>JAHXMU010000101.1:6206993-6248643 GCA_019455685.1 Philornis downsi | reverse complement strand
AGGCAGCTGGTATTTTAAACGCTTTTTCCTGGGCGTTCCACTTTTGACCGCATTATGAAATATATGCCTTTATCCCTTCGGGCGTATAGTCACAATCAGTGTTAGCTCTAAGTATGTTTTTGTATAATAAAAATTACTTAGTATCAACTACAATTGATACATTTGAACATTACATACATTTGACATTTGAATCGTATGTGCATGAGTATTTGATCAATTAAAACGGAATATGTTGGAGGAAATTAAAAATAATAGGAATAACTAAAGAGTAGAATCTCATTACATAAGTGAAGTTATTCTGTATAAGCTATGACCATTTTGCTACAGTTTGCATTGATTACTGACGTTTTCCATATTGTGAACTAGATTATACATTTTGGCTACGTCAAATGGCCGCCAAGATCGTGGACTTGAAGTCGACTCAAGCATTATAATAAAATAAAATCATATTCGAAATTATAGCTTTATGTGCGTTTTATTTAATTTTTTTTTTTGAAACCGAAAAATGGAACCCGATATTTGTTGATAATACCTAAACTGAGTTCTGTGAATGCAGATGGGCCACGTAGTTCTGGTGTTTTGACCCATTTATATAAATTTAATTTTCCGGTGTAATTCCTAATTGGGTAGAATTTGGAAAAAATGACGGAATACTGACGCTCTCTCTGGTACATCCCATACAAAGTACATAATTTAAGTTTTATGTATTCTCAGATTCACATCTTTCATCCATTCATCCAATATATTCAGTATAATTCAGCAGCAAAACGATAAGGCGTTGGATGGAGGTCTATGTAAGTCAGTTAATTTGATTGAAATTTCTACATTGGTTAGATATAATTTTGACTTAATATGTGATAGACCTGAGGATGGTTTGTGATGCTACCAATATATAGGTGACATCGGTTAATTTCCATTGAACATAACACACCTTGATGAGATAAATTCAAGTTTATAACGCCATGATGTTATTATTCCTATCACTATTTTTTTATTACTATCTTCTGCCTATAGAGACCTGTTACAAGACCTTTTAGGTGCAATGGGAAGGGAAGTCCACTGTGCTGACTATCACACTACGCAATTTAGAAATGAGGAGATAAGTCCTTCGGCATGATCTTCAAAATTGTTGAGTATTACCATTTAAGTATTCATATGCAATGTAAACAGTATATAACATAAACGATGTATAGTGTAAACGGTATATATGTATAATCTAGACTTAAGTGTTAGTAAGTGAATATGTATTATTGAATTGATAAATAAACACACTTTCCAAAGGACTGTCAAGAAGAAGACATTACAAATTGGCGCAGTCGGTAAAAACGCGGATAATTTTTTTTTTTGTAAAATAAAACCCGCAAATTATCATGTCATCACCTGGAAATGAAAGTGTTTTAAATAACTCGCAAGTTATAAACACCACCATGCACACATCTATCATGCCAGAGTTTATACCCAGTGAAAACTTCGCGCTGTGGGAGGAACGTCTTCAAATGCACTTTATTGAAGTTCCATGTGCCACTGAAAGCGCAAAAGTTTCTGCTCTTCTCAAGTGCATAGGCTCTGAAGCGTATGGAGTCCTACATAGCATTTGCAGTCCAGTGCTTCCTTGCAAGAAAACATATAGCGAGCTTGTGGACACATTGTGTTCCCACTATATGCCGCCTGTTATTGTGTTCAGAGAAGGTAAGATGTTTTATATTGCAAAGATGATGACGTCGGAGACAGTCGCAGCGTGGTTTGCGAGGGTAAAGAAGTTGGCCATAAATTGCAAGTTTGGCAGTGCCCTCGAACAAGTAGTTCTTGACAAATTTATTATGGAGCTACCATCAAGAATTTTTGAGAAATTCTGTGAGGAGGACGAAAATCTGACTCTGAAGTCTGCTTTCAAAAAGGCCGTGATTCTGGAGACTAAATGCAGCAGTCACGCTGCACCTGAAGAGGTGAATTATGGCAAATCACAAAGCAAAAACAAATTCAGAGGAAGAGGAGGTTCACAGCATAAGGAACACCATATGCAAAATTACCAAAAGGGTAAGAGTGCGTGTGAACACTGCGGATGGAAGAACCACCCATCCGAGAGGTGCAAGTTTAAGTCTGCCACATGCCATTCCTGTCATAAAAAGCGCCATCTAGCGAGTATATGCAAAAAGATATGAGATAGGTTAAGTTTGTTGAAGATTCTTCTAATAATTTCTCTATTTATAGCATTAGTAATAATTGTGTTGTTAATAACTGCGATTCATCATTTTCGGAAACCATCAAGAGAAGCGATTGTTATGAGCTTTCAGTAATGATCAATGGGAAGTCTGTCCATGCAGTTTGTGATACGGGTGCTCCGTGTTCATTAATGTCAATTGAAGTTTTTGATAGGCATTTTGAAGGAAATATTCTTCGAGTTTGCAAAACACCGTTTACTGGATATGGAGGTGAACTTTTAAAAATAATGGGTGAGTTTGAATCAAAAGTTTTTTTTCTGAATTAAGAGCATTTGTTGGTTTGGTTAACCATCATTCTAATTTCATTCCGAATTTTTCACAGGTAATGTTACCGCTTTACCATTTATTAAAAAAGATGTTAAGTTTACATGGACGCAAGATTGTGAGAGGGCTTATAAACATATGAATACCGAAATATGTTCAGATCGTGTGTTGGCTCATTTTAATCCAAAACTTCCAATTGTTTTAACTACTGATGCTTCGAAGTCTGCAATTGCAGGGGTTCTCAGTCACATTGGGAAAAATGGTGTTGAAAAGCCTATAGCATATGTTTCGAGAGCGTTAAATAATGCTGAAAAAAATTATAGCACAATTGAAAAAGAAGCATTAGCGATTATTTTTTGTATTACAAAACTAAGACAGCATTTGTTGGGAGTTCACTTCATATTAGAAACTGACCACAGATACTTGTTAGCAGTTTTTGGTCAACACAAACGGATTCCGGTAATGGCTGCATCACGTATGCAGAGATGGGCATTTACGTTGTCAGATTTCGATTATGAAATCAAGTATGTCAAAGGTAGTGATAATAAAGCTTATAGTTTGCCACGTATAACACAAGTGGAAACTGTTGGTGTGGTACAAGAATCAAACTATCTAAATTATGTTGGTTTTATGAACCCAATGCGCCTTGATTATAAAAATATTGCAATTGAATCCCGAAGAGATCCGATATTATCGAGAGTTATTGATTGTGTTTTAAAAGGTACATTAGATAGCATAGAAGGTGAAGAATTTGCGCCTTTTCGTTCAAAATCTTTGGAATTGACTGTTGAGTCGAATTGTCTTTTGTGGGGGTACCGCACTATAGTACCAACGAAACTAAGAAAGTATGTTTTAGATACACTGCATGAATCTCATTTGGGTGTAGCGAAAACGAAGGCACTTGCACGTTCGTATATGTGGCGGCCTAATATAGACTCCGAAATTGAAGTTTTGATGAAAGATTGTTAGTCGTGTCAGATGTCGCAGGCGAGCCCAGAAAAATCTAAATTGATCTCTTGGTCTCCTACTAATGCCGTTTGGCAACGTGTTCATGTTGATTTTGCTGGCCCTATTAGAGGTTATTATCTTTTCATCATCATTGATTCTTTTTCAAAGTGGGTGGAGATCTTTGAAACCAAAGAAATTTCGTCATTATTCGCTATAAGTAAATTTCGTGAGACGTTCTGCCGATTCAGTTTGGTCAATACACTAGTAAGTGACAACGGACGTCAATTTACCTCTTCTGATTTTAAAAATTTTATGGATCAGAATAAAATTACACACATCCAGCTACAAATGGGCAGGCAGAGAATTTTGTTAAAACCTTAAAGAAATCTCTTTATGCCAATTTAAATAAACATCCTAGTGAAGATTTTAAAACAATTCTATGTAGATTTTTGTTTGATTACCGTATTGCACAGCATTGCACTACGAAGGAAGCACCTGCTGAAATTTTACTAGGTAGGGAACTTAAATCCCGTTTCAGCTTTGTAAAGCCACCAGTAACAAAAACAACTATAGAAGAATCTCAATACAGTGCAAGTAGAAATTTTGGAGGCAAACGTGATGAAGAATTTGTTGTTGGTCAGAATGTTCATATAAGAAATTATAGCAACACTAATAAAGCAGTCTAGTCACCAGCTGTTGTAGAAAAAAAAATTGGTCCACGTCATTACACTTGTCGGTTTAATCATAACAGTTATAATATAAAACGCCACCTCAATCAAATTCGCTCGGCATCAAAGGGTGAAAGTCATAACGAAATACGTAGAGATGATGTTGTTGAATCGGTAAACACTGAGCATCTGTCACAGACTGGTAAAGACATTCAGCAGGGTAATAAAACGGTGATGGTTGATGAAAGCGATGAACGCAATGAGAATGAGAGTAGAGTTAGACCACAGCAGAGAATTGCTTCTATCAAAGCTAAAGAAAAGATACAGAACATTTGTTAATGATATTACATAAAAATTACATAAAAGTTTTTGTTTGCATTTTATTTGTAAAGTAATGATTTTTCTCATTTTGAAATATTAAAAGATTATGACAACAACTCTTTAAAGAAAGGGGTTGTTGAGTATTACCATTTAAGTATTCATATACAATGTAAACAGTATATAACATAAACGATGCATAGTGTAAAAGGTATATAATCTAGACTTAAGTGTTAGTAAGTGAATATGTATTATTGAATTGATAAATAAACACACTTTCCCAAGAACTGTCAAGAAGAAGACACTACAAAAATCATGCCTAATAGAATGATTTTCAGGGCACGGAAAGCTTCGCATTTTATAAATTTACTCTCATTAATGAGTTTTTGATAAAGGTTAACAAAAAACATTGATAGAAATTATTCGTTCACACTATTTCTAATTGTACTTATTTGTGTTGTAATACAAAATGCGCCTTATTATGCATAACAAGCTTGGTGTGGTGAATATCTTTGAAAACAACTTTATTTGAAAATTCATGATTGAAAACTTATTCTTCTAGCTTGGCATGCAGACCTCAACATCTCTTGGAATGTTTCTTATATAATTACCGTCAGTGTGAGATTTGCAGTTTTTTTCTGTTCTGCCTTCTGCACTTCATTTACTAATTGTGTGACCCTTCACCATCATCTGCAAAGCCTTCAATAACAACAATTGCATTAATTATGGTAAGTCTTTTGCTGTTGTTTTATGCCTCCTAGGACTGCTATAGAATTGTTATTTTTGACTTTATTTATAGCTCAACAGATGGGCAATGTTTGTGAACTTGTTAATAGTTTAGATATTCAAATTTTCGAAAAATGCACTTGTGCGAATATACATCCCTTTTCTAGGACTAACCAATTAAATCTTATTTAAAGAGTTTAAAATTCTTAACTAAGATTAGATCAATTGTTTTGGTGAAAACTGCCTAATGTTGATAGGGAGAATCTAACCTAATTTTCGACAAATAAGACAAAATCTGTCAGGGTTACCCGGCAAAATGTCAATCACTTTAAATGCGTTCAATCTATGGACATGTGTATATGCGTTACTTGAAATGAGAAAAAGACGAAACAATTTCATGTTGTTATTTAGGTTGGCTCCAATTGAAATATGCTACAGCTGCTGCCGCCTAAATTCGCCGTCACCAAAAATTGTACATCAGTTTCATGCTCTGCTTTAGATCTGGTAAATTGGCAGCTAATCAGATATCAGACTACAGTAAATCCTAGAAAGAGACCAAAACACGTACCGCCTTTTCCTCCGTAATAGTGTTGCCTCTTCACGATCCCTTCAATATACTTTTTGTGGTCGTCTTCAACAAAAGTCACACGTTAATTATGTGTGCTAATAACTATCAATATCATGGTCGAACACAGCGAAAATAACATCACTGCAATGTCCTCAAAAATTAAGAAGGCGTCTACTCGCATAATACTCTGGGAGTTGTTGACGGCTACAACTTAACAGTAGCCAACGATTAATCTTATAAGGTTTCAACGTGAACAGTCTGAATAATATCAGCCTGTAGGTTAGAAGAAGAGTAAAACTTGCAAACAAGGGTTATTACGCAGAATGCAAGCGGTTTAATGGCAAAGATCAATCTCGAGGAATAAAAATCCAACTGGTTCAAATATTAGTTTCACTTGTTTTCTTTATAGCTCAGAATAATGGATGATAACGGAAGTAGATTCAAGAATGCTTCGGCAGGAATAAGCACCGTAAAATTGAACAATGCGCAATGTTAATTGAAAACTACGGCATCTTATGAATTATGAGCTGTCGTCATTGACGTAGTCAAGCGCATCGCAATTCCGAAATTGCTGTCATTTTGCTGAACATGCTGTTCGTTTTGAACGGTCTTTAGCAATGAAATCGGTGGTAATCGAAGGAGAGGCCGTCTTGTTTGAAAGGACTGGACTCTTCAAGTCTTACCATATCGACCGGAACGCCTAGAATTGTACATCAGTCAAATGCTGACTTGACTACACTACTCATATTACTATAACCCCTAGACACACATTTACCAATCAACATTTGGAATCTGATGAAATGAAGCTTTTTAGCTCACATAGCTGTTTGCAATCAATTGCACAATAACAAAAAATCGATTGCACGTCAATTTCGATTGTCGGTAAGATTTCACCCAACTCCTAAATCCCGGATCAATGCAAGTCAATTTTCATAAAGCACATTTAAATTTCCATACTAGTGTACTGTCCAGAAGATGTCGCATCGACCACATATTTTCTGAATGCGGATACGTTTCTGTTGTCAGCTTTTATGTCGGTGATTGTAATTTAAGCGCGCCCTTCTCTTTATAGAACCAAACATCATTTGCGTTATTTGCACATTTTAACACGAATCGTTTTTGTTGTTCGAAGTTGGCTCAATCTGTATGATTTTTAATGTGTACTCTAAGACAGATTAGTAAAAGTATAAAATCACAATTCAAAACGCAGCTGTCGGTAAACCAAAAGAAGACTACCAACGTTTTTATAAAGTCAATATCCTGGCCTGCTTATAATTAACAATGGCAACATGAAAAATAACCTAATAAAAACATCGGCTTACGAGGGCGGTCCAAAAACCAGTCGACCTAACAAAGAAGGCACAAAAAGTTGGGAAAAATATTCTTTATTTTTCAACATAACCTCCTTTTAGCTCGATACGCTTTTTCCAACGATATTCAATAGCTTCTATACCCTGTTTATACATATAGTAAGAACTGTCAAACTCCTTAAAATAGTCATCAACCGCAGATTCCACCACTTCATTCAAATTCAAGTTACAAGTTTGGAAGTAGAGAATAGCCTGAGGGAGCTAAATCTGGTGAATAAGGTGCGTGATAAAGCAATTCGAACTTCAATTCATTAATTTTTGCCATCGCAATAGTGGATGTGTGAACTGGATCATTGTCTGGATGAAACAACACTTTCTTTTTCGCCAAATGCAGCCTTTTATCATTATTTCATCACCTGAACGATGCAATAAAATAGCATAATATTCGCCGTCGATGGTTTTTCCATTCTGAAGATAATCAATAAAAATAATCCCATGCGATTCCCAAAAAACAGACGCCATGCAAGATCATGAAACCGATGTATGAAACTATCTTCACCTTCGTCGTATTTGTTCACGATTCTCCCATTGCAGTCTACTGTTTTGACTGTTCCTGTGTCTCAGGTGTGAAGTGGTGGATCCATGTCTCATCCATGGTTATAAAACGACGCAAAAGTTCGGTTTTATTATGGTAAAACATTGCCAAACACTCTACTGAAACATCTTTATGACACTGTTTTTGCTCCAATAAAAGCAAGTGCGTCACCCATCTTGTGGATTTGCTTAGCTGTGTTTGTCGTGAACACTTCAATTGGTCGACCATGTGGTGTTCATCTTGGCAGCTCGTAAAAACTCTGCTAAACAATATTTTACATTCGGCTTTAATTGGACTGAGGAACGTTCCAAATGGAAAGTTAAAATTAACCATTTGTGCAATTAGTCAGGTGTAGGGTTGAACAGATTATACATATCATAGTCGGTCAAGAGCAGTTGTGAAATGCTCTACACAAGAGGGTTCTAAAAAAGCCCTATTTGAAGCACAAGAATGTCGGGCAACTGTGTATGAGTGACAATATCGAAAAATTGCGATGGATGGCTTGTAGAAGACAAAAAGTTCAGTATGAGTGTTCCATTTATATGTGGTCTATACCAAAACATGGACCATGTGGGTCCATTTTCAATAAGGTTCATCCTTAAAAATAACAAGCTATGTATATGCATGTACAATCGAATATCATTGAAATAGCCCCATTTGTATGGGGCTATACTTAACCTAGGACTGATATGGTACACTTTAAGGAGAGTTCTTTTCTTCACACCAAAATAAATACATGAACTTTTGGAAGCGGTAAAACCAATCATGGTATCAAAACGCGTCTCTAGCACATTATTCGACCTGATACTAACCCTTAATACTATTTTCTAGAATGAAACCAATTTATAAATGTAATGGCATGAGGAAAAACAAAAATGTCAGTAAGAGAAATTGAAATCAAGTATTCTGATCTGTATTATCAGAGAATATTCAAAAATTTCTTCCAGAATTGGTAAAATTTTATTCAAGTTCAATTCAAGCCATATAGTCAGCAGGCATTGCTTTATCGTCCTAAAAGATCCGGAAACGAATTTCGACTTAAGAAACCTATAGAAGGACCACTTGTATCATCTCATAATGAAAAAATAGAACATATGTGCATAAAGTCCCAAATATGTTTTGATTAAATATGTTTCATGAATTTTCATTTGAGCTGTGATCGAATGTCTGGCTATCTGCAATTGCTCAAATTCCAATATGTACAGGCAGGTACTAGAAAAGGTGTAGCAATTTCCATTCTCAGAATTAGGTGTATCGAAGGAATTAGGTACAACTTCTTGATAGGCTTGAAGCGAGGAATATATGGATGACATTGGTCATTTGCATTGAATTTGTCTCAAATTTTGCCGACCAGTAGAATGTAATACATTGGACACAGATAACTGTTCTGCAATATACTAATTATAAATTGCAGAGGAAACCTTGAACTTTAGAAAGTGGTCTATTTTGTGTGGGAGTTACTGGGAGCAGCGTGGTGATGCATTGTTTTTTTATTTGACTGTACTCTGTCCAATAGAATAGAAGCTACGGGTTAATTCGGTCATTTGTATCAGAAGTACCGTAGTATATTATTCCCCAATATGATTTTCAAAAATGTAGATTAGCAACCGATTAGAGATTACTGATATGCAGTCGAACATGGGAAAATGCGACAATTTATATGGGAAGCACCAAGGTCGATGTGGCCGATTATCTACAATTCCCGTCAACGACCTGACAAAGTATTGGGCTGTGCAAAGTTGTGAGAAATTTCAGAAAGGTTTGTGACAGTTAGTGTATCTATCAATTTACTTAATCTAAACAATCAACTTAAAAATTCCCGAAACACATTTGGTCGAAAGATCCTTGGTAATTTAAACGCTTCGTTCTGAATGTTCCATTTTCGTCGCATTAAATGTTATATGACTTCACTCTTTCCATTCTACAGTTCTAAACAAAATAGTCCTTAAAAGGGTACCTTCAACACAAAGGACTGTTAACGACTTTAGGAAAAGTGTTGTCATAAAATTTGTACAGGGTACAGTATACAGTATAGTAAGTGTATTATGTGAACTGTCTATAACTGTACATTTCCATGGGACAGAATTATTGCCGTTTTTTTGTATGAAAAGCCTCTCACCCTACACCTTTCCACAGTAACACCACGTTATATTTCTATACGAATTCTTTGTACTACACACTTCTAACTTGTTCAACATTTTCTTTATAACAAAAACGTCTGCCTTATCAAATTCATTTCTACAACAAAATAATCTTATCCAATACACAAGTTCAGTCCGAAATTGGGTAAAATTGGTCCATTATTGCGTTGGACCACTCGTTTCTGGATGAATGGGTATTTTCATATTTTTAAAAAGAATTTTACCTTTTGGTCAATAATTAAAAGCAATATACAGTAGTTTTGCATCATACAAGAAAGAACTATTCTAACTTATATAATTCAAAAGGACCGTCTAATTTTCAGGGTGGTTATCCAAAAAGTACCTAAAATATGTATTTTCACTGGAAAGAGGGCTAAGTCAAGGTATGATGCATGAAAAAAAGAGCATTTTTGACATTCCCTCTTATCCAGCAACGACCTTCGGTATAACGTCCTCTATACTGGAGAACAAAGGTGCTGCAGAGCCGCAAAATCGGTTCAGTGGAAAAAATTGACTACATAAGGCCTGAGACCAGCTTTGGAAAAACAAGCAGCTTTTGTTTTTATTGTAATTATGCCAGTGAATAAGTGAATAAATGAAATAAATGAAATGTGAATAAAAAATATGTACGAGTATGATGGTGGCTAATATATAAAAAAGGGCTATTACCATCCAAAAAGCTATAAAAATGCCCATAACAGTGGGCGTATTTACTAAAAGATACTAAAGAAATTCCAATTTTTGCTGAAAAAGTAGGAAAATGGATATACCAGGTTATCCATTTTTCGGTTTCAAAAATAAACTTAAATGAATCACACATAAAGCTACGATTTCGATTAAACTTTTTTTTATTATAATGCTTCGACCTTGCCATTACGTACGATATACAATGTCATTTAAATGAGTGCCTCAGGATTAGTTGCAGCAATCCTTTTTCCATAGTTTTCGACCAATTTGTCGCACATTTTGGTAAGTATCTTGGCGATAACTTGACGAATGTTGATTTTCAAATGCTCCAACACGGTCTTTGACGTAGCCCTACAAAAAAAAGTATCTTGGTGGAAAATTGACGTCGCCAAACCTGAAATTACGCTTTCTGGAAACTTCTTAGGCAATACAGACAAAATCGGTCGTGTTGTGTGGCTAGTGGTACCGCCTTGTTGAAACCACATATCGTCCAGTTCATAATCTTCAATTGCAGGCCAAAAATAGTCAGTTATCATACGGCTCTGAATTGAAATTTGGATTCGCCACACTTTCACTAAAAGAAGCGATATTTTCGACAATGCGTACATTGCGGCGATGCACAGACCTAACCACATCTGCAACACTTCCAGCCCCTTGAAACTTCTTCTCCTTCTTGCTTCATGCCGTATTGAGCGAAAAGTGTGCATTAATTAATTAATTTTTAACTATTTTTACGCTTAATCGTTGTTAATCGTAAATGGCAAAGCTTTTGAAACCACTAAATGGACAACTCAGTATAATGTATGAGAAGTCATTATTTATACGTCCTTTCGTCTAGCGAAGTCTCGGTACGTCGTCAATGTTTCTGCGGTCTGCATATGTCACAACAGAGACATACGAGTTGTGATAAAAAAACGGTTTTTTTTTTAAATTTCGTGAGTTAGGTATGTTCGATTTTCGCATTTTTTCTGTTATGTTGGTACACATGTCTGATATATATGTTGACAATATCAGCCAATTTGGATTGCCAATTTGTTTTTGACAGATAAAAAGGTTAGTCGTGTTTTGGTGTGCTCTTCGATTTTTTACTATTGGAAAAAAATGAATTAAAGAAACTGTATTAAGCTTCGTGTAAAAAATGATATTAAATGTGCAAAGACATTTGAAATGTTGACTGTGCCGTTTGGCGAGTCTACTATGAGCAGAGCACCAGTTCAATTGTGGTGTAACCGATTTAAGGAAGGCCGAGAAGATGTCAATGACGACGCTCGTCCTGGTCGCCCGAGCACGTCGACAAGCGATGAAAACATTGAAGCAGTGAAGAAAATGATTTTGGATAATCGTCGAATCACTGTTAGAGGGGTTGCCGATGATGTTGGCATATCGTTCGGCTCATGCCAAACAATTTTTACGGACGTTTTTTGGGCATGAAACGTGCGGCAGCGAAGATTGTTCCAAAATTGCTAAATTTTGAGCAAAAATAACGTCGCATGGACATCGCTCAAGAGCTGTTGAACGTCGTCAACGACGATCCAGATTTCCTCAAAAAGGTCATAACTGGTGACGAATCATGGGTGTATGGCTATGACATTGAAAGCCCTAAGCCCAAAGCCCAATCATCCCAATGGAAGCATCCAGAAGAGCCAAGACCGAAAAAAGCACGCCAAGTTCGGTCAAATGCGAAGGTTTTGCTCACTGTTTTCTTCGATTGCAATGGCGTGGTGCATCATGAATTCTTGCCCCAAGGTCGTAAGGTCAATAAGGAATACTACTTTGAAGTTATGTGTCGTTTGCGCGAAGCAATTCGTCAGAAATGCACAGAATTGTGGAAAAACCAATCATGGATTTTGCACCATGATAACACACCAGCTCACACATCGATGCTTGTGCGTGAATTTTTGGCCAAAAACAAAACCGCAATCATGCCTCAACCACCGTATTCACTGGACTTGGCCCCCGCTGACATTTTACTCTTCCCAAGATTGAAGACACCGTTTTGCTCCGATTGAGGAGATAAAAGAAAAATCAAAACAGGAGCTGTTGGCGATACCAAAAAGCACGTTTTAGAAGTGTTTCGAGGATTAGAAGAAACGCTGGCACAAATGTATTATATCTGAGGGGGACTACTTTAAAGGAAATAAAATAGAAATTGATGAATAAATAAATACTTTTTGAAAAAAAATTAAAAATAACGGTTATTTTTTGATCACACCTCGTATTAGTAGGAACAACTTTCGTCCAAATTCTAAATACAGCCTGTCAAAAATGGTACTTTTTCTAATATTTTTACCATCTGATCCTAAACTAAATGCAATTTCCGATGGCATATGGGGGATGCGGGAAGGATGCAGCCCAAATTTATACATTTATAAGGGGCAGTCCTAGTTGCGCACGAGGTAATTGAATAACATAAAAATATAATGGAGTGTAGAAGTTGCCTTGCTGGTGTTTTTGTGTTTTTTATTCTTATGCGTTTAATCAAATAAAAAGGCGAATTGCCGTTTTTTCTAAGCGCAGGACATGGCGCGCTATTCATGTTTAGTAAGCCTGCACGAATTCTATTTTTAGATTTACTAACGTTAATTTGAGAAGATTTTGTTATTTTTGTTGACTTGTCGATTACTCAACTACTCGAAGTGTTCACCATAAACGATAGGTGGCTATACTGGGACTCGAAACCACGATCGTACTAACAATAGTCGTATACGGTTATCATCGCCCCACGGCCCTTCTATGTTAAAGACTCTCTACCAGCCTTCTCTGTGCGGGCATCTTATTAGACATTTTCCTATAATAATAAAATATTAAGAAACCAAGATAGCTACAAAGTCGGTAAGCTGACGACATAACTCCTCTAAACTGTAATTGATGATTACATTCATTTAAATACCTGAATATTGCATATATTATGCTGGTACCTTATGGCGAAAATGTCGCCATATATCATTTATCACAACAGTTTCAGTTGGTGTTTCGTGAAACCGCCTTTCTTTGCTTTTTTTTTGTTTGTTCCTCGGATGCTTTCATTGAATAATAAAAAAATGGTAAAACTGAAAACCATACGGTTTCATTATTATTTTTTAATCAAAATGTAATGAAGGTTTAAGCAAAAAACGTTGCGTATTAAATTTAATACTGCACAATTTCTCGATGATTTTGAAGTTTTTCAATTGGTGCCATAAATTAAAAATAGTAATTAATTGTTTTTCAGTATTCGTAGTAAACAAAAATAATATACTGCATTATGTTATAATTTAAATTTATCAGTTAAAACATCATTTTATTATTACAGTTTCACAATTTTGAATATTTTAAAGGACATCGGGTACTACCCGATTTCATATATAGGTATGTTACAATAATTGGTGTAATCTACTGTTTTGAGTGGCCTTTTTCATGTAGTGATACATACATATATATTAAGCCTTATTCATAAATAGTTATTGTAAAAATGTTCTTCAACCCTTCAATAAATTATTACATTATTACAAATGTGAATGCGATTAGATATTAAATTACTCTTATTTACAGCCCTGAGTAAGGTTGTCCAGAAACTACCAAGCTAAGTGAAAATATTTACTCCTAGATGTCTAGAATATTGCAACTGATATACTTGTTGCTTCAAAATCTTATACATATATTGAGTTAGCGAAATAGAAAACTTACGTTTTTCACATAAAAGTGCTTTCGGTATTTTCGAGACTGACTAATATATGTTGGTATTTGTAGCTTCAATTTATGACATGTTTCAATATTTTCAATGGTCTGTTTACTTTTAAATACTCGTCATTTGAGAACAGTCGAAAAAGCCACGGAAGCACAATGGAATATTTGTAACGTGTATTTATTGGATGCCTCCAAAGAAAGTTCGTGTTAAAATTGATTCAGGAAAATACGTTCTGGAAATTTTACGCTTAAAGCTGACCACTAAAGCTGTTAACCAAATAAGATTGACGAGTGTGAAATCAAAGTCGAGTCGGACTGACATTGAAAAAATATTGGAAAATCATTCGAAACTATTTAGATTTGTCAGAAAGCTCGTTACGAGGGTGGTCCCAAAAATAGTCGACCTACCAAAGAGGACACAAAAAATTTTAAAAAATGTTCTTTATTGTTTAACATAATCTACAGTTTCTTTCAGCCATATTCAATAGCTTCTCTAGCCGGTTTATAGTAAGAACTGTCAACTAGCCCTCAATCGCAGACTCCACCTCTTCATTGTTGGCAAATCCTTTACCATCGAGCCACTTATTCAAGTTAGGAAATTAAAAATAGTCCGAGGGAGCTAAATGCAGTGAAATAGTTGCGTGATGAAGCAATTCGAACTTCAATTCTTTAATTTTGGCCATCGCCATAGCGGATGTGTGAACTGGATCACTGACTTGATGATACACAACATTCTTTTTCGCTAAATGCGGTCTTTTTCCATTATTTCATCACCTAAACGCTGCAAATAATTAGCATAATATTCGCCGTTGATAGGTTTTTGCTTCTGAAGATAATCAATAAAAATAATCCCATGCGTTTCCCAAAAAACAGACGCCATGACCTTGTCTGCAGATGGAACCATCTTCACCTTTTTCGGACACGATTCTCCCATTCCAGTTTAC
Organism: Philornis downsi; assembly: GCA_019455685.1. Lineage (NCBI taxonomy): Eukaryota > Metazoa > Arthropoda > Insecta > Diptera > Muscidae > Philornis > Philornis downsi. Next base: position 6,233,586 of record JAHXMU010000101.1, on the reverse strand, counting down.
TATTTCAACTGTTCCTTTGTCTCAGGTGTGAAGTTTGGCGTGGTGGACTCATGGTTATAAATCGGCGCATAAATGCATCTCTATTACGGTGAAACATCGCCAATTTTTTCCTTGTTTACAAATTCATTGAGATCGTTTAATTTTAATGTCTCAAATAAAATCACAAAACAACGTGGAGCCTCGAATCTTAAAACACACATTTTACAAAGTTGCCACTTTTCACCGAAGTAATTTTTTCAAACACACTAGCACCATCTATCCGTCATGTCGACTAGTTTTGATACGGCCAAAAATGTTGCACCCGGAAAGATATGTGTTTCATTACTTTTTAAGTCGGTTAGATGATATATGCCTGTCGGACTGGTCGACATGATAACTGTCGTAAATCTTTATAAAAGTCTTTAAAATTGGCACTGTCTAATACGTTTTGCTGGGGATTGTAAATATATAATATTGGTCCAGTCTCCCTGACACCTCCCATACACATTGACCAAATTTTAAATATTCAGTTTTTTCTTTGTAAATCCACATTCGTAGACTTGAGTGACTCAAATTTTGGTACGTGGTTTTGGTTTATAATGCTCGACAGAATTTGAAAAATCAATGAAACAACCACGACCTTTCTGGTACATTCTATACTCATATTTTCTTATATTCATATCTCTTACGTGATAGCACTAAATTTAGCGAATTTTGCTACACGTTAAATGTTTGCCAAAGTAAGGTCTCACAATGAAAATATAGGGCGTTGCCACACCTCTTCAGGTACCTTTTATACAAATTGCCGATTTTCCGAAATTCAATCTTTAGCTTAGAGGTTTGTCTCTTATGTTGGTTTATAATTCTCTGCATGCCTTGACAAAAATTTAACAGCCAAGCACGCCTATTATGGTACCTAACATACAAATAGCCAATTTAACCCATATGACTCTTAGCTTTATATCTTGCAAGTGGTTGAATTGAATAGGACCAAATGTAGTACATGTTATGTGTTTGGTGAATCAGGTTCTTGGAATGTAAATGGAGGCCACAATCCTTCTGGTGTTCCCTTTGAAAGTTAAACTATTTATCAAAATTTAAATTTCCGCTGTAATTTCTACATCACAAACTTACTTTTTCGACAATTATGTAATACATCGTAAACAAATTTACCGAACAACCACGCTCTTTCTGGTTCTCTTACAAATTAAATAATTTTCCCTCATATTCCTAAATTCATATCTTTCATTGACACGTTGCTCCTTTATCAAACTTGATTCTGCGAAAGAATATCGGATGGATTATTTTAGTATTCCGTCAGAAATCAGCGGGATAGCAACTAAATCGACCTTACGCACTATATGGCCTTATGGGGCCACCTAAAGGATTAAATCGAGAGACAAGGTTAATTCTCTAATCCACTAAATCGTCACAAGCGTATTCCCGCTACTGAGGAGATCGTCGTCTTCAGAAATTTAAACTTTTTCCTTTTTTTTCGTTTTTTTATAACAAATTTTACCGCCTTCAGTTGCACCCATGTCTGTTCTGCCAGCAGCGACCACTCTGGCATAAAATGTTGAATAGCATTAAAAAATGTAATCCACTTCCTTAAAACGTATTGTAGTTTGTGCCATTTAGGTTGCATAAACTACTCACCTTCTCAGTTTAACTATCACCAGATAGCATTGCCAAGAAATATTTGCTCTAAGGTGGACAGCCGTGAGGTGCTTGCTAAATTTTGCAAAGGGAATTTGTTATTCGCAAATGAAACATAATCAGACAGCCCAAGCTAGCATTACTGCTTCATTCAAACGTGTAGAGACAGAGCCAAAAAAATTTACAAGAGGAAAGAGCTAAAAGATACAGAAATTTAAATCAAGTGAACTGATTTACGTCAAAAAACAAAAAAAAAAAAAAAAAAAAAAAAAAAACATTTCTTGCGATCCATGAATGACCTACGGGACAGCTTTACACGTATTCTATTTTTAGACTCACTCAACGGGACCAACAGTTTAGTGAGCACTCCGGACGTCACATTTTTGAAAGCATTTACAAAAATTGTCGATTACTGGACTACTCGAAATTAGAAGAATCAGACACATCGAGGTAATCGCAGCTCAAATATTGATATGTGCCTGTATGCGGGATTGAACCCGGGATCAGTCGAACGATAGTAGCGTGTACTAACCGCGAACGCACAATATATACACATATACATACATATAACATACACATTCACTCAAGCGTAATACGCGTTTGTGTAAAATGTGAGGGTTCTCAAAAGGAGAGTCGTAGATCGTTTAAAAGGCCTCCGCTTGGAAATTATAGACAGAGTAAGTATTTTTGCATTGATGTATATGCATTTTGGTGGATTGGAAATACAGTCCGCTTTCACTTTCAAATTACGTAATTTGTGTGTACGTGGTTATCCGGTCGAATATTTCAATGCGGTACATTACTGTGCAGTACACCTGACATAGTTTTTAATAAATGTGGTCTACGAATTATGGATTACAACATAAAGTTAGACTTCGAAATATCTTTCAAATTTTATGAGAAACACCAGAAAGGATGTGGCGAAGCCGTCCATATTCTCTCTCTGAAATTGTTCATTGAACTCACGACGATCGCCAAATTAAGTCGAACTTCTGAGAATATATTGGCATGCTTCATATGAAGCAGCATGCTATTTGATCGATGCAGGGGAAAAATTTAATTTCGAATATCCCAAAAGTCTTTGGTCCATATAAACAATTTACAATTTCGGCTGCAATATTAGGCTGTGTCAAGTTTTATCAAAATTGTTCACGGTTATTGATTCTACCAGCATGTCAGACAGACGGACAGCCTTGAAACACATTTGGTCAGAAGACTCCTGGTTCTCTAAACACTGCTTCATGGCTTTTACCATATCAAGTGATATATAATTTCCTTTCTTCAGTTATGATATAAAAATATTACACAAATTGTAGATAGTGGAAAGGAAATCAGTTAAGATCTCATGGGATTTGAAAATCTGTCTATTTCCACAATAACGTCAATTTTTAACACTTTAAAGGTTAATTTCCTTAAGAGAATGGTTAACCTATTCGATATTATATTATTCGAGTTTTGCAAAAATGTTGTGAACTCCTTGCCTTATTTTTAAATATTTCTTAAATATTCCCACCTAGCAAAAACTAAAGTCTGGTTGGATACCAATGCTTATTATTTACTATATTCAACAAGAACAGATCTAAGTTATTTCTTGTTCTGACAATGAGCCTGTTCATCTGTTCGCAAGTCTATTTGAGTTTGCCGATTAGTTCATATTCGTTTTATCGCTGTTTATGCTCGATGTCGCTTAGAAGATACAAATTTATAACTAACACTTAAACTCCGTTTATTTGACAAACATCGTCTTATGCAGAAAACCAAATTAGTGAATTTTGGAAACCAAACTGATGTACTTATTTAAGAATAAGTAAGAGTATTATGTAGCCAGAAACATTGACCTTTTTTAGTGTTTTTCAGATTCTGCAAGGTTCAGCGAAAATATTTTGCCAATTTATTTTATTATGCTTACGAAATGTGGTAACTTCTCATGATACTGCCATCTTTTTTCTCTATTTCCCAGTTGAAGCAAATATCGAAGACATTTCCTATTTCCTATTCCTTTACTAGATTTCACAAATTCAATATTTGCATCAAAAAAAAACTGCTACATCTGCAATTATTCTCATGTTAAAAATTCTTATGATAATAAAATCGAGCTAATCATTCTATATAAATATGTAATAACGAACAAGGAAAAAGAAAGAAACGAATCTGTAATGTAATTTCTGTATTTAAATGAAAATTCGAGAAGTCCTTTAGCGATTTTATGTAGGTTAATGGATGTACAATTTAACAGGCAGAAAAAATGAAACGATTTTTTATTATTCATATTTGCAACTCATAACATTTCAACGATAATGGTTTTAATAAAAGTCTAAGACATTTCATTTCGCAAAGAGAATGACGAATGAATAGGTTGGATACATGTAATCACAGCTGTAAGCGGCAGTGACCGGAAAAGGAACTGCCGCTATGGTGCAAAAGGAAACACTTGCAGTCGCGGCAAAATAAACCGCAAGTGTTATATACACGCCAGCATTTGATTTTTGTGGAGAAATATCAATATGTCAAAACATACAGGGCGTATGATGAATGTTGTTACCAAGATGTTACCTAAAGGTTTTGCAGGTTTTTTTTATACAGAACTACATCTATAAAGAATGATCTGAGTGATTTCAACAATGTGGTGCAACTTTTTATAGCTAAGGCCAAAAAATTACCTTACCAAGGTATCCTGATCTTGCTGTATCTGTTTTTTTTTTTCTTGTAGGTTTTTTTTCGGAAGAGGAAGTTTGCCAAAATTTGGATGATTTATAATTGAATGATAATTGAGACCATTTCCGTTGACAGTGAATGGGGACCGTTATTTAAAGATGTTGAAGGAGATTTTTTGCCGAGAACTGTGCGAAGACGTGTCCGTTTCAACACCATTTGGTTCCAGCAAGATGGAGCAACTGCACACATAGCCAGATCGGTTATGGCAGAGCTCCAACGAAAATTTCCAAACTAATTAATATCCAGAAACTCCACTTTTCGCTGACTCCCAAGGTCACATGACTACACCAGACTTTTTTGTGGGGTTATGTCAAGCAAGAGATGTACAAAACGTAAGCAAGGAATTTGACTGAAATGAAGCAGTCCATTAAAACAATAATTGAGACGATACCGCAATGAATAATTTTCTGACCAGCTGTCGCATATGCGAGAATGAGAATGGAGGTCATGTACGGTCTAAAAAAAAAAGAAAACAGAAAAAATGTTGAAATGCATTGAATAAAAAAATTATTTCAATTTCTTATTGCAGTGCTATTGGTGAGCCATCCTGTCCTAAAAGCTATTTTTTTTATGTAGAAACTTTTGTCAGTCCTGCTGTATGCAGGCAAAAAATTGATAGCGGGCTAGTGGCTGATGACCCCATATCGGCAACAATTTTGTTGCGATCAGAAGGCTAGATTGTTATATTTTTATTCCTACCTCTATAAATTGGATGAAAGGTATATTCTTTTTGCCTTTTCAATTGCAACAGCTAGAAATACTCATCTAAGCTCCTTAAGGTATATGTTTCTGATCGCCTTTGGAATTTTCGTCGATTTATTCACGGCCGTCCATCCATCAGCTATTGTGTTCAAAGAGCGATAGATGTCGCACTGCTCGTCTTAATAAGTTGCTAAATGGTAAAAGTATATCTCATATTTAAAACGAAACTTTTACATGTGAGAACTGGACCCATCTATTGAAAAATGTTCATCCTGTACTAGTTTTAAAAAATTATCATTCGTTAAATAAAAGCACCGTACGTTGTTGTGTAGGTGTTAGAAAGAACTATCTTAAAATACTTATTTTTTAAGGGACCGCCGGATTTCGGTTGTAGTTTTTGATAATACTAAAAAAATCCCATTTTCACTGTAGAAGTGGGAGAAACCCATCTATATCATTGACTGTAGGGGAACGATATCACCCAATTAGAGAGCAATATGACCACGAGAGTACTGAAATCATGCGAACTTTCAGGGCTGTCGTTGGAACAATTCAAGCATTTATTCATGTACTAAAATTTATATATGGTGGTAATTAATGGATAGAGGGGAAAAAACACTCTGGTTATAAAACTCGTTAGAAACCCAGCAAATAATTCACTTACATATGTGTTACCTCACCCGGCGACGACACGACAGAGTGGGACGTACCAAAAATGGGCATGGTAAAGCACCGAATTCTTAACGAAAATATATTCCGAATTTAAGAAAAATAAAATAAGCAAAATCATAACTTTCAGAAGTCATCCGCTCGGAAATAATGGAGCTTTTATTATTATATTTATTTTTTTTTTTTTGCCATAATTATAGGTGTGGTATTCTAAGGACCGTGGCAAAACTGTCCATTAGTGCTCATAGAATTAAGTTTATTAAATGTTTGCTAAATAATATTAAGTTCGATAAATTTTTACGGGATATACCAGAAGAGGTGTGACAATGCCCTTTGTGTTCATTCTCAGCCTTTAGTTCATCAAACAAATTTTACAGAATGCAGCTACTTAAAAGGTATGAAGCTAAGAATATATGGGTTAAACCGGCCATTTCTTTGAGAGCTACCGGAAGCGGATTATTTACGTTGTTGATTTCTCCCAGGAATAGATAGAATTACAAGTCAATACACATAAATCTAGGCTACTGCAGACTATTAGAGGTTATAGAGGAAAGATTGAATTTCGGAAAATTGTTAACGTGTATGGAAAGTGCCAGAACTGGTTTGGCAATGCTCTTCATTTTCTTTTTCAGAATTTAGAAAAATGTAATTAAATTCAGTATAACGGCTTGGAAAATACGAATATAGAAATATATTGGATAAACTAGTCACCCGGCAAACGTTGCTTTGCCTTCAAATTTTAGCAGGAGCACTCCCCATTGTCCAATCCCGCTCATATTTACAGCAGCACTTAAGATATGTACACCAAACCGATGTACCAAATTTTGTTCAAATACCGTAAACAGGAGCAGAAATATTGGATATTTAATTTATGGTTTGTATGGGAGGTACCACGCCCCATTGTCCAATCCCGCCCATATTTGCAGTAGCACTTAAGATATGTACACCAAACCTACGCACCAAATTTTGTTCAAATACCGTAAGCAGGAGCAGAAATAATTGATTGTTAATTTTTTGTTTGTATGAGAGGTACCACGCCCCTTTGTCCAATTGGACCGAATTGTAAATCTAAACCATCCCGGGCACCACCCAGACGCATATACAAAAATTTATGCAAGCGGTCCAGCCGTTTAGGAGGAGTTCACTGACAACGCCCGTACAGTAGAATTATATATATAAAGATATAAAGATTAGTCAACTTTATGGGAGGTAATAGAAGAGATTTGGTTAATAGGTAATTTTGTTCTCTCTCTGCCGAGAATTATAAACCAATTTAATGGACAGAAACTTAAGTTATTACAGTCCTCGAATAAGGAGTTACAGACGACTAATTTAATTTCAGAAAATCTGTCAATTTATACCGGAGGTACTGCAAGGCGCCCGTTTAAATAATGCATTTTTTTTTTAATTTTCCCAAACATTGTGAACTGATATAATGAAGAATATTAAACCCTATGAGTTATTGTAGAATGTATCAGAAGGGGAGGGTTAAAATATTAGGCTATGCCAAGTTTTAGGCGGTTCCAAAATGGTTTACAACAGTTAAAGCGCCTACCAGTCAGCCAACCAGATAGACAGGCTGACATCGCTCAACCGCCTTAAAAGGATAAGAAACGCATTCGGTCAAGAGATACTAAATACTTCCTTTTGGGTGTCACATTTTTTCCGTATCATCCCTTCTGGTGAGGGTATAAGTAGTAGGGGCTAAGCCCCTGTGTAAACTGATTTTCTTTATCAACACTCAATTAAATACAGCCCATGCTCGGGTATTGAATATAAACCGAATATGTAGGGTTGACCCATATGTGACAATTTTGCTTGTTGACGTAACCACCGACTGATAAATAAGTTTCATCGCTGAAGAAAATTTTGCATTTTTGCAGTAGGTTTTAACTATTTTTACACATTTTCCGGTTGTTAAACGATCCATATTCGTAGATGGCAAACATTTCAATGAATAAATAACCGGACTGTCGGTCTTGAATCGACTAAATGGATAACCCTATGTAAACATAGATAAAAGTGCGTAAAAATGCGTACAGTTTGCATTATATCCTACTCTTAAAGCAAAGAAGTTCAAATCTTCGATCATTATTTGTTGCTGACTTGTCTGCTTCACAAGATAAGCATGTCTTCTTAATATGGAATTTTTGAATTTTGGATGAAATTGTCCTTGGGATCATTCTAACTATGATAAATAAAGTCTTCCATGTCATCCAAAAATAATGGATTTATTTTCGCCACATCGTATATGTAAACTCACTAGAGGCTAATGTTCAATTAATTACCGAGGATTGTACAACAATTTTTCAAATTTTGTAAATTAAGGAATTACCAAATTGTTTTGTAATATTATAATAAGGTAAATGTCATGTTCTCTCTGCCGATAGGAAATATTATACAAGTTTTACGGGCAGTGTTACCAATGTTTTTAGTGTGGTATCTTCAATGAACTTTCTTTTTCTATGAACATTCCTTCCACTTATTTCAAATCTTTATCGTGCTTCGGATAGCGAAACTGAATTGTAAACCACTTGGGCGCCCCGCCGTCATATTTTTATACTTTGTATAGGGGAGTGCTCTTTACGCAACACAAACGATGATTAAAGGTAAAGTGCTCAGTTTCCTATTGCGTTGAAAGTACTCCTGGGAATTTTCTACAAATACACCACGCATTTGATAACAATGTCTGATTGTCTACGCCTTACACATGCAATGTGTCAGTCACTGCAAGCAGTAAATTGAAACACATTACAATAAGTAGGGTAATTAAAAAATTGCGTTTTCTGTTCGAGCGTTTCTTTTCTTACAAAATTCCGTTCAAAAAGGTTCGTTTTCCCAAATCGCACCCTTGTTCCTTCGCAGAAAAAAAGCAGCAACAACGAACAAAGCACAAAGTAACGCTACCAAACTCGTATTGAGAATAAAAAATAATTTTCTTATAAATATCCATTCAGTTCAAATGTTAGTTTTTTGACTACCAAATTAAGCTGTTCAAATGCATCGCTCAGTCTTCTACTTCAGATTCGTTGCCTCCTATGGAGATTTTGTCGTGGAATCCCTTTTTAATACCGCACCGGGTTCATCTTACAAAAGAATATCGATTAAGTGAAAACGTCAATTGTTTTATAAGAAAGCAATAACAGTCTTTGTTCCAAATCTTTACAATTTCGCTTAACGAGGTTATAGGCATTGCTTTTCCACTGGGCTAGACAGGGGCGCCAGGAGTCGCTGGAAGGGTCCTGCAGCCGTTTTAATATAATGTCACGGTATTGTTGCACACATTAAAATGTTTTGGAAATTGTTTTGCATTAAATATTTAGATAAATTCCAGCAAAACATGTGTATAAACATACGTACACACACGAGCACGCTTTGTAATTTGGGGCATTCCTAGTCAGGGAAAATAAAGTCGCTGCCGCGGAGAGTGCTAAAGCGCTGGCCATTAAACCATAATGAATGAATTGAACGTGACTGTAACGAAATGTACTCAATTGGTTTCTTTTTTTGCTTTTGTTTCCGTAGAAGTTTATTAAATTGGATATTTAAAAATCATTCCGCAACCTACACTCAGATATTTTGAGAAAACCTACACGCTCGTAATTGATGCACATTAGCTTCGATGATCATTTATGTGCAACAGTTGTCGAATCTCGTACAGGCAACAATGGCGTTTCCATGGGGAGCATACGTTCTTGTAATGGATGGGTACTGGTTCGAAGATTATACGTTTATCAGGCCTAATTTGGCGGAGGTGACTTCAATGATCTTTTAATAAGGAAAACTTTCAAATAAGGTATTGGAAAAATAAGCCACTAGTTTCGCAGGTTTTGTTTAGCACAATTACATTGATCCGTTTTAGGCTAAAAAGGCAAAGTTTTGTTCGCTAAGTTGTTGCCATTTTGAAGATAATTAAACTATACATTTCGCATAGACAGCCTCGTCCCTATTGGCTAAAAACTAAGACAATCGCTTTCCTCTCATGTTGGATAAAGCTGGCCGCTTCAGAACGTCCATTTGATTACAGTACAGAATTAAAAATTTAACCGTAGGGGACCAGCTCATGCTAGTTGACTCTACCAATCACGACAAACACACAGCAAAATCTTCCTGACCGTCAATCCAGCTTTGTCCACCATTTGCGCTGGCTAACCGTGATTCGATCACACCCATTTTCACTTGACGTTATTTTCATCAACAGTCGCCGTTTTCTTGAGAAATTATTCGATTTTGTTTTGATTCACTAGCGATTCGCAGATTGAAGTTCGGTCCATTTGATTTTTTTGCGTTTACTATTGTGTCACCCGTACATCGTGCTTCTATTTATATCCAGCCTTATTCAACTCCAAAACGTTTTTTGTGCATTGTTTAGATTTTCAGCAATCGAAACAATGCTTATGTGACGGTCATACTTAACAATTTCTATTGTTCCATGGACGTTTCCGGCAATTGGCCTTCTAGAACGTGTTGTATGACGTCAAAATTACCGGAAGGAATGGACGAAAGCAAAATTGAGCATGATTGGCTATTACAGTAGCAGGACCATAAACTCTGTTCAAATTTCCAGCTGTTCGGACTACGATTTCGCCTTTATGTTAAAAAAAACTGTCAGGAGAATTGTCTTACATATGGGTACCTTCACCCAACATCGTTTAGCGTTGCAGCAAATATGAGTTATGTTCTTAAAACTCTGAATTTAAGCACAATCAAAAAAGTAAATAAAACTGCAGGTTTCTGTAGTTTATCAATTATAGAAGGACATCTGATTTTTGCTTCTGGAAAGAAGAAGAACACAGATTTTTCCTAAATTGGGCAATTTGCCTGTGGGATACCGCAAAGAACGTGGCAATTAAACTGCCTTTCATTCTTAAAACTAAATTTGCTAAACGCTGCTTAACGCGTGCTAAATTGTACTCAGAAGATATGAATTTAGGAACATGTGGATAAAATTATGTAATTTGTATTGGACCTAACATTGAAAGCAAAACATTTCACTATTTCCAATTAGTAGAGTATATAAATTTTTTCAGATATCTCATACAAATTGAGATTGATTTTTTGGGAATTTGGGGAAGCATTATAATGAAATACAATTGCCAAAATATTAAGTAATTGTAGTCTACGAATTGGAGAACAAAGCGGAAAAAAAATGTAATTGGGATAAATTTGTCAATTTGTGTGGGATGTACCAGAAAGGGTGTGGCAATGCCATCCGTTTTCATTCCCAGAACTTACTTCACCAAACGTATAATATGTACCTGAGTTGATTGAATTCAGTACAACTACTAGAAATATATGAAGCTGAGAATACGTGTGTTTTGTTGTACCTGGTAATTTTCCCCCAATGTTTGTAGAGGAGTTACAAATCAATGTGGTGGACGAAAGCCAACTGCAGCCTATCGACTAGAAATTACACAGGAAAGACTGAATTTCGGGAAATCGACCAATATACAAATTTGAGGTATCAGAAAAAATTTATATATTCCACTATTTGGAAGTCTTCCCTTGGAAATTAGTAATTTACAACTATTGCAGCATGAATTCTGGTATTAATTTAAAGAAAAAAAAAAGAAAAACTATTATACATTAAATTTAGTTTTAAACCTTAATTTTCACTATACAAATATTAGTGGAAACGTAGTGCCAAAACTATAAAACAGTGCTACATAAATAGTACAGAATGGTTGTTGTCCAGTTGGGCATCCTAGTAGTTTTAAGTACAATGAATTGTTACTTTTAAGTGCAACCCTAATTATGAAATAGAAGAATACGTGACTTGAATTCAAGACGTCACAGTTACCCGAAAGTAAAATATATATCTTAAATTAATAATTAATTATAATTAATTATATCTTAAATTAAAAAATATACATTGAAGAAAGTTAATTTTTGGGTTTCTTTGTCATTCAACCCGGTTCGGATATTTATTTTATTCGCCCCCAACCCAAACAATTGTCAAATTACAAGTGCTTACCTCCTTTGACAACCCAATGGTTAATTCATCAGTGCTTCAGTCAAATATGCACTATAACTGGGTGAGTAGTTGAGGTGAATGTTGTGATGTTTAGCATACAATGCTTTTGCTGGGTTTTCAATTCACATTTGCAAATCATGAATTGTGAAAACATTAACACTGATTCTGTAAGAATTTATTTCAATTTCGTAAGCACACCAGTATGTGCTTGGGGTCTAATAAACATCTCTTTCTTTGTATCATGCCAATAAAATACAGTGCATTAAAAGAGATTGGTTATGGTTGGAGTCAATTCGTGTTCGGGTTTTCTACGATATTCGTCTGTTTGGTGAACTTCTCGACTGGATGGATGGCTGGCAGACGCCAGAATTTAAAACTCCTAAAAAATATGCGAGTTGAACATCACCTTAGAATCCTTAGACTCATTGAATCTACGATTAAGTTAGTTTTAATATTTTGTGGAGTATGACCCGTGCTTATATAACCTATAACCTACAGATCTGGAGTTAGTTCCGTTATCTGTATTGAAACCTATAATAATATTTTATGTTAATTAATAATGAGAAGATACTACTCATGTTTTATACATGACTGACTAAATATTTCAGATCGCTGCTTTAAAGTGTGTCTGTTCAAAGGACGTGGGGTGGGGACATTTGTGTGGTTACAAGTGGGCATATCAGCAATACCCTCTTATAAAACATTGCACATTGACCTAGACGGGTCTTCCACGGAAAATGGTATTCCTTTTGTATGTTTCACTGACCTGACCACAATTATTGAAGCTTCTTAAAATCTAGCGCAGTTTGATTGCAATTAGCGAATGAAAGGGAAATGCCCATTTCCATTTTTTATTTGTTTGCTTTCGATGTCGCAAACGGGATAATAAAATGAGTATACCTATGATGGTGAACCTAAAAAGTATCACAAATATCTTTAGAACTAATTCCTAATCCCTTAATTCGATGTTAATCAGTATATTATTTCTAAAGTTTGGACGAATAATACAATACAATAATGGTAACAACATCCAGAAGGAAGCATTTAAGGCATCAAATATCATTTGGACAAATGTGTTTTATAGCCTGGACAGCTACTTGGTAAATATGCCAACAGTCCAAATCTTTATGACAGTTCTTAAAACTTGGCATAGCCTTATATATATTCCTAAATGATAACCAGCTGTCGGCCTACCACTTCTGGTACCTTCCATACAAATTGGCCACATTTCCGAAACTCAATTTGTTCTTTGTAATTCCCCTTTCTACACTACAGTAACTAATATTTGTCTATTAACGACGCCAGGTAACTCGATAGCTTCCATATAAATAACCCATTTATCCCATGGGTTCCTAGATTCAAATCCTTAACACAGTTACACCAAATTGGATCAAAATTCCCTGTAAATCTTTAGAAAAATTTGACCAAGTAATCGCACTCTTTTTGGTAGCAAAAAATGACCGATTTAAACTACATATTCCTAACTTCTTATCCTTTAAGCAATTGCACTGAATTCTATCAAATTTGGGTTTGACAAAACTAAGTTCAGAGAATGAAAATGAAGGACATTGTTACAATCCCTTTGGTGAGTCCAGATGTGGAAAAAACCAGTGGTCCATCTACAATTTCTGATCTAAAGAATCCAGAAATTATAATATTCTTTCATTGTGTTTCAGTTAAGAGTATTTTGTGATTAGGCGACTTTCTACTCCCCTATCGACACCTTCCACTTCCCTATTGGTGAAGAGTGTTTTTTGAGGGAGTGACAGACCTTTGTAAAAACGTAAAAGGCCTTTGGGCGAAGGTATATGTAGGGCAGCTCATCTGAGACTGACCGTGTCATGATGGTTGGTACATGTGACTGTCGCTCGAATGATCGTGGGTTCAACCACCGGCCCAGCCACCTATCATTATTTGAGCGGCGGTCATCTCGATATGTCAGGCAAGCAATTATAGTTGTCCAGTAATTGTCAAGTCTACTAAGCGCTTTCCAAAGTGATGTTAAATTGAACGCCTTGTTCGTAGGTTATTCTTGGAATGCAAGAACAAAACAATTTTATTTATTTAAGCCAGTTCACCTGACTGAGATGTTCGAACAAATAACATGAGTAATGTCGAATATTATGATAAATATAATTACTGGGGTTTTCAAATCATTTGGAGAGGATGACTCATAAATTCACAGATTGCGTTAGTAGACACAAAATATTGCCATGAGCAGCATTTAGGACGATGATTTCGCGTATTACCAACTGGACATAAAAACTTGAGCCAAAATTAACATTGGCAAATTTTCATTTCAGTTGGTGACGACTTACCCGAGTTATCTATCGTATCTACCAGCCATCCAACTACCCAGATAGATAGGTATTCAACTACCCAGATAGATAGGTATGATTCACACATTTTACAATTCCTGAAACAAAGTTCGTTTTAAAATACCTAGCCAAGGCAATGCATTACGTTTTGTGTGGTATCAAATAACATACATATACTCCCTTTCCTCTTGAACGACGATATATAATTTGGAAAACCTTTAAATTTCATATTCTATAAGATGGAAAAATGGATATGAATCTGCGGCAGCAAAATTAAAGCTTTTGCCTAGTTTTATGAAACTACTGCCACGAGTGGGCTTAATTTTTTTATGTATTTTTGAGCAGTAAATAAAATTTGCCATTAAAATTATATACTTCCAATGCAAATAACTTTCTCAGTATAAAATTGTTATACATCATAGCTGAGTAGCTGAAGAAATCTGTAGTTAACCATCAATAAATTAACTTTTATGACTGTCAACTATTTTATTGATTGTTATCAGGCTGATTATTGGGAGAATTGGGACCAACCGTATTGTTATTTTGAAATTGTCATGATAAAAATACGCATTAAATAATTTCAAATAAATTTTATGAACGTAAGTGATAGTATAACACAAAATATATTCCGTATAGAGATTATTTATTTTTTTGGACATTAAAAGAAAGAACCAATATTGCGCAGTATCGGTGCAGATGCGCCCCGCAACGTGCTTCATGTATGTTTAGTAGTTGAAGCAGGATTAAATTATAAAAAAATATATCTTGTTATATTCGTGCAAGTAACTGTCTTGAATGAAAATGTAGAAGTGTCTCGAAAACGTTTTTCATGTGGAAACTTGTCTTGGAAGACACTTTTTATACAGGGTTGCCCATATTCGACGGACTTTTGACAGAGATGTCAGATCGCTTAATGACATACCGCGTTTGAAGCGTCAGTCCAAGCAGATTTTTACCATGGAACAATACACGCCACGCGAGCGCTCTGAAATAGTTGAAATTTACATTCAACAGAAGAAGTCAATTGTGAAAACTCAACGTGCTTTTAAAATATTAAAAAATGTGAGAAGTGCGCCTTCTAAGAACACCATTAAGCGTTTATACGAAAAATTTTCGACTGGTGAGGCTCTTTCTAATCCGAAGAGGCCAAATAAAAGTCGACCAAGGCGATCGGCCGAGAATATCGCTGCCGTACGAGCCAGTGTTGAGAGGTCCCCAAGAACATCCCAAAAACGCCGTTCTCAGCAGTTGGGCATGGCTCGGTCCACTTTACAACGGATTATTCGCGTTGATTTGCATTTGTTCCCGTACAAAATGCAATTGACGCAAAGATTGTTGCCTGCGGACAAGCCTCGTCGATTGGAATGGGCCCAACGAGTCATCGAAATGGCCGATGATGACGAGCAATTTTGGAACAAAATTATCATGTCCGATGAAGCCCATTTCACATTGAATGGGACCGTAAATAACCAAAATTGCCGCATTTACGCCACTGAAAATCCTCAGGAGATTCAAGAATTGCCTCTTCATGACGAAAAAGTCACAGTTTGGTGCGGCGTTAGTGCGAAAACGGTCATTGGGCCGTTTTTCTTCCAAAACGAAAATGGCCATGCTGTTACCATCAACCAGGAGCGTTATCGCAACATGATGACCAATTTTGTGATGCCAATTATTCGTCGAAAGCGTATGAGGCAGTTCTGGTTTCAACAAGACGGCGCTCCACCGCACACAAGTCGCATAACAATCGATTTTCTGAAGAATTTGTTTCCGGGCCGTTTGATGTCGAAAAGTGGTGATTTGGACTGGCCACCGCGTTCGCCCGATTTGACGCCCGCTGACTTCTTCTTGTGGGGACATTTGAAGTCAAAGGTTTACGTTAACAAGCCAAGGACCGTAGAAGAGCTCAAGGACAACATTCGTGAAGAAATAGCCGCTATTCCGGCCGAAATGTTGGCGAAAACGATGGAAAATGCTGCAAAAAGGGCACAATACGCCATCAACGCCAGAGGCGGCCATTTGAGAGATATCATATTCAAAAATTGATGTAAACAAATCTACTTGGAACAAATTAAATGAATAAGATTGCCAACCGCCCAATTTTTATTTTTTTCTTTGATTTTTTTTTAAAAAACATGGGTCCGTCGAATATGGGCAACCCTGTATAAAGAACCGTCTTGGAAAATGTTTTCCACACAAGAAGAATCTTATACCTAGTTTGTAAGAAAACTTGTCCTTTTGGAATATTTAGCGTAGAATACACACTTTTTTATAGTAACAGTTTCTTTCAAGTCAATTTATATGTGAAGAGTATGACGTTAATCAAAATGGAGATTATTTTCCAAGAAATGTGTTTGGTATTGCAGGTGTCATTCAAGCATTTTTGTTTACAGAGAGAAATTTATGTTTTTTGTTTATGTTTATGTTTTTTTTTTTTTAAATGAGAATTTCAACTTGGTTTTGTTGAAAGTTATTTTGCACACCTTTCTACGTAAAAAGTTCCTTCCATGGGTCTTCTTCCAGACGAAAAATTTCTCTATTTCTCTATTTGGAAAGTGTCTTCCATGATACTTTTCTATGTGGAAGGTGTATTTTATGACTCTTTTCTAGAAGGAAAGCATCTTCTATGATATTTTAGTATAAGAAGCGTTTATTCTATGACATTTGTCTATGATATTTTCCTATAATAAACGTATCTTCTATAACGCTTTTCTGTAAGAAATGTTTAGTTCAAGACATATTCCGATAGGAAGACTTCTACATTAAAATGGATTTCCATCCTAAGTGAAAGATGTGTTTCACAGTACTTTTCAATATATATAATTTTCTCCCTGAAAATTTTCTAAGCGAAGTTCGCCTTTCATACTTTGTTATATGAATGTGCCTTCCAAGACAATTCGGAGTACGATAAGTGTCTTCCCTATAAAGAAAGACACTTTGTTAAAGTGTTCTTGAGATGAAACGTACAGTGTCAGTATCTTACAAAAAAATTTTCATACATAAAAATAAATTAGCCTTCTAAGCCTTTCTTGTGTGGAAATATCTTCGAAACTACTTTTTCCTTTTCAGAAAGTTATCTTCTGTTATCTGGTTTGTAAAAAGAGTTTCTTCTAAGAAACCCTAAAGTTGTTTATAGACTGATCGTTTTCTATAACAAGTCTTTCAAAAATTTTCCTATTTGAAAGACTCCTCAAAAATTGGGTTTTCATATAATACCTATACATGGAGACTAGACTGCCACTTAAAAAAAATCTTGCGGCACCCCCTATATCGGTTCCTTTTCCCAAAAAAAGTAATTGTTGCAAAATTTTATTCAATTCGGTTGGGGGGAAATGGTGCCTCAAAGCACCCAAAGTTTAGAAAGAACGCTTTTTTGCGTAAAATTGACATTTTACTATCAATATCTCAGCAACTATTCATTTCACATGAAAATGTTGAAAGTACGCTAAAAATAATATATAACACCTAATAATTTTGTAGAAGAAAGTAGTACTCTATCTAGAATGATTGCAGAGTTGTACCGCTAATAAGCAGATATCCTCTTAAAATCTGTTAACATAAAGAATTTAAAAAAAGTGTTTTGATGTTTGAACTTACCTACGCTGCCGATTAAGGTACTTTGTTTTTGTTACTTTGTTTTTGCAAAAGTGTTGTTGTGCTTTACTTGATAACGGAACTTTATTTTTGCGACAATAAATAAATTTGAGTATTTCATATTTATAAGTAGTTATTATTTTGCAAGTGATCGTTGTGCTAACATGTCTATGTTTTTACGTGAGCGAATATATTTGATTGGAAATTATTCCAATAGTTTGGTTGGTTCTAAATTGCCATCTGTTAAAGAAGTCATGAAAGTGTTTTTTTTTTCAATACGCGTGAGATGGATGTCAAAGGCCATATACAGTTTGGAAATATTTTTATTTAGAAATGAATTTGAGCTTACCAAAAAAGAAGAAAAGGCTTTATGCGAAATTTCTATCTTTCTTATAAAAATTTATGCTGAGGCATGGTTTACATCTCCTTTACCAATAAAAGCACCTTTTTGTGATTTTAATTTTTTAATTAAGCTTCACGAATATGCAAAATATGATAGCGAAATCTCAAAAATAGCGTCCGAAAAATTTTGTAGGCACCTTTGGTATTAAGGTTCAGAAGCAGTCGCCTTTGCCTTTTTTGATTCAAGCGTAAGTTCGGAGACTAAGGCGAAAATGATGGAAAGATTAAATAGAGAATCATCGTCGAAACAAAATGATAAAAAGGCAAATGTAACAATTTCTGAAATCCTGGAAGAGGGCATCGAACCGTTTGTTTCGAAAACAACCTTAAATTTTTTTACCAGATTTAATATAAATATAAACTTTTTAAAAAAGCCACCCTCTGAGTGGAAAGTAGATGAAAATTATAAAGAGGCAATAGAAAAAATTAAAACGATAAAAGTTGTGAATGATGCGGCAGAAAGGGGGGTTAAATTGATGCAAGATTATAATTCCACACTATCAACAAATGAAGAATAAAAACAATATATACTACAAGTAGTTCAAGATTATCGCCGCAGGTTTCCTGACTGCAACAAATACACTTTACTCAATACAAACTATTAATACATTGTTATAAATACCTACATACGTATTATAATAAATAACACAAAATTTAACGTTTTGCAAATTAACTTTTTGATGGCGCAAATCTTGTTTGGGGGTGGATAAATCGAAAACGGTTGGAGATAATCAAAAACTTTCTGTGGCATTTCAGCGTTAAATTTCCTTCATTTCAGTAATATGTCATTTTTATGAGTAATGGGTAATAGCTGAGTTATTCAAGCCCAAAGTCAACTTTTGTGCAAAATGCTGATTTTAGTAAACTTTGGGGGCTTGGAGGCACCATTTCCCGCCAACCGAATTGAATAAAATTTTGCAACAATTACTTTTTTAGGAAAAGGAACCGATCTGTGGGGTGCCATCAGGCAAATTCACAAAAACAAAAAATCCCATATGCGCTAATGGCAGTCTAATGGAGACCAACATTCAAAAAGATCTAGTAAACAGAATATTGCTGTATAGAAAAGTGTTTCTCAAGAGACTGTTGATATAGAAAAACCTTTAGTTAGTTACTTTACTTGCAAGGATATAAAATCGCTGTGATGCGCCATAACGCCGTAATGCTTCTAAACAATTATTTTATATTTTTCAGTTCAAGATACTCGTACATAAAAGCAAGGTCTGGGTTGTTACTTGCTATTAAATGGTTGTTTTACCTCTATTGTCATTGGATCGCCAATATTAATTACATTCTTTGCAGATTAAGAAACATCAACTAATTCGCAATAATTAGTTAGAGGTATATAATCTACGACACAGTTGAAAATTTAGTTCATATCAAATACGTAATTCCTTCGGTGTAGTAATACTCGTATGTGGGTAAAATTTTGTAAAATATTTAATATTCCACTTTTCATGGCAACGGGAATATCCTTACGAAACTTATCAACAGCATTCCTCACTACTACTAACAAATGTTTTTAATTAGGCAGAAATTAATAGCTGAAAACTTTCCTTCTTCTAATTTTCCAACCAGCAATAGTCAAAGTTGTACCTCTTACAAGGAGAATGTTATCAGCCAATTTCTATGCAAATTTTCGTTCATAAAGTTTGTTAACACCAAACAATGTTAGCCGACCTCGCACCCCACAGTTTAATCAAATTTAACATGACACGTAACCTGGCTGAATCGACTTGTACAATTTCCGGAAGTACATGTTCGCGTATACATATATACGAGTACATGCAGTAAAGATTGGGACATACCCTCCAATCATACGATATGTGTTTACTTTTGCGTACATCTATACCCGGTACACTGAAATCCCTCTTGTTTAGCCGCCTGCCTGTTGGGAAACAAATGCGAGTATAGTCTAAGGGAAAAGTCGAATAAATAAACATGATTTCCGTACCTTTTATTTTCCTTCCTCCTTTATGAACAAAACTAATCAAGTTGATTGATGGCCGTAACCAATTTAAACGTCCAGCTGTTCGTCAAACGTACAAAGTACCAGACACGGAACTTAAAAATCGAACGGGCAAAGAAACACTCAAGATAGGAAAAAAGCACAAGCAAACCAGCCGCTGTGAGGAAAACTGTTGCGCATTTTCTTAAGGCGTTCAAAAAGCGGGGAGAGAAAAAGCGATCTTAGATGGATGGAATGGAATCAAGTATTACGGCATAAATATGGTCAAGTATAATCCAATACATATACAATGCCACGGAGCTGTTGACCGTTTTGGCAAAAAGTTTACCTTTATCATGGCGGTATCAGTAATATACGCTACAATTTATGGTAGAGATTTAAAGCTGGCTTGAAATTCGTAACAAACAGTATCTGGTATGTGCGGTTACAAATATATATATTATAACTTCCCCCGTAAGAATGAAGATAATCTGATACTGCAAAAATGTACAATACATGCAGAAGGTAGCGTCTAAGATGTCTAGTATCTTTTTATCAAATGAGCTTCAAGACTTTTAAAGTCGATTGGGAGATATCCCTCTGACTGGCTGGAATGGGTCGTGGACAGGATAACTGCTGTAAATCTCTATTATTCGTTTCTACATATATAAGATCATTTTTGCAATTCTTGCATACGGTGCCGTCTGAAGTTTTTAGTGTAGCCAACTTTAGATAATACGGCAGAATGTGTATATTCGGAACAACAGTTTATTTGATTCTGGCTAGGCTTTTGAATATCGATGTTCCATATTAAGATGATCAATTAATTACTTCGACTTTTCAAATTAAATTGAAATTACTGAAAAACTTTATAAAAATACAAAGATTATGGCTGACAATTTAGCCCACTCCTCGCCATAATCTAATGTGGAAGGTCATTTCTTATTCATTGCGCTCTGGTCATTTTTATTTTGTTTTTTGAAATTTACTTTTTCAATTATATGTATGTATAAAAGTAAGTACACGTACAAACGCCAAACATGTTGAAAAACCATAAAACATTTTATGGCAACAATGAAAACACAAACACCTAATATCTGAATGAAGGTTTTTCTTTCAATCCATATTCAATGGATTCAATGGTGGACGAAATACAAATGCGAAAACAAGCAAAAAAGATATCAATTCGAGGAACAAGGAACGACCATATTCAACAATAGGTGATGTTTAAAGTCTAACAAAAGATGGTCAAAGGCGGTCGTCCAATTCGTGGACACACAAACAAGCAGTCGGTCGAACTTAAGTCTACGAGTATGCAGTATGTCCGCATGAAAAGATGGACAGATGGATAAATGGACAGAGTGGCTTATGGTCGTGGCTGTACGCTGGTTTTGTTTGTTTTCCCCATATCATTTTAAGTGTGGTCATAAAATTTCAACAACATCTATTGTTCCTAACTCTATTAAAAAGTGAACTTATACACTTGCACACACAAGCATGTCACACATACACACACACTTAGCAAAATTTCAAATTGGCAGAAATGTACGAATAAATGTGCATGAAGGATTCACAGCGGTGAGCAAAACAATGTAGTTTGAAACAGTCATGGCCATCGAAATGATATCCGGACAAAGGAAGGTTAACTTTATACTTGATTGTTTGCATTTTCTATCGATTACACTTTTAAGAAAATCTTCAGTATACAAATATGTACTAAGATTAATTTATAAAAAAAAAATACGTTGAGAATTGAAAATCGCTTGCTTGGAAGACAAACAATATTGCGGCAACAACAACATTCGTTTTGTGAAAGCTTTCCTGTGGGGCCAAGGCGATATTTCAAAGCAATAAAAAAATGAAACATCACGAAGAAAATATAGGCGATATTGCTAGATTACCTTATGGAATACAACTATGAGACGAGAAGAAATTAGCATGTAGGACAAAACTTGAAGATATTGTCAAACATCGTTTTGGCGTTCCAACTGCAATAATTTGGGCTACAAAATTCTGAGGCTCGGTGTAATACCCAGCATCGTATTATGAAGAGTATGCTAAGTTTGTCATTCCATTTGCAACAACTAGAAATCTTCATCCAATTCTTCATGTCAATTCTTCCGGATATTTTGAACAATTTCGTTATCTATTCGTTAACTGATGATAATAAACGGCGGCAGTGTTTAGACACCTGAAATACACATGCGAAATAAAACTCTTTTCAAAGAATTGTCCAAAGCTTATTGCAAAATAACATAAAATACTCATTTTCACAGCAAAAGCTTGGAATCTTGATATGCTATGTATAAGAATGAGTGTTTGGAATTTTGGTGCTCTTGTGAATTGATTAATCAATCGGAACAGGTAGGCAATTGCCAGATTGGTAATCAGTACAAGTTTTCAGAAGCAGATTGAAAACTGCCATTGCTATACGGAATGATGGTAATGAGATTATGTTGATATTATTGAACGATATCGTAAAATACTGTTAATGGCGTTACAGATATGATAACCATCAACATCGACAAAGCCCACCGGAGCTTTAAAAGATCACGCGGAACCCCAACCGGATGCGAAGTCTGAAGTGAAGAAAGCGGGGAAAGCATTAGAAATTGCAGGCTAGATGCGAAGGAAGTCAAAAAGGGAATATGGACTTATAAACTTATCTGAAACAAAGCCACTTGTATACGAGGACTGTTCCGAAATTTGAACAACATTAGGCAATATCAAGGAGAAATATTGGGGAGCCGGTATGGCCACAGAATATAAGCGGTATAATGCTGAGAACTCACCATAACTGGGTTCTAATCAGTAACGAAACACTACGTTTCGAGGGAAGTAGAAGATGAAATTAACCTGTGAACGTAAATAACCTTTAACCATATTCCATTATGAGACGTGATACCATGATTGCCAGTAAAGCATGTTGTAATGTTGGAGATGGGGGCAGTTTTAGTTGGTAAGAGTTCGATACAAAAAAAGAAAAAAAATGTATGTATACATTTAATAAAAAAGGATAGATAAATCTTAAAAATTCGAATCAAAATTATTTTTAGTAATTTCGAGTTAAATGGGTGAAATGCTGGTCTGTAAACCATCTTCTTAAGTAGAGTTTTAACGAGACAAATTGGCCTATCAATTTCTTTCAATTTATTCAAAATGTCTAACTTAAAGTTTGTAAATTGAACTTAATACAATTTGTGATATTGGGACAAAATTAAGCCAGTTTTTTGGTATCATCATACAAATGACACGTCTGATTTGATCAAAAACACCTTTACGCAAGATTATAACAATCATTGGGATATTGAGGTTAAAAATGGGAAGTGAAAGTCAAGGAAGTGAAAATGAACGCCATGACTGTGACTGAAGTTGGGCTATGATTAAACATCAGATCGTTGCCTTTATACAAGTAATAGGAAGTGAAGTAAAATTATATTTATAAATTCGTTCACCGGACCGAAATTTGAGTATTCAGTACTTTCGACCGAAAAATAGAAAGCATTTTGTCGATATTTTCTTCTGGATTTATTTTGTATTTTGTATTTGCGTAGTTTTGAGAAGATAAAATATATTTTTGTGCAGCAATGTTGTTTTTTGCATAAATTGAAATGAATTAGTTACATCTACTTCTCACAAAAATAAAAGAATGAGAAAGTTAAAATATAATGGAGAATATATGATATCACGCAAGATAAACTTTTTTCCAAATATTGGCAAACTGCGTCTAATGCGGTGTATTCTGAAGTTTAAATTGTCAACGACTCTTTCGAGTATTTCGATTATTATTTGCAGAACAAGGCGAGTAATATCGACTTCCAATTCTTCACTTGTTGCTGGGTTATCTTCACTTGTTACCGGGTTATCCATGCATATGTATCCTCAAAGGAAAAAAAGCCTAGAGATGTGACATTCGGTATAATCAGACATTCCCATAGGAACAAGCAGAATTTTTCAAATAATACTGTGTGGAAATACACGGGATGATCTAACGAATGGGCAATATTTGCTATGACGGTTGCAAAATATCGTGTTTTGCAGGTGTTTATTCCTAGAATCCACGTTTGCAAATTCTTAGATATAAATCCTAAATTTATCATCTCCACTGCAATTGAGACGTTTACATGTAAAGTCCTCAATTGTAGTGAGATTGAGTGCTTCAGAGCAAGCTTTATGTCGACTGATCTAATACGTGTAAGACGAGTTTGGCAGAGCACACAATCCTGTATTTATTGCAAGGTTTAATGTATAATGAATTCAGGAAACGAAGGCTAATACCCGCTGTTTTTTTATATTTGATAAATCTCTTGGAGTAAATATATGTCAGAGTGAACCCATTCCTGCAGAACCATACAGCAGGGCTTGTATCTATTACAAATTGCGTCAAATTTGAATGCATGTTAAATTTCCAGAATTCTTATTCTAACAATACAAATTGTGCTTAAAAATCAAACCTTTTGCATTGATTTTATTGTTTTTAGTCAATAAGGTTAACAAGTTCGAAAAAGTACTGGCTACTAAAACTGTCACATAAAAGATAGAAAATTACTCATCCATCGTACTTGGGATGTAACCAGGATCATTGCACAATTCCTCAAACTGGTATTTGCAGGTTATGCCATCAGTTTGATTAACCTAAGTATATCTTAAGTTATTACTAGCTAATAAGGAAGCATCAGATACTGAACCTCAACTTTTACGCGAGCTTAATGGTCATTGTCTGCTCCAAAACTAAGAACGGATGAGGTGGCTTAATAAGCCGCTCGCCTTAAGGAAAAGCTGTAGACAAAAAGATGAGATGTTATAATACCATGTTATAATAACCGCAAATGTTACAATAGCCATGATTTTAGGAATACCGGCACACTTTGCAGAAAAGTTATCTGTGTCCGGTGGTCGGATATTCTTTTAAAATACGATAGAAGCAAATTTCCAATCTTGGTATTATTGAAACTCAATGACAACAACGCTTGAGGCATTCAATGACAACTATCTCATACTAGCAAAATAGATTCTGAGCTGGTTCTCCTACGATGAAAAATCTCGCTTTGTGCCTGGGGAAAAGGATGCTGTTTACATGGCAACGCTGCAGCCAATCATTAACTGTGAGCTGTGAGTGAAAGATACAAGAAGAAGCAGATCGTCTTTATAAGAGTAAGAACAATTTGTGGAAAGATCGAGAAGAGGAAAAAGAACAGAAAGGTACCATTGATAATCAATGCCATACGTTACTGGCACAAGCTAATGGTATAATCAAAATTGTAACATATTTCTGATTGTGCATCTGATTGTGGAGGACAACAGAATAATGTTATTTGTGCCGCAAACAATGATTCCACTCGCTTGGAACGTACTCGTAATAATAACATAGTAATAACAACTGCGAAGAGATGCAATTGTCGACTTAGCAAGAGATTTGATGAAAAAACCCTCTCTCACAAATTCAGTTTAGCAGATATTAACAATGAATCGATTCTGGGAATCTTAGTGATAGGGATATTCCGAAAAATATTTGCGCTTATCACAGCTAACAGAGAGCATGGGAATCGTGGAATGTAATTGACATTGACTTGGTCCAGTGCATCAAAATATAGCAAAATACTCTATGTGCTCTATATTAAGCACTATCCTAAGAAATACAGTAGCTCTCGTTGTGAAATTCCTATAATTTTGACATTGCCATAAAGGGTTAGTGGGCTTCTGGCCGACCGTAATTAGGGGTCGATTCTGTTTTAAATGAGCGCCAAATACTTACAGCAGACCAGTCTGTTTACATTTTACATTTAGTTTTTGCAGTAAGTTTATGTATATGAATGTTCTTAGTGTTGATCACAGCGTTTACTAATCGCCCAATTCGAGTTGGCTACGTTTGATGTTAATATATATGTAGAGAGCAAATGACTGCAACCAATGGTTTCTTTTATTCCAATTCTGCCTACTTCAAAGTTACCTACTCGTAGAAATTCCTTTATAAATTCTTTGCCAGGTATGTGGCATTATTTCGAGCTTTCTATTTCGTACGACACTGTCGGCCTCAGATGACCGATGAAACATAAAAGTCAAAGGAAAATATGTTGGTTCACTTCAAAATGTCTGTGCTGCCGTCCTCAAATCGAGTGGAAGTTGCAAATACTACAACACAAAGCGAAATACACAAGTACACCGAAGAAGAACTAATGCCATTGTTTTCCACTTTCCGTAAAGTATCGCATTTTACGATTATGGCACAATGACAAACAGAAGCAGAAACTGCAAATAAAGTTTTTATCGCAACTCCAAAGACCATCAAATAATTGAATGTGCTCAAATTTACATTCACATTTCCAACTGAGTCCCTCTCCGATTTCGAACCCATTCATACCGGTTCGTGGCACATGCTCATGGTCCGTCCAATTGACATGAGGCGATGAAACGAACAACGATGTTTTCATTTCACAACTCCCGCAAAGAGTCTTGCCGTTTTGTTATTACTTTTGCTCCATCTCCCCTTCGATTTCGGGATCCGTCCGTCTTTCCTGTTTTTGTACCATTTAAAAAGCTGTTGTTGTTCATTTGAAAAGTCATCGAAAATGCAAATTTTCCATACATTTTCCTTAATTTTTGTGTTGTTTTTTTTTTTTTTTTGTTTTTTGAGAGCTG
>JAHXMU010000101.1:6062730-6202169 GCA_019455685.1 Philornis downsi | reverse complement strand
TATAAGAGCTAATGTATAAGACACTTACTTAAAACGTACACGTAACAATAGATTTAGCGTAGTTCTGACGATAAAAATAAATACAAATACGACACTTCTTTTAGTACCATCGATGACAATAGACCGACTTGTCGAAATTTAATTCTATATTTCCTAATTTAGAGACTGCAGTATACTTATATGGTCTTGTTAATTACATTATATTACGCACTTTTTGGTGCCTCGCATACAAATTATCTAATGTAACCCATATATATTTCCGGATTCATATCAGTTGCGTTAAATTCGGTATAATTTTGTATGCATTCCTAAGCATTGTCACTCCCCTTAGGGTCTCAAAGGCAGAAATTAGGCGCTTTAGCAAAAAACAGTCTTCAAATTCCAAAGCGGACTACCTCATGGAGTTATTGTGCTTCTTAGCTCAAATTATATTCAATTACATTGGTCAAAGGTTTATGTACGAGTATGACAGTTCTGTACTGGATTGGTTAGAAGGACATCCACGACTTAGTGATTCTAAACTTCATTTTGAGTAGTTTGTTGATTGTTCAATTACTCGAGATGTTTGTCAGACACATCGAGGTGACTGTCGCCAAAAGAGAGATTTGATGTTTATACTGAGGTTTGTAACCACGATTATATGCACGTCACAAATCCTAATATGGGATTTTTGAGAAATTTCTCAAATAATAACCAGTAGAAATAATATAAAACCGCATTTGAAATCCCAAAATCATTGCTTATGTTGAATAAATTAAATGCATGGTTATCCATTATTTGTTTTTAAGTAAAGTTAAATAAACCACGCATAAAGCTATGATATTGATTCAACTTTTATTTCTTATAATGTTTGGACCTTGCCTTTATGCACGAAATACAATGTCATTTGAATGATGAATTGTTTGCAGCGGTGGATCCTTTTGAAGTAGTTTTCGAAAAAATGCGGCCCAATGATAGCTCGAGAACATAATGCACACCGAAACACTACTTTTTCGGGGTGCGGTGAACTTTCCGTAGTCACCTCTGGGTTCTTGCTTGTTGCCGTAACAACCGGGTGAGATTGACTGAAAGCCCACATTCGAATCAACATTTTTGTAGCAAGTTTTAAATATTTGTACGCGTTGTTCGGTTGTTAAACAATTTTTCAAAAATAAATAACACTTCAAATGACAAATAGCTGATGGCTTTGCCTTGAATGCTTTGAATTGTTTGAGCGGAACCTAGTGCTTAACAACAATTTACAACACTAGTTTGAAGCGTTTGAAAAAAAAAAAAAAATTAGTGGTTGTATTGCGACTCGAATCCTCTACCATATGAATAATAGTCGCGTGTTCTCACCGTCACAATTTTTCTAGAGCTCCCAATAATTATTACTTGTCGAAAAACCCAAACATGCGAGTATTTTTGAGAGATCTTTAACCATTTGCAAACTGTTGGATAGTTTCAATGCTTTGAATAACCATTTCTTTTAATGATTGTTCAAATAACATCAGATTCATCCCCGTCCTAGTCGTAGTGGTATCCCCAAACTTATCGTGTTTTATTATCTTAAAGAATAAAAGAAATACAATTCAAAGTTGTAGCTTCATCTTACGCATTAGCTGTATAGGGGATCATTTCCAAAATCCATATGTATATACTCGTAAATAGGTCGCAACGCATAAACACCCGCACACGCACATGTAAACGAATAATCGTGTTGAATCTAAGGATATTTGGCCATACTCATGTGTATTTGCTCCCTTTTTGTGTAAGTGTATATGCTCTTTGATAACATTTATGGGTCCATTTCAAAATGCTCATATCTGGGACAGGCATACAGGATTGACATCTCTTTCATATTAAGCCTTTAGGCATACTCTTCTTTTACGAGTACTTTTGTTTGCAGGATTTTCGTTTTTTCCCTGTTTTGTCCAAAAGACAATCTAGTAAGTCTCTGGAGAAATGTATCTTTTATATGCCTGCTCATGATGAAAATCTTCTTTTTTCGGGTATGCTGTTTGTTCTTTTGTTAACGCCAGCAACTGTAATTTAGTGTATAATGAAAATAACACATCTTGAGATATGAGAGTTTTATAAGAATATCAACACAACAAGACAACATAGAGAGAATATCTCTCTAACAACAACATCGTCATTAAAGGTATTCATGTCGTCTGTACCTCCATTTTAAAGTAATATGAATGAATGTGGACGACGGCACCAAGAATGTTTGCAAAATTTCTCAATGTCCACTTTCTAATTTTAACACATTTTGGTTATTCACTGCATAATATTCTTAAAGTAAAATATTTGAGGCGTATTTCCTTGGACAATTTGAACGCAGACGTGTTCTTTTGGGGGCCTGGAAGAATGGAAAAATCTCGACCGAAAATGTTCGAAAACCAACATACAGAATGTTGGTCTGGTGGAAGCTGTAAGCAATAGTTTTTGTCCTGGCCTATTTCAAATGTTAAAACGTATCCCAAACCACCTCTGTAAATTGTAAATGAGCGATTTGCTCATTCGATAACGCTATTCAAAAATCGTGATTGGATGAAGAAACCCGACCTCATTTGATTTCTGAAGCGAAGAAGAATATCCCATGTAATCTAAATATCACATTGGCATGATTCTGGTCATTGAAAGTAAAAAAGTAAGGCGATGTGGAACAAGACTTCCAACGGATTTTGTTCCATTGTCCTCGTAAACTAGTTCATTATTAGACAAATATAAATCAAATAAGTAAAAGTAACGCCCAATAAGGCGAATGGCCACCGTGTTGTTTTGGGCGGCATCTGTCAAAGTTCGTTGTTTACGAGAGCTGTCCCTAAACTAGCCAAAACTAAAACAACATAATCACATTTTACGTCCAATGACATTCTATAGTTTCTATACCTTGTTTATAGTAAGAACCGTTAAACTCCTTAGAATAGTTATCAACCGCTGACTCCACTCCTTCATTGTTGGCAAATCTTTTACCACCGAGTAATTTTTTCGAGTTTGGAAATAGAGCTAAATCCGGCGAATCAGGTGCCTGATAAAGCAATTGGACTTTAATTCATTAATTTCGGCCATCGCAACAGTGCATGTGCGAAACGGAGCATTGACATGATGATACAACACTTTCTCTTTCAATAAATACGGCCTTTTCCATAATTTCATCACCTAAATGCTGCAATAAATTAGCATAATATTCGCCGATAATTGTTTTTTCATTCTGAAGATAATTAATAAAAATAATTCCAAACGCCATAACCTTGCCTGCAGATGGAAACGTATTTGCTGGACCCATGTATCATCCATGGTTATAAATCGATGTAGAAATTTGGTATTATTGCGGTGAAACATCGCCAAACACTCTACCGAAACAACTTCACGAGGCTGTTTTTGCTCTATTGAAAACAAGCTAGGCACCCATCTTGCACACAGCTTTCTCATCTTCATATCTTCAGTCAATATATGATGTATATCATTTTTTGAAATGCCTATCATTTCAGCTAGCTCACCAGCTTCAGCCGACGATCATCAAACACCATTTTGTGGGTGTTCTTAACCGCGTCTGGCGTAGACACCTCAACTGCTCGACCTCCACGGTGTTCGTCTTGGCAGCTCAAACGGTCTTGTTTAAACTTTGCTATCCAATATTTTGCAGTAGTGAATGAAGGAATAGACTGCCCCCAGGTAGAATCTAGCTCGGCTTTATTATTGAGCGGAGTGACCAATTTTTTCAATGTTTACAAATTCGCTGAGATCGTTCAATTTTGATGGCTGAAATAAAAATACTAAACAACGTGGTGCCTTGAAACTTAAAACATATGTTTTATAAGGTTGCCACTTTTCACCAAAACAATTTTCTTCAAACTACTGCCACCATCTTTACTTTAGGTTGGCTAGTTCTAATCAGACCCCGAATTATTCAGTAACCGCTATTGAATCATCATTTCCAGTTACACGATTAAACAGGACGTACAAATAGTTAAACTTGATTATCGAAAGGAGCGTTCTTTAGCGTTTTCGGTGGCTAAATTCGAGACGAACTGTTCGGTGAATAATCAGCCAACATTCCTACATCACCGCTGTTCGTGAGTATTCAGGGGAACCCGAGGCATCAGATACATACATGGGTACATTGATATTTTAAATAAAATAGGGAATTTCGTTAATGTCCCACGCACAATTACATTCAATTATCGTATTTGGAAAAGCCTTTATTATTACTGATTTCTAGCAACTTTTGTTCTTAACTAAAAAAAATATTAGATATTCAACTTCAGCACACAACACTGTTACTCCACATGCTTTCAAGGAACAAAAATAAACGTCTGAAGTGCAATTTCATTTTCTGTAATCAACTCAATACAGAAATTTCAGTCAGGGAGGTACAAGGAGAAGACATGGTTAGTCGATCGATTGTTTCGGAAAATCGATCACTTTGTGTAGGAGATGATACTACAATTCTCGGCTACGATTTGGCAAAATTGTAGGCTGAGCTAATTTTTAAGAAGTTTCGTAAAAGTTTATGGCAGTTATCATTTCGGCCAGCTTGACTGACAGACGGGCATTGCCCAATTGACTTAAAAAAACAATTGGTAACTCAGACGGTTCCTTCTGGGTGTTACATTTTTTGTTCCTTCGGATGAAGGTATCCAAATATGTAAAAATCGAAAAACCAGTTTGCGTTGTATGTAACAGAAACAGTGTGATAAAACAGTACGTGTTCGTTCTCAGATACAGGCTGGATGTTGGGTAAATATGACTAATTCGAAGTAACTAAATATATTATGTGAACCTAAGAACATATGTGCTAATGCGGTCATTTGTACGGAATATCATGGTTACTCTGTGAATTCTGCCGAATTGGTTAGCATTATCGCGTGTTTTACACTGATTTACGATAGTTAATGTTTCTATTAAAAATGAATACAATATTTTGCTATAACCAACCATTTGAGCCTTCTATTAAAAAATTTTGGTGTGATTTTTCTATGCAAGGCAATCGTATATAGCTTCTAATTAACGGGTAATCCCTGAAAGATGCCAGCATAGACAATAATTTCACTACGATGCCAATGTTGGCCAACTTTGAGGTTGTCTTGCTGTTGAATATAAACTATATTTGTTTCGGCCTTTTGTATTGAACGGTGTGACCTCTGTCATGGTTTCCGCGCACACGTTCTAAACCTATGGTGGTGGAAATATAAAAAAACAGCAACAAAAAAAAAAGAGCACTAAGCGTTATTTTCTGTATTCGAACCATAAGGTATGCAAACTTATAATCTTGTCGATAGCTACTTGAGTAAGTAAAGTTGTGAAAAATGGTACTTTTATACCTTCTTGCATGTAGTCATAGGTATTTCTCACAGCTGACAATGCACAATTTAAGCCAGTCCTTAAGTAATAGAATCTATTTAGTTCAGAGACGGCAAAATTTAAAGAACAATATTTAAAATCAATAACTAATCTGTTTCAGACGAATGTTCACTGTCTCAACCCAAATAGCTCGCAAAAGTAATGTCGGAGCAAAATGTAGTACTAGAAAATAAATGTATCGATAATAGGTTTTTTTAAATTTGTCAAAGAGAGTTAAGTGTATAAAAAATTGTTAACCCACAAATTATTAGGTTCACAACTTCTACCCGCTTGCGCAAAATTCAGTCAAATTTGGTGCACGTTAAGAAGTTCCTAAGGTAGTGGACAGTACTATCATACCACTTTTGGCATCTCCTCCTTACCCGCTCCACTATTTTATTCTACAATAGTTCAAAAATTTTAAAATTTGTATATCTAATCATTCCCTTTCTGGCACCTCCCATGAAAACGACGGATTTAACACGTATTTTCTTTAATTCCCACCTTCTCAGTTATACTAAATTTAGTCAAATCCAGGACACATCAAGGAGTTGGTAAGAAAGTGTTGAGAATTA
The DNA here is from genome assembly GCA_019455685.1 of Philornis downsi. NCBI lineage: Eukaryota > Metazoa > Arthropoda > Insecta > Diptera > Muscidae > Philornis > Philornis downsi. The sequence continues at coordinate 6,196,263 of JAHXMU010000101.1, read as the reverse complement.
AAATATGCTGCTTTGTCTCGCCCATTTTGATACTTCCCATATTGACTGATTATTCGAATTTTTCCCTACAACCCCTAACTCGTAGATGACAGGAATCTAATCTTGGTTCATTGTATTGTTTTATAAAACAAATTCCCTTGCATCTCATGAATGAGACATGGGATTGCTTCTCACATTCAGTGAGCTTACGAACGTCACAGTTTGAGAAGCATTTACAAGACCTGTCGATTACATGACTACTCGACATGTTCATCAGACACACCGAGGTGAACACCGCTCAAATAACAGTGGTCTACAAATTTATTGATTGCGGAAATGAAATATGTTTTTAACTAATCTGGGTGCGCTGAATTCGAATCTGGCATAGAAACTGGGCTATTACGATTTGTATATTTTTATCGCATGCTGGCAAGGCTGTAGATCTATTTCGATTTTTCAATTCCAGTATGAATAACAAAAGTTGCTGGATTCAATATGAAAAATCGAAAAAATATTACTTACGCGAATGTCCCATCAGTTACCAAACCATTTTTATACTGTACTGATGTTGACGGTTTATTTCAAAAAAATAACCAGCTATATGACAAAACTGAGTGGAGATTATGTATTGATGGCTCTAAGTACATACAGTTTAAAGGCTCTTCTTTTGCATAATGAGAATGAAAAACCATCCATACCAATTGCTCATACCGTTAATATAAAGGAAAATTACGAATCAATGACTAAAATTTGAACATTACTTATGTACAACGACCCTAAGGTGTGTGATTTAAATTTCTTTGTACATCGTAAAAAACTGTAAATTAATCTGTTTCAGGTCATTGGTTTGTTGACTGGTATGCAAGGAGGTTTCAAAGAAAATAACAATCCTTTGTGTATGGGATAGTCGCGCTTATGTCATCAAAACAGAGTGGCCAAAAAGAACTGAGTATTCACTATGAAAACAAAATATTTCAAATAAACCATTAATTGATCCAAATGCCGTTCGTCTTCCGCCGCCGGATATAAAATTGGGCCCTTTTAAGAACTTTGTCAAAGCTCTGGATGAAGATGGTGCAGCATTTAAATATTTGTTAGCGATTTTTCCTAAAATTTCATATGCTAAAATCAAAGAAGCCATATTTGTTGACCCTCAGATCAGAAAGCTATTAAATGATGACAATTTTTCACAATGTTTATTGGAAAAAGAATATGCAGCCTGGAAATCTTTGAAGAGTGTCGCGAACAGTTTTCTTGGAAACAATAAAAGTGAAAGCTGCAGACAAATTGTTGCTGAATTATTGGAAAACTATCACGAATTAGGTGTAACGAGGGACGAACAAGGGCAACGTGCTCGTCAAGATTTAATGAAAATTGGAAGAGATTATCAAGGATTTTGGGACAAAAGCATGCTGGGAGATTTTTGCTGGACTCTAATACGTGATACCGAACCAACAAAATACAAACGACGTTCAAGTAACGCCATTCACTCTTGAAAATTCATTGATTTTTAAATAAACTAGTTATTTTTCATGGAAAAACAAAAAAAAAAAAATTTTTTTTAGCTCGAAAACCTGTTGTGATAGAGAAAACCCAGTTGTAAATTCGAATTCAACCCACCAAATTACCCTAGGTTGCTCCAGTTCGAAACCTTGTTGGCTAGTGTAATGATAGGGGGCTGAAATTGCGATCATGCACACGATAACCGTGTGTACTAACTATTGCGCAAAGGTCGGTCACATTGTTTAATAGTATCTGGCAAAATAAGAGAAAAATTATCAAGTAGTCACCCCCTTTTTGGTACCCCCAATACGACCGACCAATTTAATATTTTAAGTTTCGTATCCTTCAACCGGTTGCATTGAATGCAGACAGCGTCATGATTTATGAAAAACTTAGTTTTGATACTGAAAATGGACTGTCGTAAGTTACCCATTGGGATTCCTTTCAAACAAATTGACCGATTTACAGAAATTTAACTGTCGCCCAAAATCCCCTCAAGCATAGGCTGCAGTAACTTACGTTTCGTGAATAGTATTTGTTGTAATAATTGGCAATACAATTGCAGAAATGCGAAAGGACGTTGGGTGGAAATATGGTTAAGTCAGTTCTACCGACTGAGATTACTGCATCAAATAGTGAACCGGAAAACTACCTATAGATCCTTTCTAGCACCACGTATTCAAATTAATGTGATTCTTATAATTGAGTTGCCGCACTCTTCTGGCAAAAACAATCAAACTTTTTCATTTAGGAAAACGCAATGCTTCCTCTATTACTTCTAAGCGGAAGGCTTCAGTAAGTTATAATTTTACTTCTTTTATTGTGTGCAAATTCAGAGCAATTTTTGATTGACTATACCAGCACATTTTTGGACCAAAGTAGAATGCCCCAATTATATGTAACTCAATTCAACTGACTGAATTTATCCTGAATTTATAAGTCCTTCCTAGTGCCTCCTATTCAAACTAATTTAGTTCTTATCTTCCATCACATCTTCCAAACAATTACAGTAAATTTAATATAATTTAGATCGCATGAGTCGTTTAGTAAAGAGGAAAACGGTTTGAGTTGCCACGCTCTTCTTTTACCAACAAACGAATAGATTGATTTAGGAAAACTCAGTGATTCCTCCATAGTTTCCAAGTTATTATTTTTTTTTTTCTTTTATTGTGTGTAAATTCGAAAAAATTTTTGGTTGATGTTATTATCTTTAATACCATTCTAGTCCGATAATCATATTTCTGAGCATTTTACTGTCCCGCATGCATTGGAAATGTTAGATGTTTCAGAACCTATTCAAAATCATTTACCATAGCAAGATTCGCTTTGGGCTGCAAATATACGTTTACGATACTTCGGTTTGCTTGTATGGAAAAATTGACATATTTTTAATCGAAGATTTAGACTTCCCAGCTTAATTTGGCTGGAACACTCTTACAATTAAATAAACTGGTTTGATTTACAAATTGAAATCGGGCAACCGATACTTTTAATAGTCTACTAAGGACTATGGTAAAGCTCCATTTCTGACTAATGTTGAATAATTGATAACCCTGTCGACCCAACCCTTCACATTCATCTATCTTTTTTAATGACGTCTATTTTTTATTTCTCTTTTTAATGCGCAGCACAAATTGCGAACCCAATTGCGGCGTTTGGATTAAGAATTCCTCAATCTCACATTCAATTTAAAGAAATTACAATTAAAAGCCTCAATGACATCCACTTACCCAAATGACAAAATCAAAATGCCAACGAAAACGGACAGCTGCTCAATGCAAACAACAATAGCAAAAAATATAAAAAGAGCCCGCTGACAATGAAACTGTCAACACTTTATCGTTTTTGGTTTCGTGTTCGTTTCATGTTTGTCAAGAAATTGACAAACTGGATTATCGGACTAGAACAAACACGCATTAAGTGTACACATACATGTACACATGGTTCGAGCTTGCAAGTGAGCGATAGAACGTGAGATTCTTCGGACCCCATTTATGCATTAAAAACATATGACATTGAGTCATTAGTGATGCCTACAGCAATTTTCGATTGTATGAGTATGAGATTTTTATGATCGCCATTAAACTGGGGCCAAAAACTCCACACCCAATTGTCTCTGACACTTTTACAGCCACAGCCACTGGCATTGTCCTTTCCCAATGGGATATGAAAATAGAATAAAATCACAGTTTGTAGTCAAAGAAGGATAATAAAACAAAGTAAGCAAATGAGACAATTTCCGTCGGTATATGTGAAACAAGGGGATCTCCTATTCCCGTTTAAAGTGTTGCATAAAAAATATGTAAATCAAACTGAATAAATAGTCTAACGCCAATACAACCCAGTATTTCCAGACCAGGAATTTTTCCGAAATTGACGGATTAAATTTATCGAAGACATAGCGAGTCGAAAACTTTGAATTTAGTATTTGTAGTATTAAATTAGATACTGCACATTTTGCTATATTTAGCAACTTTTATCTCTTGAGAACATTAGCCTTTGCACAAAATTTATATGATTTGAATTTCTAGAACTTCGATTGTACTACCGTTTAATTTAAATGTAATTTTAGTTGGACAAATTTTCTGAATTTTCCTCTAATTTTAATAGTAAATCTTTACACGTTTTGAGAAATGAACGACGTTTGCTTTCTGGATTCTATAGACGAATGACAATTCTTTCCTGATAAGTCTTCAATTCTGAAACCTCGATAGAATTTTAGCGAGCTAAGCGTTTCGCGTCTTCCATTGGTGGAAAAATGGCGAACTATTCCATAATTATTCACAAGTATTTCATTATACAGAATGCCCTTCACAAATACATTAAAGTTTCTAGAAGTCTTAAAACATTATTTTTTTCAATGGAACATTTTTTTGTCTTTAACCAATAATCGCGCCAACAGGGTGATCCCAAAACTTGCGGACATAACAAAGAAGACACAAATGTTGTTTATTTTTAACAAAACCTCGTTTTAGCTGGATACGCTTTTTCTACCGATATTCAATAGCTTCTATACACTGTTTATAGCAAAAGCTGTCAAGGCATTATCTTCTTTAAATCTTTTAACAACCGAGCAATTTTTTCAAGTTTGGAAACAGAAAATATTCCGAGGGAGCTAAATTTGGCGAATAAGGTGTGTGGTGAAGCAATTCGAACTTTAATTCATTAATTTAGCCATCGCAATAGTGAATATGTCTTGATGAAACAACACTTTCTCTTTCAACAAAAACGGCCTTTTTTCCATAATTTCATCATCTAAACGCTGCAATAAATTAGCATAATATTTGCCGTTGATGGATTTTCCTATCTGAAAATAATCAATAAAAATAATTCCTTGCGCATCCCAAAAAACAGATGCCATGAACTTGCCTGCAGATGGAACCGTTGTCGCTACCCAGTGTTTTACGGTAGTAAACGAAGGAGCAGACTCCCCCAGAGTAGAATTTAGCTCGGCTTTAATATTGGTTGAATTGAGACCATTCAAATGGAAATATTGAATTAAATAACGATTATCAATTTTTTCCATTTTTACGTGGTGCCTTGAAACTTGAAACATATGTTATGTTAGGTTACCACTTTTCACCAAAATAATTTTTTTGTACACTACTGGTGCCATCTGTACGTCAAGTCGGCTAGTTTTGGAACGGCCCTCGAAGGTTACTGGAATCTATAAATTAGGAATTACAGGGAAAGAAATGTATATCGAAAAATCAGTCAATTGGAATTGGAGGTACGGAAAAAGATTGGTCGACATAGTCTTTGTTGTTTATTTAAAAAACCATTGCGCATTCCAAAAACTTACTTATTAATTTCAAACATTTCGGATTTTGTTGCGATGTTTCCTCTTAGAAGAAAATAGAACTTACTTAAATCATATTGTTATCATATTATATCATATCATATTTCCATCTTTTTACGGGGTATGGCCACCTAAAGTCCAAAATGTATACTCAGATCCAGACCTTTTCTATTTCTTAAACCTAATGTAGGCTCATTCAACGGGATCTACATTTACTAGACTACACGATTTCTAGACCATTCAATGTGCTCCCATACAAATTGATAATTTGACCAATATATCTTTAACTCCATAACTTGCAAGTACATTCACTTAATTCTGTTAAATTTGGGATGCGTCATTCGTTTGGTAATGGAAGGTATTGCAATACGCCTTCCCGTACTTCCCATGCTAATTGAACGATCGCTCTTCAATCCCTAATTCGTAGACTGCAATCGTTTAGTATTTCATCAATTGCATTGCATTATAATGCCTGGTAAAATTTGGAATAGTTGACAGTAAAAATTGTCTGTTTTAACCCACATGGCCCTAGATTCATATCTGTTATTCAATTACACTAAATTTAATTGTAATAAGCGATAATAATAAGCGATTTCAGTTGTGTAACTCATCATTTCTATCCAGTTCGCTTGACTTCTTTGGTAAATACCTGTATTTCAGATATGTGAAAATTATTAAAAAATTTAACATTTAGAAAATATGTTCACTTAACCTTTACAGCATTCCATCTTTCGCATCAGATTGTGTCCATGCGTAATCAGGATCTGTGTAGCATTTATAATAATTAAATGAATATTTGAGGAAAATCGGATTCCTTCTATGTGTCACTTTTTTTTCGTAAGAAATGATACAAACATTGTCTTCCATTTAGTGCTTTCAAAACCGCCGATCTGCCAATGCTGTCACCTGTTAAATACCTGTCATCTGAAGTGTAGAAGTGCCAATTTTCGTGCAGTACGGGCTGATTGTGGTCGCCATAATCGACTTACCGTGCAAGGAATTGACAGGATTATAAAGAAATTTGGAGAGACTGGAAGCGTTACATATGTTGTCAGGCCTGTGCATCATCGCAATGTATGCACTGCCGAAAAAATCGTTTCTGTTAGTGAAAGTGTGGCGGATAGTCTGAAATACAACTTAGAGCACTGCGGCCGTGTGATGATTGCGTTTTTTGGCCTGCAACTTAAGATTATGGACTGAACGATATGTTGTCTCAACAAGGCGATGCCACGAGCCACACAACATGACCGATTTTGGTATTATTGCATGAGAAGTTTCCAGAAAGCATAATTTCATGTTTTGGTGACTTTAATTGGTGATCATGATCATGCAATCGACTCCGTTAGACATTTTTGTGGGGCTACGTCAAAGACCGTGTTTACGCGGATAATCCCCAAACGTTGCAGTATTTGAGAGGCAACACTCGGCAGGTTATCGCCTAGGTACTATGACAAATCCTTTATGTTAAAGACGAAGTGGTGGCTCGCTTGTCATCGCTGCGGCTGTAGCTCGCCGAAAATAGGGGGAATCTTTTTCGTCAGATCTTCACATTTTTGAATTTCGTGCCTAAACAAAACGACTTATAACAGTCACGAAACAAATACACATTCACAAAAAAAGTATTCATGGAACTTAGCGACTTCAAAGTGCGCTTTTCTAAATTTGCATGGACGGACGTTCGGAGAAATGCACAGACACTCTAACACGGCATTCAGGACGCAGGATTCGCAGTCCGCAGAACTTAGGCGGTAATTGTTCTGCACAGGCAGCCCTCCCCTCATGACATGTTGCAGTCATCCTGACAATACCTTACCTGTAAATAAAAGCATTGTCCCTATACGAACCACTCACCAAATTCACGTACTACATTTCAACTAAAAAAGAGAACACTTAGCACGTTTTCATTATAACATTCACAATTTCAATGAATTTTATTGAGCATTCTTAGGTCAATATTTAAATTAATGAAGCTAATAAAGAATAATTAAATAGCCTTTTTTATTAAATAGCCTGTTTTTATTTAAAGTATAAAGAAAACTAAAATTTTAGCAAATGGTTGTTTTTCTTTTATATCCTCATATAGTATGTATTATTTATAGTTATTTATTTTTCTATTTATTTATTAATTTATTGATTATTTTATTCAGTCATTTGTTTATTAGTTTAATTAGTGCTATTATATAAAGGGTTTATATGTTTCAATTTTTGTCTAAAAAAAAACGTTGATTCGTTTAGGTTAGGATTCTTTTTTTTTTTGTTTTCTAGTTAGTTTTCTTTATAGAAGCATTGTTTTTGAGAGGAATCTAATTATCTGTACACATTTTTTTTTTTGAGAAAGAATTAATTTTAAGCTAGTTTAAGAAAACCATGCCTTAGATAAGATTTATTGTAATTTTTTAGCTCAAGATTTTAATAAAGAATTAAAATTTTGCCATTTAGTTGGTTGGGGCTTAATTTAGCTTTAATTAACATTAATTCAGTTTTAAATTATTTGTATTTTAGTTCTAAATTGTTCTTAATTTAGTTTTAAATCGCTTTTAGTTTAATTTTAACTAGTTTTTACTTTACTTTTAAGGTATTATTTTATTTTATTTTATTTATTTTTATTTTATAGTTTTTTTGTTTTTTTTTTGTTCTTTTTTTTAAATACTGGTCAGGTTTCTATTATTTGAATAAAGAAGAGTTTGAACAAAAAAATTATCGACGTTCTTGGGGTTCTAACAATGTCGAAAGAACATTAATGAATAACGGATTTTTGGTTTATGAAGAATTGTTAATTAAATTAAATTTTAACATTGAATTTTAGGATTTTCATTTTCTATATTTTTGATTTTTAATTCCGTTTTTTTGGTATTTAGACTCCGGGCGGTAATATTGGTGTTTCTTTAAGTTTCTTCTGGCACTATCGTGAAAAACGTAACGTAACGTTACACAAGACATCACAGTGTTTGTTCTTGACGAATTCTTTCCCGATTTTTGGGTAGGAACCACCTAGTCCACTTTGAATACATTGTGCATAATTATGAAAGTTTGTGATACTGCGGCGTGACCGAATACTTTATCCCTGATAAATAAAGCTATTTGAGTATGAATTTGAAGATTCCACCAACGTTTTTGAAAGGTGATTTGACATCGGATCAGAGTTTACCTACATCCGAATTAAAGTTGCCTGTTTTCCCCTCATCATCATTCATTCTCTCAATAAATCTATTCAAAGACAGATGAACAAATGCACAAAGTGATTGTTCAGAATGCCTTTTCTGTCTCGCAAAGAGGAATCGTTAAGTCTTTAAATTTGCGATTTATGTGTTCTTGGAAATGTTCAAATTTGGAATTATTGCAATGAGGAGAAGAGCTGATGGCACATCGTCAAGTTGTGTCACTTATCAGACCAGGTTATTATTGGTATGCCTGCTAGGTTAGATTAGTCAATTATTACCTTGTCATGATATGTAGTACACGCGACTATCGTTTGCATGATCTCGGTTTAAACCTATCATTATATGAGCGGCGGCCACCTCAATGTGAACAAACTGTGACGTTTGCAGTCCTCGCTAAACTGTAGGTCCCGTGGAGTGAGTCTAAAAATATAATGCGCGTAAGCTCATGGAATGTGACAAGTTCTCCTACGTCTCATTCATGAGATGCAAGGGAATTTTCATTTATTTATTTATTATTATTGTTTTTTTTTCAGTCTACGTCCTAGCCAGCCAGCCAGTCAGCCGGACAGACGGACGTCACTTAATCGACTTGAAAGTAAATGAAACACATTTGTTCAAAACATAGTTGATACAGGGCGGCGCAATATAACATGCATATTTAAAAAATAGATTAAAAAATAAATACAAAAGGTATGGTTAAAATAAATCTAACGCATTGTAGAGTAATAAGTGGAGTTTATTTTTTAAAAATAACATAATCTAAATGGTGACCGTCTTTACGACGGCACTCCTATAACCGCAAACGAAAATTATTGAAAACTTTCTTCAGTAATACTGAAGATATTCGGATATTCTGCTTGAGCTGAACGATGTTTCTTGGATTATTACTGTAGACTTTGTGTCTGAGGTATCCCCACAAAAAAAAATCAAGGGGCGTCAAGTCTGGACTACGTGGGGGCCATGGAATATCACCTCTTTTCGAAATCAGTCTGCCAGGGAACATCCACTATGGAGTCATTTGATGTGTGACAGGTAACTCCATCTTGCTGGAGCCAAGTTCTAGAATTCACTATTCTTGAACTTTCAATTTCTGGAGCCAAAAATCCGTCCAACATCTCAACATAGCTCAAAATGAACTTCGTCAGAGAAAAGGATATTGTCAAAATTGGAAAACCGAGTAAGCATTTCATTAGCAAATGCGAGCCTTGCTATGAAGTCAGACTCTTTCAATTCTTGTGTTAATTGCAGCTTATATGGATGCAGTTTAAGATCCAATGTTAAAATTCGTTGCAAACTTCGTCGCGATAATTGTAAGACAGACGATCTCTTCCGAGTCGACATTTGTGGATTTCCTCGTACTGACTCCATAACTCTCTAAACATTGTCTTCGATCCTAGATGTTCTTGGGCGACCATTTGCTTGTGGTTTAAATGTTGAACCGGTCTCTTCAAAACGCTTTACCCATATTTTAATTAAATTCGCACTCGGAGCTTCACTAATTCGCCGTAGTCCATATTCAGCACAATATAGTTGCTAGTAGCAATATATGAACGAGAGTTCTCGTAAAATCCGCGCACGCAAAATGCGCGACGCTTCCCGATGCAATATGCACGTTGTATTGCGCCACCCTGTACTTTAAACGCTTCCATTGGGGTATTGCATTTTTTGCGATATCAAAGGAGATATACATTTATTCTTTGTTTATGTATAGAAATCAATATACGAGTATGTGTCTGTATGTTACTTATAGGTCTGTCCTATTATAATGAATTTTAGCAACATTATTTTCCAGAGATGCGAATAAATGTGTTGTCAGTTGAGGTTGTTTTCTTATCGGCAACAGATCTCTATAAATGTTGCAACGTGTGGGAATGCTTCTATTTTGTCCATTCATTTGAAGCGACAGTGTGTTGGAAGAAATATTTTTAAAATATTAGATTTTTAGAGCTGCACAATTAAAACTTATAAAGCGCGAATCTTTCCAAAAATTTCAGTAACGGGGGATAGCAGTTTTACACCAAAAAATCTCAATTTCATTTGAAAATCCTGACAATAGCTTTAGTCATTCCTTTTGTAATCATTTATAATCGTTTGTATCGAAATGGAGCAGCATTGACGTACCAGGAAAAAACTTACAAATTCAAGGAGTGAACCCACTTCTAGAAAACTTTACTTTTTTTTTAGCATTTTTCAACAATTTTACCATTTATTTCTTAATTAAAAGCAATATGGCTATAGTGCTGTTGCTTGCATACTGGGGACGAATATTCGAAATCAATCACAATATTTATTAAAGCACAACCCAAGTTTAGAGCATGATTACACAAAAATACGAAAAAAATACATATTTTTGCTTGCCAAACGACCTAGACCATTGCAAAGGTACTATAAAACGCGTTTCTGATACATTCACTTATTTGACTTTTCCTCTATACGTTAGGCCACAAATGGAGACCAGACTATTAGGCAAAAACTTACCCGTATAACGCTTAAACAAAGGTTTGAATATAACAAACGAGAACAGGGCGGTTTTGGCAGTAGACTGAATCAAACCTTAAAATCAGTACTGGCTGACTTATTCACCCAAATACGTTGGTGGCGACAAAGGAGGCGTGGACAACCGACAAATTCTTGTGAAAAATACTCTGAATTACTTTACTCTGAATTAACTTTCTGAATTCCTCCGCTTAGAAATTATAGCGAGATCAATATTTCAGCGTGTACCTAATGTGAATAAGAAAAGTGCATCTAAATTGTAAATACCACTCTAAGATTACATGAGTTAAATCGGTCACTTGCAAGGGAGGTACTATAAGAAGCGTGATTAATCGACCGAATATACCAAAATCTCCCAATCATTATAAATCATTAGAGTGGACAAATATATAGCTTACTGCGGTCTACGATTGAGAAGAGACACGGAAATTATTGAATTTCGGAAAGTAGGTAAACTTTTGTTGAAGTTACCAGAAGAGGTGAGTTAATACATCTCTTTTGCAATCTTCAGCTACGGTTTGACAAGCTGTTAGTCTGTGCCAATTTGTGAAAAGCTTTATAAAGTTTACTAAGGCTGTCGTGCTTTTCAGTCAGTCTGGTAACAAGATTGACATCGTTGATTTGTAGAGGTTATAAATTATATTTGGTCTAGAAGTGTTTTAAGCGCCTCCTTCTGATACCATATCAAATGATGTATAGCAGCATTCCTTCGCAAGATGGTATGAAGAGTACAAACGTATTGACTTTATCAATACTGATCATCATGTATAACTGCCTACTGTAGTGTGTCAATTGGGTCTTAATAGTCATACAGCAATTGAGTTAAAATTACGTTCCATTTGTTAAACAGGACAAGCGTGAAACTATTTCCAAAAGAAAAAAATGAAAGGATCAAACTATAAATGCAAACTCCTTTGTTGTTAAAGCAGTTTTATTTCATTCTTTATTGCCCAAAAATGTCTGACGGTTTTCTATCTTTTCCTAAACAGAAATACAAAAGTTAAGCGCAATAACGGACGAACGCTTCCAACCTTCAATGTCGTTTTCATGCAAACTCACCACAACTCAACTAACTGATGAACGATGGGCCTGCCTGCCGTCACTCACTTAAACTGTCACCATTTTACTATAAACAACCACAGTAGCATCGGACTTGGCTGAATTTAATGTGAGGTTTCGTCATCATTTCACGTTCACTCTTTGCGTTTCGTTTCGAGAGTTTTGGTTTTTACGACAATTTTGGGCCGTAATTTTTATGACCTTAATTTTTTTACAACTTTTCCACGGTTTAACTGTGCATTACAAAAGCGTTTTCATATGTACGTTTGGCTCCATTTATTCCCATATACTTCCATCAGCCCAAAAAAATTCGTTTGCACCAAAGAATTGTAGTGAAATGAAAACGAAAAATGAAGAAAACAATGAAAAGAACAGATAAATAAAATTTTATATTCAGTTATGTCCAATAAACATTTTTCGGTTTCTTATCACTCTCATCGGTTGTAATAAACAAGTACTTTACTAAATGAAATATGACCATGAAAATAGAGAACCGCAACCAATGTCCGAATGGTAATAAACAGGATTTGGGATTGTCAACGAAATACTGAAGATAGTAAAGGTGTTATGTACGGATTTGTGGGATAAAGTGCTTATGAGTTTGTAATATCAACTGATTTTCACTCCTGGAAAGGAAATCAATATTCTTGAATGTGGACTTTGTTGAAATATTTTGGAATTGATTAATACTTGTCAATGAAAAGTAAATAATTGTGTAGATAAAAACATATAAAAAAATATTTTATACTATAAAAGTTGCTTAAACCCCTTCGGGGACTTATATTATACTTTTAGAAACCTCGAGAAGGTAGTATTAAGATGGGATTCGATGGCTGTGAATTACAGATATTCTATCATAGAGAAAAAGAAGTTCATTAAATGGACTACAAGTAGTGAAATTTAATTTAACTCACTATTGCCTATGCTTAAGAGCAGTGGTTAGTTAAAAATATGGTCCGGATATTTTGCTATGCCATCTATTACTTATCTAGTATAAAGGAAACAATATAAAGTACGATAGAATAACACCTAAGAAGGTACTAAAAGTATAGTTTTTCATATAATTCGATGCTTACAATAAGAAGACTGCATGTGCAGACTGTAAATGCGCATCAAAGTTTACGCTGTCCACTAGTCATGGCATGATCCAAAATTTGAAGATTCATTTAAGCGTTGGGAGATTCCTTCGCCACTTGATCACATATAGATGAATACATTCACACTGCATAAGTACTGGTACGCAATTGGGCGGACATTACCTTAAAGTCCTTCACGACGATTTATGGTCGTCAATACGGCTGGTACGAACGTTATCACATTTTGATTAGATGATTAAGCAAGATTCCAAAAACACAATGTGAGGAAGCCTTATTGCCATAGAGCACCGTAAAAACGAATACAAGTGTTCTTTTTGCAAATATATGTACTATATTGGGCATAATTTAATGTACAATAGCCACAATACGTATAGCAGTCAAAGCAATACAGCAACAACATGAAATCAAATCGTATTAAGAACCCCTATTAAAAAAAAAAAAAAACGATTGAACTTCGATACCGTAATCAAAACAATAAATGATTCGCCTATCACAGCTGCCATACAGAAAGACATGAATTCGACAATAGATTTGTAATGGGTAAGAAGCTTAGATATATCGTCTTGTCATGGAGACCAGCAGCACCTAAATAAGAAGAATTCAAAGAGTTTTATGTGAGTCCCGCCTAATCACACTGAGCAATTCGTAATTCGTTTACCAACACCTCCCCGGGATGGGCATATAATCTCGGACTATCTACAAATAGCAGCCCACGATTTTGGGACCAAGTTACCGCATCTGTCGCCTCCATTGGCGGAGATGAATCTTATCTTACCACCTTAACTACTCCATGGGTCTGTAGCATCCGGTTGTAATGCAGCTCCACATTCGAGCACGAAGAATCTACCACTGATTCCGGTTTATCCCTCTATGGATCCCACACTAACCAAACAGACGGAAACTCACTCCCGGGGCCTACTGATCTTTACGTTAGCTGCTGATCTCACCGTGAGAATCTACGCATCTAAGCTGCTATCAAATTGTGATTTAACGCCGTATCTCCGATGTTGGTCATCCCGCAACAAAAAAGGACACACTGACATATTTACAAGCCTGTGCACACCCCAAGTAGGTAGGTGGAACGGTTGATGCTATATTACAAGGCAGCAGTAACTCCAAACCAAACCTAGGCCTGTCCGCATCCGTGTAAAAATCATTAAAAAACAGATGGACAAGGTACGATATCCAAGACCTTGCACACGTTAATCCCTGTCGCCAACGGTACCGGAAATAGGCCTCTGATCAGATTTAGTACTTGAGCTAATCCCATATTCAACGCCTTGCAGTACTGTGACTGGTATTCCTGGAACGAGTTGCAGCTACCGTCATCGAGTTAAACAAGATTGTGAGATCAACCCGATCCAACAGTGACACAGCCCCCAACCGCCCAAGCAAGAAAAGTCCCATTCCCTACAACTACGTCGTAGAAACTCCACGACGAGCAACCACGTACCATAGAGGAAACCAGCGAAAAGAAGTAGCTGTTTGCGAGATAATCAGCCTCGAAAAAAGGCAACGTGTTAATCATATCGATAGCAACATTCACATCGACATATTCCGACCAAAGTATGAAGTGAAGATATTCTACCTATAAGTCCAACAATTGGAAAATTCATTCTCCGTGTCAACGCGTAACATAACGGATTCAAAGTAATTTCTATCGCCGCGGTAGGAAGTGGAAGCAAAATCCTGCATAAAGGTATCGACTAGATAACTTGGTAATTTCGTGGCCATAACACGAAACAGGTGTTTCGGACCTGCGTGTTACAAAGTTTCGGATCACTATCTACTCACAGCTAAGGTATGCCACTCTCAGTTTTGGCAGCCTTGGAGAGAATAATACTCCTAAAAACATAGAGGCCTACCACTGCTTACAAAGAGTATCGGCAGCGTATAAGCCATGAGCTGAATGACTTGTGATTGGCAAGGATGTGGTCAACAGTATCAACATACAGCTATTGCAGTGGCTGGCTCATATTGTATGTACAGTGCCGAAGAGGACAATCAAAACTCCTTGCGGCATATAAGAGATAAGAATACGAGTATCTATGCTATTCTCTTTCTATGAAGAAGAAAATCCGAGTAATTGTTATTAAAAACCGAAATAACTGAATATGAGTTGACTGTTTACGTTTGTATTATTTTGATAGTTTTCTACAACCAATTTATGTGAACGCTCTATTTGTGAATATTTGCAAAAAAACAAATTTATATTATGTTTCATTTTAAACACTCCAACCGTGGCATCATCTGTTATACCGCATCGATGAAAATCAAACTTTATCGGAGTCAAAATTAATAGTCAATTTTTCGCTACGCTTATTTTGTGTCCTTTTTGTAGATGTGTCACAGTGTAAGCTTTTGTAGCGCTAAATATCGCCCGATTTTAATATTTAATTGAATAAACGTTAATTTTTGTTTTTCTTCTCCAAAATATGTCCAGAGAACTTCTTTTAATTGTATTTAAAAACATATTTTCTTCTCTGTGAAATAAAAAATGTCTCTTGACTCTTCGATGTTACTGAAATTTTTTAAGACTCTCAAAGTTGAATGAAGTCGATTAAAACATAACTCGAAATGTCCAACTTTTTTCACTTTTGCATCATCTGCAGCTGTTTTTATATTACTTGCAAGCGATTTCCGTTTTCTTTTAATGTTCGAATTTTAATGGGTCGGCTTCGAAAGATTTTGAAAGATGCATCTAAACATCAATTTTTATTAAAAATTCGTCGATAGCGTGCATACAGTTTTAGGGTAATGGAACATTTTGAACATTTTCTGAAAAAGTCAGGACTGGAATTCCTGAAGAAGTCTATTTTACATTATGAGCTCATTATCGACACTTGATTTTTATTTTTCCTTATTTGCTTTAAAATTGAATTTGGTTGGGGAACCATACTATAAAATTTGCTGTTAATATTTGAACTCGTATAGTTTTTAACTATGTTTTATTATCATAATTATTATTACTATTTTTTTTTTTTTTTTTGATACTATTGATTGTATTAAAGAATTTTGTATTTTATGTGTGTTGTTATATAATTGGCCTTTTTAGCTTACCTGCATCACGATGTATGATTAAATGAAATGAAAAGAAGAGCTGTGTATGAGTGGAAAACAGACGTGATTTTAAGAACAAATTTTGAATTTATGTACTGATTTATTTCAATCCTTTCCAAGTAAAATACAATGAATTTCTTTTAAAATCAGGGTTTTAACAGCAAAATAAATACACAAAATTAAAAACAAGTTTTTTTTTTATGTAAAATCAATTAAGATTTTCTTGCACTCGTATATTTTGAAAGATTTGAATACCTATTTTGACGAAAACAATTGTAACCGATATTTGCAATATTTGTGATCCGTTATGGAACATATAGCTGAATTTGGGAAATCGTTTCCACCGTAATCAAAATAATCGTTACAAGTTCCAGTATGATCGTCTGGTGATAGGCCATGTCGTACCAATTGCTCTTCTGAGTTATTTTCAGCCAAGTTTTTTTTTTGCAAAATTGGAATTGTTTCTAATAAAACATGTGCTTTCTTTTTGCGACGTTGGAATGGGGCCTAAAATTAATGGAATGGGGCCAATAATTGTTTCTGATGAAGAAAAACTTTATGGAGAACAAATTTCAGCAAATATTGAATCTTATTTTCTTTCATACTCAAAAACAATTACTTAAGGGCAAGTAATATTGCATTCTAAACAAGTTTGACTTCAAACTCATTAAGAACATTATTATCCATCATTACATCAACATTTAAAAAATCTTTTCTGAAAACTGCATCATTTGTTAGTTAATCACATTCTCCAAAATTCGAAGCAATTATCACAACTCGTACGGTTGTTAGACCCAGAGCTACAAAATTAAGCCATACCGCAATGCTCATCTTTTGATACTTTAATACACAGGATGACCTGTATTAAATTTCACTACAATAAGAAATTGAAATAACTTTTTTTAATTGGTTTTGAAGATGACAGACCTTCATGCACATTCCCTCGTGTGCGACACCTGATCAGAAAATTATTTATTGCGACCTGAAGGGTTGAAATCGGAATCGCCTTAATTATTGTTTTAAATGAGTGTTTCAATTCAGTCAAATTCATGTTCATCATATTTTATACATACTAAAATAAACAATAGTTCTCATGTTATTTAATTTAAACAACTCCCCATATTGTAAGTACAATCTTATTTTATTATACTTAAGTATTAATTTTTTTTTTATTATAATTAGTGGTCCATGCGAGGAATTATGATAAGTGTAATGTAATGAAAAATTGAAGAGGAGAAAAAAAAAACATTACATTTATATCTCAGTGGGGGTAGAGAGTCAAGTTGTAAAAGGCAAAATTCATGGAAAATGCGTATTTATTTGTATACTAAGTGATCCACCAGTATTTACTGGTGTCTCATCTGGAGATAATCCCAATATCTTTGTTAGGTATGCAAGTGTTAAATCGTATGCCTGTTTCACTAACTGCGTTGATATTTATTGCCATCATCGTTTTGTACAGCCTTTCGACTATCTATAGGTAGATATAAGAATGTTTCTGGTGGTACAAATCCTTTTTGAATTGTGTTATCTATATAGGCCGTATTTGTATAATAGGGCGCACTAACTAGATTGTTTTCCTTATATTGAGTACATCGCACAATATAGTTTCGAATGAGTTTTATAATAAAACTAGAAGACCTGGCAAACGTTGCTTTGCCTTCAAATTTTATTTTTATTGGAAATGCTTCATTAGCAGGAGCAGAAATAATTGCTTTTTAATTTGTGGTTTGTATAGGAGGTACCACTCCCCATTGTCCAATCCCGCCCATATTTGCAGCAGCACTTAAGATATGTACACCAAACCGATGTACCAAATTTTGTTCAAATACCGTAAACAGGAGCAGAAATATTGGATATTTAATTTATGGTTTATATGGGAGGTACCACGCCCAATTGTCCAATCCCGTACATATTTGCAGTAGCACTTAAGATATGTACACCAAACCTACGCACCAAATTTTGTTCAAATACTGTAAGCAGGAGCAGAAATAGTTGATTTTTAATTTTTTGTTTGTATGGGAGGTACCACGCCCCATTGCCCAATCCCGCCCATATTTGCAGTAGCACTTAAGATATATACACCAAACCTACGCACCAAATTTTGTTCAAATACCGTAAGCAGGAGCAGAAATAATTAATTTTTAATTTTTTGTTTGTATGTTCAAATACCGTAAACAGGAGCAGAAATATTGGATATTTAATTTATGGTTCGTATGGGAGGTACCACGCCCCATTGTCCAATCCCGCCCATATTTGCAGTAGCACTTAAGATATGTACACCAAACCTACGCACCAAATTTTGTTCAAATACCGTAAGCAGGAGCAGAAATAATTGATTTTTAATTTTTTGTTTGTATGGGAGGTACCACGCCCCTTTGTCCAATTGGACCGAATTGTAAATCTAAACCATCCCGGGCACCACCCAGACGCATATACAAAAATTTATGCAAAGCGGTCCAGCCGTTTAGGAGGAGTTCACTGACAACGCCCGTACAGTAGAATTATATATGTAAAGATTATCTATTCTGCTTATATCGGCATTATTATAAAATATTACATTTGATGTGTATTTTAAATAATCGCTTTGCGGAGATCTATATGTCGAAGTACACACTCTAAGAATTTTCCTTTCTATTTTACGTATTTTTTCCATGTATGCTGGGGAAATATTGAACCATACGGGGCACCCATAAGTTATTATGGGTCTAATTAGAGATTGGCTCAAGATGATTTCGGTTCGCGGTTTCAAGTGTCTTGAATAAAATAAGGATTTATTAGCCAAAAATGCCCTTTTATTTTTTTCACAAGCACGATTAATATGATCATTAAAATACAGAAATTCATCTAAATAAATTTCGAGACACTTCTACTACCTTAATTAATTCATTCGTTGTCTTGGATTTTATTATAAAAGATTTCCATTCTTTTCTGATATTACTGTTGCATTTATTTACAGGTGGACGAAATAAAATGGACTCTACTTAGTGTTAATTTTCATGTGTCAGTCTTTGGCATACTTATCCACGGTATCGAATGACAACTGTAGGGAATCAATGATTTTCGCAAACTTGTCACTTGGGCTATATAATATTATATCATCAGCAAAAGATGTTATATTTCCCATCATATTGAGGAGGTCTAATAAATATATGTTAAAGAGTGTTGGAGCCATCACTGTGCCCTGTTGGAGGCCGTTACACAATGTGTATTCTTTACTCCTGGCACCGTTTTTACAAATTATGTGGTATTTCCCATTGATCATATTAATATTATTAAATGGTTGGGGAAATTATAATTTATTAGTTTGCATATTATTCCTGGAATCCAAACACTGTCGAAAGCTTTTCCCATATCTATAAGGTATGCGCCCGTGCAGTATTTCCTGTTCCAGTTCCAGTTAATATCAGAGACAATCACATTTATTGCGTTGATTGTGGAATGATTATACTTAAAATCGAATTGCCTGTCGTTGATTAGCTTTTTCTCTGAACAAAATTTTTTAACAGTGTTGTTAATACAAACTTCAAAGACTTTGCTGATGTTTGGCAATAGACTTATTGGCCTCATATTCTCGGGGTTTCTTTTGCTTAGTTTCTTTTTGTACACCTCTTGCTTGACATAACCTCATAAATAATTTGGGTACAGTCTGGTCATGTGACCGTAGGGGGCAGCGGAAAGTGGAGTTTTTGGATACTAATTTGCTTGGGAATTTTAGTTGTAGCTCTGCCATAATCGTTCTGGCTATGTAAAAGCAAAATGGGTAAAAAAATCTTTCAACATTTTTAACTAAAGGTCATCATTAACAGTTGAAACTAGCACGAATCGTGCGCCACCCTGTTGCAAACTGCAATAGGACTAGAGGATTGCACTACCGTACACGTTTTATTATCCTTTATTTCTCATACTTAGTCAAACTAATCGCTCAGGCACAATAATGTATCAAGACTAAAAAAAAAATAGAAACTGATCAATAGATAAATCAGTTTCTATTTTTAGTTATGGTGCTACCGGTGCGAATAGGTGTTATTTCCGAAGAATATGGCGTTGTAAATACTGCTGCGGATTATTTTTGTACCGATACCACTATAAAAAATTGAAAAGTGTCAAGTGAAGAAGTACTAGAATCTATTGAAAGTTCTCAATATTATACAGAACTGAAGTTTTTCCGGTTTCCTGTATAATAATAATTAATAATAATAAACTACATATTAAGCAGGCTTATTAAGGTAAAGTAGTTCCAATAGGTTTAAGCTCTCATAAAAATTGCAAAAATAATAACTAAAATGCTGATGAAAAATATGGCATAGAAATGCTCCAGTTTTAAAATTGCGCGGATATGGCCCATTTACTATAACATCGCATCTTAAACGAGGTAAGTCGGATTTGCTACATAAAATTAAACTTAATTGTAAATTGGTCGTACGGTTGGTAGTGAAACTTCATTAGGAGAATTTTGAAGTTAGCGAGACCTAATATTCCGTCAATCGCTTTGAAACTACAAAATACAAAATTTTAAATTAATTCCTTTGATCGGAATATATTTTAATAACATGGAACTTACTTTAATAAAAATTATTAGATGCCAAACTATTGCTAATGGTATTGAATATCGCACACACGAGTATTTTCCGATGAATTATGTTTAATTTACTACATATTAGCCAAATAATCTTATCTTCATTAAATCATGAGAACTGAAGAAACGGTATCCCTTCTATGACAAAAACATGTTGAATTTATTGGTTCCAATCACAATTTTAACGACTTCCGTTTCCCAAAAGGTGGTTGTTGCGCTCTTTTTTGATTAGAAAGCTCCAATATCTCTATATTTTTTTATGGGGTTTTCAAGAACAATTTGGAATTCATTTAGTTTATTCCAATTAGAGAAGAGTAAAAAAAAATTATCCAGTTTTGAGAAATGAAGAATTTTACATTAATTGGGGTGTTTTTTACAAATTTTTTTCGGGAATAGAATAAAAGAATGGTAAAATCGGATATAAATATCTTTAAGCGAATATTTATGCGTTTCCTTGATGGTTCCATGGTGGAACAATAGGCCAAATTTAGAGATCTCGGAAAGAAATAGGCAAATTGACCTGATCCGAGTGTTGAATCAAAAATACTACTGCAGATTATTTAATTGCATACATTTATCAGTTCTGTATGTACGGGTTTCATAAATTTGGTGGATGAATTCCTAAAAGAAGATTAGTAATGACAAATTCCAGAAAAGGATTGGGAAATTATTAACATGGGAATGAAAATGGATTGTGTTATCACTCTTCTGCTGGTACCCCGCACACAATTCGCCCAATTGTGCCACTAATATCAAATTTGCAGATTAAACCAGCCTGAAGTTGTAAATTGTATTTATTTACAATGCCTGGTAAAATATAAAAAAATCGGCCAAGTATATCCCATACAACGTTAGCTTCATGTCCTTCAAGATGTACAAAATTTTGTAAATTTTGCACTTTTCGTGCGCTTGGTAATCTTATCTTTGACAATGAAAATTTATAGGATTGCCCCACCCATTCTGTCACCTACCAACTAGTTTGGTTGATTTATCGAAATTTAATTTTTTTCTCTCGTAAACTATAATTCGTAAACTGCCGAAATTCAAATTTTTTACAATTGATCCAATTTGTAATGTTGAGCAAAATATGAAAAATTTAACTGTTAATCGGCCCTTCTGCTATCTTCCTTACAAATTATCTAATTTAACCCATGTAATTCTAGATTCATACCTTTAGTCTTTAAAGATATAGCAATGCGAATTATTGTATTTAGCAAACATCAATTGTTTATAGTTATCTTAATAAAATTCAGTAAGCTCAGTGAAATAAATTTGCTTCTTTTACTGAACATAAATTATGAAAAGAACATGGATATTTATTAACAACTCCGCATACTTTTGCACCAAAGACAAAGGGCGTTATGTGAAAATATGTATGAGTAAGTTTGTCTGACTCAATTTTTTTAAGTGGATAATTGTCACTTCAGTGAACATCTTCCTACTGTTTGAGAGCGGGGGTAAATTGAAAAATTTTTAATTAAAATTTGTGATAATTTCAACGTTTAGGCGTCTGGAAGTGGTTCAATAAACTTGTCGTTTTACTTATGATTATACTGAAAATCAGAAGGTTTTTGCTTGAATTATCCCTCTGCAACTGACGTGCTCTAATTGGAACAATGTGACTGACATGGGGTCTGTAAGACCTCATTTTTAAATCGATTTCCCATGTTGAAGTTTCTGACTGGCGCCTTCTTGGCGCATTTATGTACAACAGTAAATAGTTTTCAATCTAGCATAGGTTAAAAATTTCAAAAAAAGACGTTTTTTTCAAGGTATGGTTTATTTAATTTAGTTCTATAATAACAAAAACAAAAAATACTCTTCTCTTAAAAACAGACAAAAAAACAATTATTCTTACAAATATTGAGGAACTTCTTTTTTTACCTTAAAAAACACTTATCAAATAAGTTTTGTTTTGATTTTCAGCTAAATCGTACGGTTAGATCAGTACATGTTCAGTCTAAAAATTTCCGTCTTAAAAATTACATTTTTCTTGGCAGTTTTCGCAGAGTGGATTGGAACACTGTAAGCACATTGGTTTTAAACAAGAACAGCAGTTGTATTTTGTTTTTCTATGTAATTTACGTGGACATGCATGACACAGTTTCTCTTCCACTGCCTGTCTCAGGCTGAATTTTTGGAGGTGGAAAAGGCAAAACTTCTCCCAGAACTCGACTGATGGTCATACGCAATTCTCGTGGTAATCTTTCATTATATGCACGTACTTTCATGAGATTCAGCACCATTTCACGAACCATATTAATGTTAACTATTTTATAATAATGGAAGAATTGTATTTTGAAGAAAATGAATCAAGTCAATTAAAATTCTTTAGCTCAAAAATTTTCGAAGCCCTTTCAAAAAATGTAGTACCGTAGACATGATTATTTAGTACATCAAATTGATTTTTCGGAAAACGAAAATGAATGAGCCCTTTGACTACTCGTAGCTCACAGAGTAGTATACGTTTTCTGTAAGCCTATAGTCCCTTTCAGTAAATCTCCACACTTGTGTCAGGCATCCATAAATATTACCACATATTTTGGGTCACAAACCTATGACGATAATCGTTCCATTTACCATATTGGAAAGGTACAGATATTGGGCATACTGGGTCATGTGTGCAGCACACTGCAAGACGTTGCGTTAAATTCCAACAAAATCGCAATCAACTGTAAAGCCTGAAAGTTTTTATTGGGAGTTATAACTAAACAAGTGCCTTTTCCAAAAGTGCAATTATGGCAATTGTTTAAATTTTTGTGAAATCTGTCAGATTTTCCAGCACAATTTTGTTACCTCTCTTCTTTAAATCTGAAAAAAATCGCAATTAATTGCAAAGCTTGAAAGTCTTTATTGTGAATTGCAACTAAACAAGCAATTATTTCGAAAAGTGCAAGAAAGGCGATTGTTTAAGTTTGTGAAATCTGTCAGATTTTCAAAATCCAGGAGATCTGGAATTCCACCACTGTTCGATACTTACGAGAGAAATCGAAAACAAAAAGAGAAAACTTTTATGTTTGCTTACTTACATTACATTATTGGGAATTTAGGGCGGTTGCTAACAAAAAGAGCGCAGTCACCGTCGAGATTCGCCACGACACCTCTGTCAATTATGACGTTCGCAGCAAAAATGGGAGGTTTTTACAATTACAAGGTTGTTTGAAATAATATATGCTGTAACGAATAAATGGTTAGTTTCAACAGATTATGGCAAATATTCATCAAGTATTCATCAAATAATATTATTTCAGTTTAATTCAATCTAATTCAATTAAGTTTTATTTATAATAATTAAACAAAATTCAACCTAACTCAATATAATTCATCATAATTTATGTAAGTTCTAAAGCTAATTATCTTAGAAAATGCATTGTAATTCATCTAACCCACAAATAATCATCAACGCCCATATACATAATTGAATTGAGTATGCAAAAGCTGACCATAAATCGTTCTGTCAACAAAGTAACGGATATTGGCTATTTAAAAAGTCCGCTTAAAGGGATTGTAAAAATTGTTTCTGTCGCTAAATTGATACAACTGCTCTCTTTATCGGTGCATAGATTAAGCGCAACCTCTCATTCACTCTGGTTACAGTCTTGTCAGTTCACCTCAAATGAAATGTCAACAAAGATTTTGTCTTAAATTTTGTATTGCAAATGGAGTTTCGTAAGAAGAAATGCTGGAAATGTTACAAATTACTTACAGTGAATCGAATTTATTGAAAACACGTGCACATAAGTGATACAGCGGTACAGTGCATCAAAAGCTGTCGAGATGTGGCGGAGAATTCGGCATGCTCTGATCGATTATCGAGTCTTCAATTGAACATTGAAAATTGAACATTTTAGTTAGATAGTCCCTGAACTTTTTTGCCACACGAATCAATTCGTTCATTTCATTTATTTTACACTATTATTTGGGTATTAAATACCTTGACACTCGGCCAGTTTCAAAAGACCTATTTTTTCTTCAAAAGATCAATAGCGTAAAAGCCGCTGAAATTGTGCCAAAGCGAGTCATTTCCGGTTCCACATTCATAAACTGCATTGTAACTGGTGAAAAGACATAGTTTTACGTTCTTGTCATTCAAACAATTCAACAAGCCTCGGAATGGTGTCTGACTATTGAGCTGAAACCGAAAAAACCGCCAACGACAATCAAAGAACAAGGTAATGATGTTGACTGCCTTCTCTAATTATCAGCGTGTTCAACACTCGGAATTCTTACTAAAATGTCAGCTTCGTAAAGGTAAATGAAGCAAATTATCTGTCAAATATGCTGCGTTTGAGAGAGCAAATTCATCGAAAAAGATCAGATTTCTGGAAAGAAAACTCACGGATTATGCAACACGATAACGCACCACCTCCCAATGCTGCCACTGCGAATGAGCGTCTGACCACAAATTCAATAAATATTATCGAACAACCACATATCTACCTGATATGGGCCCGCTTGGTTTTTTCCTTTCAAAAACTTAAATTTTCAGTCTATGAAAAAGGTGTTTAAAAAAAATGTGTTTAAAGCGAGAAATGAAGTCTGGAAAATGTTTTGATGATTAGATTATTCGTTAGCATAAGTGTGTTTTTCGACAGGATCCAACTTTGAAGGAGATACAACAAATTTTATTGAGTAATAAATATAGTTTGTGGCACATTCATGGTACTTTTTCTTGTAGAATTTTTACTACAACCAAATTTGAGACGGTTTCCATTATAGTGAATTTATAATTCATAGCCACATTTAAATCTCTCAGACACCACTTCTCACACTTGATACTGAAATCCCTAACTTGAATGTAAATGTGATGTAGTTTAAAGAAACTAACGACGTTGCCGGGTTCTTTACGACACTATTTTCTAAAGTTTTTTTATGGCGCTGTTGTTTTTGTAGTACAATCCTTTCAATGACATAAAATCTGTTGTTAACAATATGTCATTAGTAGTTGATTGAAGTGAAATGACAGCGACAACAGAAACCGGACGATTCCATTTAGTTTATTAAAAAAAAAAACTTTGATTTGTTTAAGGAAGATGTAAAGTTAATTTTTTGGTTATGTTGTAGCTGGATATGTGAATACACGTACGATGTTCGTACGGTATTCTCTGTTTAAACCCAAATTCATTGAGACATCATCATAAAAGATTCTGAAGCTAACGAACCCTTATAATTGCTGGGACTCGGTATTACATTGTTGCTTCATATTTATGTTTCAGAAATGTTTAAACCTTGTTTTTACGATATGGTAGAAAGTATCCACAAATAATTGATTAATGTCACAATTTGACAGCTGTCAAAGTTAAGAATATGTGTTAACAACGTTTTAAAGGCAGTTGCAAAGATAATACCCATCTGTTCTTGTTTCTTTTGTTTTATTCTGTGTATAATCTACTACCATAGTAGAACATTGTTTGGTTTTTTGCTTTATTTTCATGAGTCTTGAATAGCTTTCAACTATCACCGATTCGTTTTAGAATTTTCAGTTCTTCGAGGGTTATGATTTTAATCTCTTTGGCCGTAATAATCGCTAATGGCATACCTGTCATCTTTACCAGATAAATGAAAGACAGTTGTCAGAAATATGTGTCTGTGACGAATATTTTCCCAAAATGTATTTTTAATGCTTTGGTAGAATATAAAAAAGCAAGGAATGAAGAAAAGTTTTCGGTTGTTAGAATTGGTAATTGACATTTAATACTTCCACATTGGCTGCTCATGAGTCTGGTTATACAAATAAGTACGACTGCTACTACCATAAATTTATAATTAAGTCTACGTCTTTCGTCGTTTAGTTCAAGTGCGGATATGGGAAAGCAAACAAGGAAAGGTTTTAAAATGTCTTCATCGGCGTTCACAATATGTTGTTATTGAACTTCTTCCGCACATTAGCATTACGATGACATTTATTCTTAAATATTCAAAATGTTCTGCTGTCAGCTCGCTTCAAAGCAAACAATTACCCGTCTAAATCTATACATCACAGTTCCACCGACTTTGATGGAAATGACCAACTGTATAGTGAAACCAACTATATAGTGAAAATGATCGACCACTCAGATTACGAACCGTCTGCTTAACGCCATACTTAAATTGCACCTTTTTCATTTTGAAAAAAAAAATGCAGTTCATGTACGAAACAATTTCAGTAAGGAATTTTATACGAAATAGAAGATAGTTCCAAGCCAGTACAGAAATTGCAATGAGGTGAATTGACTTTCACATACTTTCACCTAACGCCCTTTTATGTTATTAAATAAAAAGTGCATGAAACTAAGGATGGTGCGGGAAATCATTAAGAGCATTAAGAGCAAATGTAAGCTTGGGAAAATAAGGGCTAAATTAGGTAATTTGCATGGGAGTTAGCAGAAAGGAAATGATAATCTCGCTAATTCCATGTTTGGGTACGAATTACAATTCAGT
Organism: Philornis downsi; assembly: GCA_019455685.1. Classification (NCBI taxonomy): domain Eukaryota; kingdom Metazoa; phylum Arthropoda; class Insecta; order Diptera; family Muscidae; genus Philornis; species Philornis downsi. Next base: position 6,169,110 of record JAHXMU010000101.1, on the reverse strand, counting down.
ATAATTACAAAATTTATATTACTACTATCTTCGAAGTACAGATTATATGGGAAAGAGTAAATTAGGACAAATCGGGCAAATTGTATGACAAGTATTGAAAGGGGTGTGTTCGAAAGAAACTCCACTTTAGCAAACCCTTAACCTATACTGAATTTAGTGCAACGAATTAAAAAATTTTAATCTGAGAATACATAGATTAAATCGGTTATATAGCTCTCATACCAGAAGGGTAGCGGCAATTTGATCCGTTTTCATTTTCAGTCACTTATGACTGAATTCTGTCTAACTGCTTCAAAGATATGAGCAAAGAATGTATGGGTTAAATTGTCTATTTTTGTGGTAGGTATCAGTAGAGACGGGACAATGCGATCCGCTTCCATTTTTTGAACAATTTTATGAAACGCATGATTACTTCTGTCTGAAGGCTTGAAAGATACAGGGTGACGCACGAATCTTGCTACAAATACAAAACGAGAATCAATGATGGCTCCGGCTGTGGCGGAACTCCAACGAAAATTCCAAACAAAATCCAGAAACTCTATTTTCCGCTGGCCCCCAAGTTTACCTGACCTTACTGCACCAGACTTTTTGTTGTGTGGTCATGTCAAGCAAGAGGTACGCAAACCGAAAACAAGCAATTTGACTGAATTGAAGCAGTTAATGGACTGCTGTAATAATTAAGGCGATTACAACTTCAATCCTTCAGGCCGCAATGAATAATTATGCGTAAATGATGGTAGAAGTAATGTATGGTCTATCATCTTCAAAATCAATTAGTTATATAAAATAAAATTGCATTTTCTACACAATGTTAAGAAAAAAACCCGGTAAAATACATTGATTAAAAAAGTTATTGAATTTTTTATTGTAGCACAATTGGTGCGTAGCTCACAATACGTGAATTAAATCGATCTTTTGTGTTGGTAGTACCAGAAGGGACGTGGTTAATCGGTCGATATTTTTCAGTTTTACTGAGCATCGCAAAGCAATATAATGGGTAAAAACTCAGGTCACCGAGTAAACGAATTGTGAGTTACAAGTTAATAGATGAATTCCATAAAATCGGTTAATATGCATGGGCGGCATGACAAAGGGTGCATGATATTGAATATTTACAAATATTAGACATTTAGGAAGTTTCATAGAGATTTACTAGAATTATAGTTCCTTACAGCTAGACAGACGGGCATTGCTAGATCGACAAAAATGTTCCAAACACATTTGGCCAAAAAATTCTTGTTAATTTAAAGGCTTCCATCTGGGTGTTATATTTTTAGCCGTACCAAACAATATACACTTAATCCTTCGGGTGAGAGTATACAAATAAAAATAAATACTAAATAACAATTATCGAAATTACTTTTACACCACTTCTTCTTCATTACTTGTCAAAGTTGGGTCTTTATGTAAATTAAAGTCGTTGTATCGAAACAATGTAATTTTTTTTTGCTACTTTCTTGTCTTCTTTCTTGTGACCTAACGAAGAAAACACAACAAAAAGTTGAGAACAATTCTCTTTATTTTGCTCGGCACAATTTTTTCAGCGATATTCAGTAGTTTCTATACCCTGTTTGTGGTAAAAGCTGTCTAACTTAATTTTTGGCAAATCTTTTACCACCGAGCCTTTTTTCCAAGTTTGGAAACAAAAAATAGTCCGAAGGTGCTAAACCTGCCGAATAAGGTGCATGATTGCTACATCATGAACTTTAATTCATTAATTTTTGCCATCACAATAGTGGATTTGCGAACTGGAGCATTGTCTTGATGAAACAACACTTCCCTTTTCGCCCAATGCGCCTTTTTTTCATAATTTCATTATCTAAACGGTGCAATAAATTAGCATAATATTCACCGTTAATGGGTTTTCCTTTCTGAAGATAATCAATAAAAGTAATCCCATGCGCATGTCAAAAAACAGACGCCATGATCTTGCCTGCAGATAGAACCGTTTTCGTCTTATTTGGATACGATTTTTCCCTTTCTGTTCGCTTCTTCGACTGTTCCTTTGTCTCAGGTATCTCATGCATGGTTATACGATATATGAACTCAAAAATTTTGCTTTACCAAACACTCTACTGAACCATCTTCACGACGCTGTTTTTGCTCTATTGAAAACAAGAGCGGCACTCGTCTTGCGCACAGGTTTCTCCTCTCTAAATCTCCGATTAGTATACGATGTATAGCACTTACTGAAATGTCTTTCATTGCAACCAATACCATTTTGTGGATTTTCTAAATCGTGTCTGGCGCGGACATCCCGGTTGATCGATCACTACGGTAATCGTCTTGGCAGTCCGTTCGGCCTCGTACAAATTCTGCTACTCAATATTTTACAGTTGTAAACGAGGGAGCAGAATCCCCCAGAGTAGAACCTAGCTCGGCCTTAATATTGATTAGACTGAGACCTTTCGAATGGAAATATTGAATTATATAACGGTTACCAATTTTTTCCATGTTCACAAATTCACTGAAATCGTTTGAAACATAAAACATATGCGTTACAAGGTTGTCACTTTTCACAAAAATTATTGTTTTCAAACTACTGGCACCATTTATACGTCAGGTTGGATAGTTTTGGGACCGCTCTTATATCATTAAATTGAACTGAATCATTGTGAATTTTATATCTTATCTCTTAGACGGGTAGATCATCAATATTCGATTTTCTATTGCCCCAAAAATTAAACAAAATCAGTGTAAACCTAATACAGAGTGATTTTTTAAGATTTACGTTTTTCAGGTTGGCAGCACTGGTTGTTATGTCGTCCAAACATTCTCTGCCATTTCATCATGGAATGGCGAATAAGCTATCACAACGTCTAGTTTTTGGCGAATGGGCCTCATGAAAGCTCACTGAAAATGCCCTGTTTTATCGAAAAATTGTGTTCAGCGATTAGGCTCATTTCTTGCTGAACGGATACGTAGACAAGCAAAATTGTCGCATCTGAAGTGATGAACAGCCACAAGCCATACATGAATTACCGATGCATCTCGAAAAAACGACAGTCTGGTGTGGTTTATGGGCTGGTGGCATCATCAGTCCATTTTTCTTCAAAGACGACCGTGGAAGAAACGTTACCGTCAAAGGCAAACGATATCGAGCCATGATACGCTATTATTTTTTTACCCCAATTGGCTGAGTTGAACTTGGTTGATATGTGGTTTCATCAGGGCGGTACAACATGCCACACTGCTCGTGAAATAACGGATATGTTGAGGGATGAATTTGGTGAGCAGCTTATCTCTCGATTTGGCCCTGTGATTTGGCCCCCAAGATCTTGCAATTTAACGCCTCTTGATTATTTCTTGTGGGGTTATGTCAAGTAGTTAGTCTATGTGGACAAGCCGGACACTATTGAAGCCTTACAAGATAACATGACAAGCGTTATTCGTGGAAATTCTCAAAAAAGTGACGAAAAATTGAGCCTTCCAAATAGACATTTTGAGACGCGGTGATGCAATTTTCAGTGATTTATTCGATTTAAAAAAAAGCTACGGTTAAAAAATCACCCTATGTATCAACGTTCACAATTCCATCCAAATAGGTTCTAGGTGAGAGGATATTTCACAATTTTCTTTACTTCGCCGGAAAGATAACACGTATTTTTCTAGGAATCCCGTTCTACTAAAAATAATACCAGTAAAGAGAGTTTCAATACACTCTGACGATGTCCAGCCAAAAAAAAAATCCAAAAGCGCCGTTGCGAACTAAACGCTTGCCTAAGAGAGGAAATTGCAGATCATCAAGTCCTTAAAAATGTCTACCTCATGATCGATTGTTTCAATTTGATCAGATTTCAATTAAAAAATAAACAAATATTGTAAAAAAGATTTTGTGAAATGAATCCTCAACTCGTTCGTCCAACAAACGAACCGTAGTTTATATTCCTTCATGTTTCTAATTCAAAAAGTATTAGGTTTTGAAAAGTTTTTTTTTTTTTATTATTTATTTATTGAACAGGGTTGTCGTTTAACTAGAACATATGTAATGAAAGCTTTTATTGTTAACGAAAACTTTCAATTGTTTTATGGAAAACACTTTCCCAACGAAAGAGAAAATAGACGATTCATTTGTGCGGATTATTGAACATTTGATGGTAACAGAGTGTAAGGAAGTTTAGAAAATATGTTATGTGTTCAGGGCCTTAAGTCAAAATGTCTAACTATATTTTTAATTTAGAAAGTGCCACCATATTTTCGATTATCAATCACGCAAGAAAATAATCGGAGCATAAAATGAAAACTCGTTCTAAAGTATTCTGAGTGTTGAATCCGCCGGATGGCCTAATGAACAATTTGGAGTTCTGAGCTAGTTTTCAAGGTAAAATTGTAAAGTGTATTTGAAATTATGCCGTTTTTCTATTACTGCTAACGTTGTCGGGCAATGGGCAAATACTTATTAAGAAGAAATTTGTCCTTATTCACACTGCCAGTTGTGGAATATTGACTGCCCCTTACCTTGTCTCATTATGCAGAACATCAAATAATAGATTACGCTTGCCGGAAAAAATGTAAAATCATCTTTCTATGTGAGAGACTTTGTACTATCGTCGATTTGTCGATTAGAGTTCACCAAATAGTGTGGTTCTTGCCAAGAGGGTGACTTTGGGATAGCACATAAAAAATCTTTCAGCAAAAGAAAAAAAAAAAAAAGAAAAAATAAAATAAAAAATGTTGGCACCCAAATCCGAAGAGTAATAAGAGAACACAAACAAACAAATGGTATCGTTTTTAATCCATTTCATGACTTTTGATTTCATATTTTTATTTCGTTTTCTTCCTCTAATTACCCGCTTTCCTACCACCACATGAGTGTCTAGCCTGTCATATTGAAAAATTCAACATTTCTAATAAAAATATTAGAAAAAAAAACAAATTGTTTTATTACCACAAAAATATACTCACATTTTTCGTTTATTCTATTTTGATTGCGACTATTAATTGAAAAACAAAACAAATTAATTAGTTAACTGCATTTTTTTCTTCGATTTTAAAAAAATATGTTAGAATTAAAATTTCCTGTATTCCTCTCCTTTTTTTCACGATCTTCCAACGAAACATGGCGACCTGATCATGTAATAAACGGTCGCCGGAATTATTATGGCGGGGTATCTGTCTGTTCGTCTACCTCAAGTTGTGTAACATAATTAAGTACAGGTCTCACTGTGTTTAAAATGTTTAAAATATAAAAATAAACAATGTGTATTTTTTCAGATTCGTTCGTCCAGAAGAATTGCTTTTTGTAGTAGCAGTAAATTATTTCCCTTCCGGTGTATGTTGTATTGTCTTAAGCTGTCTGTGTTTTTTACACTATAGATTTAATTTTAAAATGTTAATTTATTTTTTTTAATATATTCTGTTTGAAATTGTTGTAAATTCGTACTATCACTTTCATTTTATTTCTAAATCTGCAATTTTTGTTGCATCAGCATTCTTGTCATTTTCCAGTTTCTTTTGTTTGTGGGATTTTTAATAAAAGCGAAATAGACACTCCCCACAAACTATTCGAACTCCCAAAATTTAATGACTCATCAAACTATCTCCAAGTCTTTCCCAAGCCGACTTAACCTTCCAGACCCTTCCTTATCCAACAGAACCTATCCTTCATCAGAGTTGGATTCTTACATTTCGTGCATAGTTAAGGTTACTTCTGGAAGATGCTTCATCTCCTTCATCCTAGAGATTAGGATGAACGCGTCTTCTAGAATTAACCTTAACTATGCACGAAACTTTAGAAGAGTTGATTGAAATTAAAACAAAAAAAAAAAAACAAAAAAACAATTTCAAAGCTTCGTGCGAGCTCTTCAATACACTTTTGGGGGTGACCATGAAGATGAACTGCATCTTCCATCTTCTATAAAATGGTAGTTTGGTTATATAAACATCATTGGCTGAAAATTGAAAGACTTTACTGCAAATGAGAATGAGTTAATAAAAGTAGGTCAGGTGATAAACGAGGACCATATCAAATTAATCGACAAACCAGAGATGTATTCGCTGTAATAAATGGTCGCAATAATAGAACCACAAATGAATGAATGACTTCTAAAATTTTTAGAAAAAAAAAAAAAATACGCTGGAACATATTGTGCGAATGGACCAAAACGGCCCAACATGAAAAGTTTTCTACAAAGAATTAAGTGAGAGAAGCGGGAGAAAATAACCAGGCTTAAGAAATAATATCAAAACTTGGTAAGACAAATTGGAGCATAATCACCGAAAACTGAAGTACTTGGAGTTCTTTCCCATATCGTCACCTAAAATGCAAAAGGCCGTAACTAACAGAAATGTAATTTTACAGGAGAAGCAAAAAACGATATAAATTAAAGACTACTTAAAGCTTAATATCCAAATTATAGATTCAAGCTTAGAAAACAAAGACGGATTTGTTTCTGAAAAAAAAATTAATGGAAAAAAAGTAGTTTTTAAGAAATGTTAGTTACGGCCTTTTACACTCTGTTTTTCTGAAACCAAAAAGCCGTAACTACAAGAAAAAAATTGTGCATAAAATCAAACAAATGGTTAAAATAAGAAAATGTGCTTTTAGGCTGTAACTAAAAAATTATTTAATTCATAAATTTAAATCGAGAAAATAAAATTAAATTAAACTGGTTAAGAAAAACAAAATACATAATTCATTTCAAAACAACAAAAACTGCATTGCATTGCAAATTAGAATAGGTTTAAGATGTAAAGGGTATATTATCATAAAAGCTGTGGCAGTCAGCGGGAAGTACAAGGTGAAGGTTCGCTGTCCTTAAATTTTTGTTGTGTACGTTGTGGCAAAACGTTATAATCGTCTCTGATATTTATTTTAAAATAAATTATTCCACTTGAATCATATACCAAGGCACGAATCATATTAACAGTTGGCTCTCCGGATTTTTTGCCTGTAATGAAGAAACTGAGTTTTTTATATATAATTTATACATGTGTGTTGAATTTTACCTGGTCTAATGGATACGTAGCGCTTAGGAATACTTTCGTAGTCAAGGAAATACTTGTAATCAAGATGATGCACTGTTAGAGAAAAGGGGTTCTCTCGAGACTCTCTAATCAACTCAGACAGCTCAGATGGTAAATTTATTTGTTTCTTTGAATGAGGGAGTGGGTCGAATCACACTCCATTTGTGTATGTCCCACTATTAAATATTTATGTTCTACCGTTATGTTTTCTTGAACACATGAAGATAATATAGCGTTAGAGAGAATTACATTTCGGTTCTGGTAGAAACAGCCATCGGAATATATAATTATGTGATTAATATTTGGTGACTTTTTAATGGCATTTTTTATGTATTTTATTATACATGTAGCAAAGGTAGAAGTAATAAGAGTACCATCTGTTTCGTTCCAGACAAAATTGTCAGATTCATGTGAAATAACGTTATAAATTGTGAAATTGTGTGAAAAAAATGTAGTTACGGCTTTTTGGTTTATGAAATTGGTGAAGTTGCAGTTACGGCCTTTTGATTTTCGCCCATAAAGTCGTAATTTTTGGACGTATCCATCTAAAATTTGCTGTGTAGATGTATTTCGGTTAAGTACGTCATAATCATTAAAAAAGTCAATTTTGAATTTTTTGTTAGTTACGGCCTTTTGCATTTTAGGTGACGATATGTATCTCATAATAGATAAAAAGTTCCGTTCTTATCCCCACCTTAGTAAGAAGACAAGACACGACAGTATGCTAAACGATTTATTTATTTTTTTTTTTTTTTTTTTTTTTTTGCTGAAAAAATTCAGTTTATAAATATTTCTTGAATTATTATGAATAAATAATATATATGTGTACAAGATGCTGCCTTTATATACAGATTACCTGTCAAAGTGTGGCAAAGGGACATACGAGTATAGTATAGTAGTATTTATAGTTCTGTCGGTCATAATTACTAAATCTGCCATCTATTTTAAATATCGCTTTGCGACTTCTTCAATGAGATTTGCTTTTACCCTACTTATGTTATTAACATTTAGGAAACATAGAACAATTCCTTAAATCAGCCAGTGTGATGGATGTATGCTTGTGAGCTGTTATCACGTATTTGCACATATTTATTCAACACGAATTTTGAGAATCCATACGAACTTGCCCATGGAGAACGTCGCTAAACTACATCATTGTTTGACCACATGATTTGAAAGCGCACATTGAAAAGTGTGCAGAGTATATTTAATAGTTAAATATGAATTTGATATATTTTTTATTTAGGAGATTGGTAAATAATGAAATATTATTAAGCTTTGTTTTCACACGAGTCCTTAAAAAAATCAGTCAAGACACAAACACAAAATCAGTCAAAAAGGTCTACACAAACACGTATTCAATGCAACACACGGGAATGCTTTTGAAAATTTGCTGAATTATACATGAAATGTCGGTGAAATTCTTTAATATAATAATCGCTCTCTAACAAAATGTACATCGTTGAAAGCTTTATATAACATAGTTAGAATGATCCAATTCAGGTCAAATAAGCACCGTTTTGTTCGACAACTTATTGCCATTTGGAGGCAATTCTATTATGCTTTCTTTTGGGGCGAATTTTTTCACTAGCAAAATCATTCGCCAAGGGCAGGAATAGTAGATTATCGCTTGGTACCAGCACCGGATTATAAGTTGGAAGCATAAGATCCTCTTAATCGTACTCCCGTACAGCGTTATTCAATTCTTATTGGTCAAAACTGGGTGCTTTTGGGCGATTGTTTTCTTTCGCCTACAATTATTGGTAGTACATGTTCGAATTATGAAATTAACCGTAGAGATGCAGCTCGTAGTAGAAGATTTCCAGCCAGTCCCACCAAACACACAGCAAAACCGTCAATCTTGGTTAGCCATCATTTGCGCCGGCTTATCGCAATTCGATCACGACCATTCTCGTTTGACGTCGTTATAAGCGAGTTAATTGTTACTGCCAGTCACCATCCGTTCAAGAAATGGATCGAATTTATTGCGATACAGCAGCGATTCGCAGCTGGATATTCGGTATATGAGTTTTTTTTTTTTTGCGTTAACTCATGCCACACGATTGAGCTCCAAACATTGAGCTTCTTTTTATATTCAGTCTTATTCAAGTGATTTCAACAACTTTTTTGGGCATTGATTAGCTACTGGGCAATCGAAACAGTACTTACATGATGATCTGGCTTGACCATTTCCATTTCGATATTTGCAGCTCAAAGTACATTTTTCGCATCAAAATCATCGAAACGGAATCGACGTTAAACGGAATCAGGACCATAAACACTATTCACGTTTTCAGCCGCAACTATAAAATATGGTGCATTTCTTTCTTTTCTTTGTCTATCCCAAACGATGCTGACTCGTGCAATCACTGCTTAACTATCCGGGTAGTTTTTTTGAATACGAAATTTTATCTTTCTAATGCCATCTAGCGTAACCGGATCGCAATTATATAACGCGAAATAGAAATTACTAAAATCATCTTTTTACTAGACCTTTGCATGTATGATTTTCACCCAGCTTGGTTATGCTAAAAAAGTTAAAGAAACTGGAATGGATGTGGTCAGTTCAAGTAATTTCAGTTTTCAAATAGAGTGTGCGATGAAATTACAGTATATTTATGATAGGATCATTCAAATGGAGGATACAATAAAGTAGAAGCACTAGCTATAGCACTTCATTAGCTTTTTTATCACTAAGATAAAAGATAACATAAATCAGGCGAAACAAAATCTCAAAATCGAGGTTATGGGCAAAATAAGTAGATCTTTTTGTTTGTATAAGCAGTCGCAGAACGAACACGTTCAATTCATCCACTTACAGTCCTAAGTTCGAGTACGAGGTGTGATCAAAACATAACTGTTATTTTCAAATTTCGAGAGTTACGTTCGATTTTCGACTTTTTTGCTGTTATGTTGGTACGCATGTCTGTTATATATGTTGACAATATCTGCCATTTTGGATTGTAAGTTTGTTTTTGACAGATAAAAAGATTAGTCGTGTTTTGGTGTGCTCTTCGATTTTTTACTATTCGGAAAAATGGATCAAAGAAACTGTATTAAGTTTTGTGTAAAAAATGAAATTAAATGTGCAAGAACATTTGAAATGTTGACTGTGGCGTTTGGCGAGTCTACTATGAGCAGAGCACCAGTTCAATTGTGGTGTAACCGATTTAAGGAAGGCCGAGAAGATGTCAATGACGACGCTCGTCCTGGTCGCCCGAGCACGTCAAGTTCGGTTAAATGTGAAGGTTTTGCTCACTGTTTTCTTCGATTGCAATGGCGTGGTGTATAATGAATTCTTGCCACAAGGTCGTACGGTCAATAAGGAATACTACCTTGAAGTTATGCACCGTTTGCGCGAAGCAATTCGTCAGAAACGCACAGAATTGTGGAAAAAACCAATCATGGATTTTGCACCATGATAACGCACCAGCGTACACATCGATGCTTGTGCGTGAGCGTGAGTCAACCACCGTACTCACCGGACTTGGCCCCCACTGACTTTTTCCTCTTCCCAAAACCGAAGACACCAATGAAAGGAAAGCGTTTTGTTACGATTGAGGAGATAAAAGATAAATCGAAACAGGAGCTGTTGGCGATACCAAAAGGCGCGTTTCAGAAGTGTTTTGAGGATAAGAAAAAGCGCTGGCATAAGTGTATTGTATCTGAGAGTAATTACTTTGAAGGGGATAAGATAGTTATTGATGAATAAATAAATACTTTTTAAAAAAATTGAAAATAACGATTGTTTTTTGGTCACACCTCGTATATGGAGAAGGAGGCTAAAATCTCCCGATCATGAGGTAACTATGAGGTAACAAAATTAATTGTTCATTGTTTGAAGAATTTGAATTAACATTTTTACGGGGCTGGGCCGATTCTTATTGCTGCTGCTTCAGCCACATCGACCATCGTGTTGGTCCAAAATGTTCATATAATTACCAAATCAATTTCTCTAATTAGGTAGCTGACTCCAGGCGTAAGTTTAAGTGAGCTGGATCATTTTAAAAACATCGCACTATAACTGATAATGGGTTTTAAATGGGTTTACGAATTTGATTTGAAACAAGCTATGAAATAGTGGCTTCCAAATGATCCGAAAAAAAAAAACAAATCAAAGTCGATTAAAATTCAGGAAATTAATAATAATGTTGACTGATTTCTTGGTATGACGGTGTTGTGCAATCGGATTTCCTGCCAGAATGCTCATTTGCAAATAAAGAATATTATATGTTTATTATATGGCGTTTGGGAAACCAGATTTGTGAAAAGAAACTCGTGGATTTTGCATCGCGATAATTCCCCCTACCAAAAGGATATCACTCTGAACTAACTTTCGGACAACTATCGTATTCGTCTGATATGGCTCCGGCTGGCTTTTTTGTAAATTCAAACCTCAAATTACCACATCATGACATGCATTTTTAATCAATTGAAGACAGAAAAGGGAGTTCGCGTCGAGGATTTTCGAAAAATACGAAAAACGAAAAATGTCATTCGTTAGCATAGGTGTCCTACCTTAGAAGGAACTTACTTTGAAGGCGATGTAATGAATTTGAATGAATTATAAACATTTTGCGTTTTATCGACCAATCGGCAATATTTTCATAAAATTAAAATTTTTAAGTGTTTTGTTTACTAAATCTATGATATCTGAATACCTTTTCATACCTTCACCCGGAGAGATGAAAAAATACATCGTTTTATACTTCAAGAATGTTCCAACCAGAAGGAAGCTTTTAAAATACCAAAAATATATTTGATAAAATGCGTCACTTTTCAAGTCGATTGGGCGATGTCCGTCTGTTTTGGTGGCTGGTGGACACATAACCGCTGCAAAGACAAATAATTTAACAAATCGTTGTAGGACTTTCTAAATAGGCTATATAGGTCCAACTTTTTTGGTACCACCCACACAAATTGTCCGATTTTTAGAAATACAATTTTCTTCCTCCCCGTAGCCTGCAGCAGCTCAGATTTTTATCCATTGGTCCATTTTATAATTTGCGGTAAAATTAAAAAAAATCGACCAATTTATATCAACCCTTCAGGTATCTCCCATTCAAATGACCGATCTAATCTACATTTCTTGGTTTCATATCATCCAATTAGTTGCCCTAATTCAGTCACACCTTTACCAAAGTTAGGCCTCAGAGAGAAAACGGAGCACATTGTCCAAGCCATTTCGCCACATTGCCTTCCATACAAATTGACTGATAATTCTAAATTCAATGAAGCATTCAATACGAGTATGTTAATTGCAGTTTTCTAGTTTTTTAACAATCCATTTCATTTTTTTTAACAATTCTCTACGATATCGGAGTAAAATCGATCAAGTGAACACGCCCCTTCTGGTAACTCTTATACAAATGTCCGATTTAAGTCATACATTCTTGCCTTACAATCGGTTGTACGAAATTCGACTGAATTTATCATAATATCAAGTGTTTGGTAATCTAAGTTTTGAGAGCGACCTTACCTCTCCATTTTGGCGCCTCCGAAACAAATTGACCGATTTATCGAAATTTGTTTTTCCACTGTAGTCTCTAATTCGTTACTTAAATTGTAGTCCGTTATAATACTGGGTAAAATGTGAAAAAATAATAAAAAAAAAAAACCAGAATGAACATGACCTTCCATACAAATTACGTTATTTAGCTTATACAGGTTGGGCCATAAGGGTGTTGGCGGTTTAAATATTCAATTAAAAAAAAACTACGAAACATAAAAAAAATATATTTGTATTTTTAAAAAGTAGAAGCATGGGAATTTTTAAGACTTAAAAATAATGTTGTCCAAATGGCTTCCCTCGGCTGCTTGACACTCTTGGAACCGAAGTCGCAAATTTTGGAAAACTCGTTGAAAAGTTGATCTCGGTATTTTGTTACTTTCCTGAATAATGTTCCTCTTCAACTGCTCTAAATTGGTCGGATTATTCTCGTAGACTACCGATTTGAGGTAGCCCCATAGAAAATAATCGCATGGAGAGAGATCGGGGCTACGTGGGGGCCATTCAATATCCCCCCTTTTCGAAATGAGTTTTCCAGGAAAAACATTTTTCAGCAGCTCTATGGATACCCTAGCCGTATAACATGTGGCCCCATCCTGTTGAAACCACATCCTCGAGGTATTGCCTTGAAGTTCTTGCAAAGCTGGCACCAAAAAGTCTGCTAGCATGACTGACTTCTCTTACGTGTTGACAGTTGCGGATTTCGCTGAACAGAAACACGAACACGCTCCACAATGTCGGCTGATCTCGCAGAGACTGGGCGACCACGAACCGTAATTGGAACCGTTGAGCCTGTTGTTTCAAACATTCTGATCCATTTTCGTATCACATTGGCGCTTGGAACTTCACTTAAATCGTGTAAACCGTGTTCATGCCGATACAAACGTCGTGCAGTAATCACTGATTTATTGTTTTCGTAATACGCTCGGACACAAAATGTACGCTGCACTCCCACGTACGGCTCCATGGCGACTAAATTTCCAGGAAGCGGCGTAGCGAACAACATATCCCCCCGCCACCCCGCGCTGCGCGTTACCGAGAAATTGAGTATTTAAACCGCCAACACCCTTATGACCCACCCTGTATATTCCCGATGTCCTTGAATATCATGTATTTAGTACTGCGAATGAAGACAGTTCCCATTTTATATGTAGTTTAGCCAAAGGGAAATTTAAATAATTAATTTCAATGTATTTATCTATTTTCATATCATATAAATATCATTTGCTGTGATCACAATCCAACTCTGGTCCCAAAATTTCGACGATGAGTTTTTATCCATTAAAACATTATAAGCGACAAACATCAGTAAACATCAATAACTAAATATGAACCTTTTTATATTTTGTTATGAAAAAATGTCATAAATACTCACAAATATCCATCTTATTTTCCTGAGATAGACAAATAATTTATCTTTTGCTTTTCATTGTTAGCTCATGTATGTACCATGCCTTCCAGTTGGAAGGTTTCAGGTGCAATTCCAGTAGTGGTTTTTGTCGATATGGGAGAAAGAAACCCCCATTTATGATTTTTTTATTTGCCTTGTACTCAAAAATTCACATTCAGCATTTTATAACTTTAAATATTGGCGAAATTATTAACAAACTCTCAAAACAAACTTTGTGAATTATTCATAAAAAAAAGTTTGAATGAATCAAGTAAGGACTACAAATTACTATAATGACCCGTTCGAAAAGAGTTATGAACCACTTCATTAAACATGTGAAACTAATTATGCCATTAATGAATGTTTTCATAAAATGTGTTATGTTTGTTATGAAAAATGTAAAATTTCATGAACTCATAAAATGTTTTTCTGAGTGTGATTTCCAAAAATTTTAAGAATCTTAAAAATTAACATTCTTTATCTCTGGAAGAGTACATTTGCAACTATTTTCTTGGCTTTCTAAGATACATAAACTCTGTATGGTTCACTTCTGACATATATTTACCTCAAGAAATTTATAAAAGTATAAAAAATAGCGGGGATTAGCATTCGTTTCCAGAGTTTATTTATAAGATTATACCTTGCAACAAATACAGGATTATGTGTGCACCCAAACTCGCCTTACAAGTCTGGGGGGAGACTCAGAATTGACTTGAGCAAATCAAATAAATTCTCTAATAGTTCAGTCGACTTAAAGTTTACTCTAAAGCACTCCATCTCATTACAATTGAGAACTTTACATGTAAACGTCTCGATTGCACTGGAGATGATATGTTTAGGATTTACATATATCTTAGAATTTGCAAACGTGGGTTCTGGGAATAAACAAACTCAAATGAGGACTGTGCTTAGAAACCACATAAACTGTGACTTAATAGCTAGCAGCTGAAGTTTTCCATGATCCTTTTCTAAACATTTGTTGAAAGATTGAACTGATTTGAAAAGATTTGCTTATCACAAATATCATCATTACCCATAACGGGTTGAAGTAATTATGTATAAAGAGGATCTAGTACATTTTTATACCCAATACCTCACATGTAGCGATGTTCTGTCTGTTTGCCTATCTGTCTATTTGTCTGTTTATGTATTCGGGTAAACATGGCACAATGGCGCAATTATGTAACGATTCCATCAACATTTGTCAAATATGTGTCAATTTTCATAAAAACGAACTCTTTCATAATTGTCGACATCGGGCCAAGTGTTGATTAAATTGGTCTTCCGAATCAGGTGTAGTCGTTTTTCGCTTTTGGTTGCCTACATATCGCCAATTGGCTACATCAGCTCAAGTTTCCAGTCCCCGTGCAAATGAACAAACAAAGGATGCTCTTAACGCCTCCAAGAACTATTCAACGATAGGTAGGCGGCAGTATCGAGAATTGATTAAAAAAAGAATATTATTTCTCCATTTATTTGAAACAAATATATATTTCTATACCATAACGCAAAAGAATGAATTCACATATCATTTGATAAAGAAAAAACCTCTCACCCAGGAAGAAATTCAAGTACTTTTTGACCAATCATGATTCATAATTTTTAAGTCGATTGAACAACGTCCGTCAACCCGATGCCTGGCTGGTTAACAGACGTTATGACTGTCGTAAATCTTTATGAAACTTAAGCATACTCAATTTTTTTCCGATATTCAGTTCTTTTCCTGTAACTTCTATTCTCTATTAAGTACCAACATACATTTTTGTTTATTTTATTTGTTTATACAGCTTGATAAAAGAGCAACCGATTAACTGCAACCTCCCAATTTGGCAATTGCAGTAAATCACAATGTTTTTCCGTTCCCCTTCTAGTACCTCACTTACGAATTTCCTAATTGAACTTATATGTTTCTAGATTCACATATATTTCATACAATTGAACTAAATTCAGTACAATTTAGCAAACAATAGTAATCTTAGCTCTCCAAATAAAAATGACCCGAACTTCAACTCTCTTTGCGGACTAGCCGGTTAGGGGAAAAACAATGATTTCTCTATAATTCCGGGAAAGCGGAAGACAACAACTTGTAATCAATAATTTCAATAAGTATAATTTTGCATCTTTTGTTTTATGAAGTATATGTAGTTTAGAGCATTTGTTGATGGGAACACAGTGAGATATTACACTTCTTCTGACAATCCCTGTAAGGTTCGTCAGTAATAAAGAAGAACGATGCCTTTGTAGCTGAATTGACGCTATTGGTACATCATCACTTGTATATCTATTTATAATTATGGATATCTGAAATTCATATCAACCAAAAATGTCTAAATATCTCATTCATCGAATTTTTCAATAATACCAACGATGAGAATAGAGATTGGTTTTCCCCATAAATTTCCGTTCACATAATAAGCTCTTAACATAATTCGCAAGTCTTTCGTTACGTTAGCTTATGGTATTATCTATCATACGAGGTGTGATCAAAAAATAACCTTTATTTTCAATTTTTTTGAAAAAGTATTTATTTATTCATCAATTTCTATTTTATTTCCTTTAAAGTAGTCCCCCTCAGATACAATACACTTGTGCCAGCGTTTCTTCTAATCGTCGAAACACTTCTAAAACGCGCCTTTTGGTATCGCCAACAGCTCGTGTTTCGATTTATCTTTTATCTTCTTAATCGTAGCAAAACACTTTCCTTTCATTGGTGTCTTCGGTTTTGGGAAAAGGAAAAAGTCAGCGGGGGCCACGTCCGGTGAATACGGTGTTTGAGGCATGTTTGCGGATGCGTTATCATGGTGCAAAATCCATGATTGGTTTTTCCACAATTCTGTGCGTTTCTGACGAATTGCCTCGCGCAAACGGCGCATAACTTCAATTTGCTTCGCGCAAACGGTGCATAACTTCAATGTTGTATTCCTTATGGACCGTACGACCTTGTGGCAAGAATTCATTATACACCACGCCATTGCAATCGAAGAAAACAGTGAGCAAAACCTTCACATTTAACCGAACTTGACGTGCTCGGGCGACCAGGACGAGCATCGTCATTGACATCTTCTCGGCCTTCCTTAAACCTGTTCTACAACAATTGAACTTGTGCTCGGCTCATAGTAGACTCGCCGAACGCCACAGACAACATTTCAAATGGCTTGCCACATTTAATTTCATTTTTTACACAAAACTTAATACAGTTTCTTTGATTCATTTATTCGTATTTTTCGTATTAATAGTAAAAAATCGAAGAGCACACCAGAACACGACTAACTTTTTTATCTGTCAAAAACAAACTGACAATCCAAAATGACAGATATTGTCAACATATATAACAGACATGTGCACAAACATAACAGAAAAAAATGCGAAAATCGAACATACGTAACTCACGAAATTTGAAAATGATCGTTTTTTTTATCACACCTCGTACTGCAATTGCTGGGGTCTATAGGGTGGGGCAAGAGTCGTGCTACGGTAACAGTAACTGTTAATGGGGAGCGTTATTTAAAGATGTTAAAAGAGTTTTTTACCCATAACTCTATCCGTTTCAACACCATTTGATTTTAGCAAGATGGAGCAACTGTACACATAGCCAGACCGATTATAATGGAGCTCCGGCTAAAATTCCCAAACAAATTAATATCCAGTAACTCCACTTTCCACTTTCATCTGACCTGACTGCACTATTTTTTTAGGGTTATGTCAAACAAGACGTGTTCACAACGAAACCAATGCACTTGACGGAATTGAAGCCGTCCATTAAAAAAATAATTTGAGGATCTCGCAATGAAAAATTTTTTGATCAGTTGTCGCATATGCGTGAATGAGCATGCAGGTAAATTACGGTGTGTCATCTTCAAAACCAATTAGTTATACATATAAAATAAAGTTGCAGTTTCTGTATGATAAACAAAATAAATAAATGACATACATTTATTAAAAAAGTTTTTTCAATTTTTTATTGCTGCACAATTTGTGCGCCACCCTGTAGTTAGAGGCGCAGGCCAATGCCAATGAAATCCGCAGTGTTGTTTGTTTGATAATGACCACGTTAAAGTGTACAATTAAGTGCTCACAACTGTAAGGTAAGACAACTTAAAAAATAAATTAAAAATGTTTTAAATTTGTTGTTGCGAAAATTATCGATTCAGTAAGAATGACATTTCAGACACCATGAGAAGTCTATTTGCAGTTCGATTTGTGACTGAATCGATTGGTACATCATCAGTTGTACACATCAGCTTATAAGTAGATTATGAAAAATGAATACGAACAGTTATTTTTCGTTTTGTAAAACTATTTCTTTGCAATTACTGCACAAGAAAACAAAAGGTGCAGGAATGCCGGAACACAGGGAGGACCAACGGAAAATATGGTTTCTTGAAATTTATATTGGGAAATTAAACGGCCTTGCTATACAACAACCATATTTCCACGCAACCATCTTTTGGCACAGATCTGGAAGGAAAAATTCTTTTAACATCCTGGAAACAAAATTTGTTAGCCACCCTAATTAGAGAATTTTAAGAATTTTCTTTCATTCATTAAGTAAACGTAAAGATGAAGAGCCAACGCATTTAGGAAGACATGTTAAATAATTAAATAAATTAAATTATATAAATTGTTTTCTACATATCCATCTGAGTACTTTTATTTAAAAACAAATATTAAGTAGTAAAATTCATTTATTGTAATGTAGAGGTCTGTTTACTGTGTACATTTTTGAATAAATTGACCATTATTAGAGAATGCTATGAGAAAATTATCGCATATATAAACGTTTTCATTATTTGGTCATGAAAATCATATGAATTTGAGGACACACATTCTTATTTCCGTGTCATGGAACTAAACACGTCTACATATATGTGTTCCCACTCTCTTGCTGAAAGTTGTATTAAAATCAACCGATAAGACTTTATTTCCTTTAAGTTTATTTCTGGCACTACGTTCGCTCTTTCTTGCCCTGTCACTTCCTCTTATTGTACATATAAGGTATAATGTTACTTTATCAACACATTTGCGATAACATGTTGGACATTTGCTAGATATCCTGACACTGGTATCACACTAAACAGGCACTCTCATGTGGATTCATGGACGTTACACGTCGTAGTGTCTTTACAGGGGGTTTCCAAGTTCGTAACGTGCCAAAGATATGATTGAACTTGAAAGAAAGTAAATTTCTCATCGGTTTATTGAACTGAACATTCTATGACATTTATTTGTTGAGTATTTTTCAATTCATTATTTCTCTTTGATATCCTGTCATGATCAATGTTTGCATTATTGGGTATCCTTTGACTGTTAATCATAGAATATCGAATGAAATCGGAAACCTTTTGTAATGAAAACAAACATATTTCTAATGAATTACATATATTTTTTTCACACATTTGCTTCATTCTCTGTCAATACTTTTATTTTAGAACGATGATTGATAGTAATTCCAGTATTTGGTTCGCTGTGTGAAGGAACATTAAAAGAGAGTTTAAAAAGGGTGGAAGTAAATCTCCGTTTCGTAGCATCGAAATGGACGGAATGAGGCGAGCAATAACAACGAACTGTGAAATCCACGCACAATGAAATCAGTGCTGAGGGGTTGGGGTCAGAGTCACGGAAATTTGATTGTAGTCGGAGCAGTTTAATTGTGCAATGCTGTATACAGAGCGGACGTTTTTATTATTTTTATGTGAATGAAATAATACTCTTTTGACAAATATATATTTTTTTTTTTTGCATTTAGACGAGGAAAGAATGATACGGCGGAATTGATATGGCAAAAAATTTAACACCCAGAAGGAAGCGTTAGAAATACCAAGCATCTTTTGACCAAATGCGTTTCATGATTTTTAGAGTCGATTGAGCGATGACCGTCTGTTTGGCTAGTGGACATGATTACCGTCGTAAATGTTTATGGAACTTCTTAACACTTGGCACAGCCTAATGTTTTGCCAGATCGTAGTCGAGGATTGTAAATGGGCTGTATAGGTTCACCTCTTCTGGTACTTCCCAAATAAAAGGACCTGTTTTCCGACATTAAATTTGTGTCCCTTGCGTTGTTTCATTATTCCTTTTTAAATTCGAAAAAATCAATCAATTAACAATACCGCTTCTGGTACCTCCCGTACAAATGGCTGATTAAGGCAACATGTTATTAGGTTCAAACGTTCAGTGTTTGGTATAGTAGTATCCGCAGTAATATCGTGAAAACGGAGCGCATTATCACAGCCTCAAACACAAATTTAAACATTTTTTGAAGCTCAATTAATCCCCGTGTGATTTCTAACTAGTAGACTGTACTAATCCAGATTTTTGTCCATTAAATTGCTTTGGTATTCTCAATCGTACTAAGGAAATTTTAATAAGAAGAGGTGAACCTATACTTCCATCGTACCACACTCGGTCGAATTAGACCATATCTTGCGTTTGACAAATCAACTTCTAACAACAAAAATGGGTGATACTACGACACCCTTCTGGTGCCTTCCATACAAATTGGCCGGTTTATCGGAATTGAGTATTTCGTTGCAATCCGTAATTTGTAGTCTAATAAATTTCTTGTAAATTTTATTACTTTATAAAGCTGGATGAAATGTGAAAAGAATCGATCAAGCAACCACGGCCTCTCTGGTACCTCAAATATAAATTACTTTATTTATCTCATGTATTCCCTTATTTATGTTGTTTACTCAATTGTTTATGTTCAGTATAATTGAGCACACTTTAGATATTTTGTACTGCGAATGAAGGTAGACTGCATTGCCACGTCACGATTTACCAAATATCGATGGTACATCTACATTTCCTGAAGGATAACGTCCTCACTGATTCATCTACATTTCCTGCAGCGAGAACTTTATCGTGCTTTAATTCAGAGGATTTTTACACCTTCACCCGAAGAAATGGCAGTATACATATCGTATACAAAGAACAAAGTAATTTACCACGCCCCTTCTGTCACTACCCATACTTCTGCAGCAATGGATGAAGGTATGTATATGGAAGTGAGTTCATCCGACTGAAATTTCTTTACTGATTACAACGTTTTTCTGAACATTGAGTAACAGCTCTATTCCATTGCCCTTTCCTTTATAGTAAAACTAGAAACGGATAAACAGAATGAACAAAATTTGCTTCATTAAAAAAGACAAGCTTACATTTTGTATTTATCGCTCAGTAATAAGTTTTTGTCATTTTTTATGAGAGATTACATCAAGGAATCTAAATTTAGTTATTCTTTTTGACGAATATTATGGGAAACTTTACGTAAAACTTGGTTCCAAAAAAATTTTTTTAAATTGCTACAATTCAGGAAAGTATTGAGGAACAAAAACGACTCACCTGCGAGGGGGACTAGCCGACCTGACGTGTAGATGGTGCTAACTACTGGACAAAAGACATTTTAGTGAAAAGTGGCAACCTTATAAAACACATGTTTGAAGATTAAAGGCTTCACGTTGTTTAGTATTTTTATTTGAGCCATCAATATTAAACGATCTAAGTGAATGTGTAAACATGGAAAAAATTGGTCACCGTTATGTAATTCAGTATTTTCATTTGAAAGGTCTTACTCTAACAAGTATTAAAGCCGAGCAAGATTCTATTCCGACGGATTCTGCTTGGATAGCGGAGTTTAAACGAGGCCGTACAAGCTGCGCAGACGAACCAACTGAGGTGCCCACGCCAGACACGATGAAGAAAATCCGCATAATGGTGTTGTTCACACATCCATTATAGTGATGGCCAAAATTAATGAATTGAAGTTCGAAATACATTCATCACGCGTTTACCTCCCTCGGAGTATTCTCTTTTCCAAAATTGCTAGCAATAAAGAGGTTGAGTCTACTGTTGATGGCAATTTTAAGGAGTTTGACAGTTCCTACTAATACCAGGATATACTAATAGAAGCTATTGAATAGTGCTCGAAAAATTACATCGAGCTAAAAGGAGTTTATGTTGAAAAATAAAGAACATTTTTCTTAACTTTGTTGTGTCTTCTTTGTTAGATTTTGTAGTTTTTGGACCGCACTTGTAATATTAGGCCCTTGTAATATTAGAAGTGTAAACATAGCCAGTTGAACTTAATTATTATGCTTATAATTATTATAGCTTACTGTCTTTTGCTTAGGAAATATAGAGAAATCATTAATTTTTGCCTAATCGGCTAATTTGCATATGAAGTACTTTAAAGGAAGTGGCAATACGGACATAATTAAGTTTAGTAAACGCCATATACCGGTTTAACTAGAACAACAGAAGAAAAGGTATGAAACTAAGAAAATATGGGTTGAGTTAGATAATTTGTATGAGGGTTAACAGATGCAGCGAGGTTACCAGAGGTTACTAGAAGGGCAGTGGCAAATCTCTCTATGTTTATTCCCAAAACTTAATTCATAAAGCACGTGATGTGTGCCAAATATGACTGAAATCAGCTCAACTGCTTGAAATATGAAGCTGCGATTATATGGGTTAGATTGGTCATTTGTACAGGAGGTACAAGAAGGGACGTGGTTCCTTGGACGATTTTTTACAGTGAACAAAAATCTGTATTGCAGCAGTCTACGAATTAAGTGTTGCATAAACTATTTTAAGTTCTTAAAAATCAGCCAATTTGCGTGGAAGGTACCAGGAGGAACTTGATGATGTGGTTCATTTTTATTCTTAGAAGCTACCTTAGCAAACTCTTAATGTGTACAAAATTTTACTAAATTTAGGGTGAGATAAATGATATGAACTCAAGAATATATGGCTTAAATCCGTCGTCAAGGAGGTACTATTAGCATGTTTAATCGATCTTTTTTTTTAATTTTTACATGACATTCTAAAGCAACGCAATGGAGAACAATTTCGAAGAAAAAATACTTGGTGCCTTAGATGGCTCCTTCCGGTAATTATAATTTTGTTGTATCAAATAATGCCTTCTTTCCCTCGGGTGAAGAAATAAATGTCAGGCATGCATTTATCAGTGTTATTGGTAAATTTGTGGGCGTTAAAGCTATTGGCTATATATGTAGTTATTTCAGCACCTACATGGTAAGTAAGATGGTTGAGTATTCTAATTTTGGTTGCACGTCCTCTTCTTTTAGGGTGGTTTTCCCTGCAAAGAGGAAGGAAACACAATGCTGTTCAACATTGCAATGAAAAATATAAATATTTGTTAAGGAAAATTTCGAAAGGACTTTGCAATGTGTAGGCCCAAAATAGAGTGGAATAATGTTATTTCAAGACTGATTGCTTAGGTAATAGCTTTGATCTGTTGAGATGCTCCTTAGAACCATACCTTTCTTTCAGATATACAACCAAAATACTTCAATATTTAGTTCTATTATTAAAAAGTCGTGTCAGATGTTATAAATACTAAATTTGTCGCATTTGTGCAAACATTTTATACAAACATTATCAACAATTAAAGAGCTTTAAAGAAAGGATACTTTGTAGTAATTTAAAAAGTAAATTATTGTCTATTTCCGGGTAAAATTATTCTCAATTTTAAATGCAATGTGTGTTTATGAATATGAAATTGATGTCGTGTACATGCTTACTTTAGTTGTATCTGGCCATGGACTCACTGTTGTACTCAGCCATGGAGGTGGGTGGAGTTCACTTTGAGGGAAAATCGCCTGCGGAATCTGAATGCAATCTCAAATGCAATTGAATGCATGCACGTTCACATGCATATGTAGGGTGCGCGTGAGTTGCATGGACATAGTACATCTACATCGCATTATTTACACATGTATTCTATTTGTCAAAGCCAGACATAGATATGTGTATTCGTGCATAGAGTTGTATGAGAATAATGGATTCACATGCAAGTCTACGTGTAAATAGACTCCCCCAAATCGTTAGTTAACTACATATTTCAATATTCATGTATAAATGCACGCATGTGTACTTTACATGTGTATTAGTAGTTGTATGCAAATATTCCGAAGGACGTGGTTACAGTGTCCTGCATCTCTATCAAGAGTCCCGGTGAATAATAAATGACTCTCAAAGTTCTTTATTTAAGTAAACTACAGTGGTACCAATGCAGATCAAAGCACTAATGCAGATAATCCTAACATGCATGTTAGGGTAGTTCACTTAACATGTGGATTAAATTTAACGTTTCCTTGTTTAACTCCATTGAAAGTTGATAAAGTTGAGTCACTTTTTTTTTAAGTAAGGATATGATTTAAACCGCTTTCATTTCAACTATGATTTAGTTATAATCATAGTTGTAGTTTAGTCATTTATTTTCGCTGCTCTAGTTGGCTCTCCTTCTTCCCAGTATTACGGATAAGCTACGTAGGATGCAAATTAAGGTAACGGATTATTCATTTTTCGGTTTCAAAAGTTAAGTTAAATAAAACACACGTAAAGCTATGATTTCGTCGAACCTTTTATTTCATTACAATACTTTGACCTTGCCATTATGTACGAAATGTAATGCCATTAAAAAGACCGTCTCTGGATTGGTTGCAGCCAGACCGGCTGTTTTGAAACTACTAAATGGAACCCTTTATCTGGAGCAAGAAATCTGAAAGGAATATGTCGGGAGTAAAAATGAGCCTCCACCGTTTTACAAAAACCTGTAAGTTATGGTTGCGATTGACATTAAAACATCATATTGTAAGGTTGCACCCCTGGCAACGCCATGACTTCATATTATAAGTTCGAACGTCTGGCAACATCAGAAAAATGAAATGAAATATCAACGACCATATTTGTTTTGTGAGTGAGAGAGAGAGAGAGTTTTGAGCCGACCATGCGCATAGGTAAGAACGTATCAATTTCTTCTTTAATTTGAAGAAATCTACAGCTGAGGGGTATCAAGAATATATTATATTACTCGAAGAAGTTGTCAAAAATGGTTCCAAAAGTTTAAAAATTATGAGTTTGGCGACGAAGGCAAGGAAGGCAGACCGAAACTGTACGGATTTGGACTCAATTTTGAAGAAAGATTCGTGAAAATTGCAAGAAGAAGTGCTCGCACTTATATTAGTGGAGCAAATTTTCCTTCATTTCAAATGTTTAGGAATGCTTCAAAGAAATGGAAATTGGGTTCCGTATGAACTAATGACTATAAATCGAATCGAAATGATCACCGGCTACTGGTGCTGAGAAATGACTCCATTACAATAACTAAAAGAGGTGAAAATCATTGGGCTGCATTTAACATCACCAGCCATGCTGAATATTTTTGAAAAATGACTCTACAGTGCATTTCATAAGTTTGCTAAATAATTACTTTAGGAAATTTATATGGGAATTACCAAAGAACCCGTGGTTATCTGCTTCTAATTGTTCCAAGCATTATAATGCACTACAACTGACAAATTAGGGATAACAACCCAAAAATTTAATTTCGATAAAAAGATTAACTTGAATGAGAGGTACCAGATGGATCACTTTAATTCATTCTATTTCTGTCTTAAAAACTCAATTCAACAAACGTAGGCTGTGCGCCAAATTTGACTAAATTTAGTAAAATATCGGTCATTTGCATGGGAGGTACCAGAGACGGTTAATGAGTTAACTTTTTAAATTCTGCCAAGTATTATAAACCATCACAACAGACAAACATTTAAAAAATTTGAATTTTACTTGAGTCTACGAGTTAGAAATTAAAGAGGAAGATTTGAATTCCGAAAAATCTGTCAATTTGTGTGGAAAGTATCAGAAAGAGTGTCAAATCTGACTGAATTTAGTACAACTGCTTGATATATACAGGGTTGCCCATATTCGACGGACCCATCTTGCAACGCCATAACTTTTGACAGAGATGTCAGATCGCTTAATGACATACCGCGTTTCAAGCGTCAGTCCAAGCAGATTTTTACCATGGAACAATACACGCCACGAGAGCGCTCTGAAATAGTTGAAATTTACATTCAACAGAAGAAGTCAATTGTGAAAACTCAACGTGCTTTTAAAATATTAAAAAATGTGAGAAGTGCGCCTTCTAAGAACACCATTAAGCGTTTATATGAAAAATTTTCGACTGGTGAGGCTCTTTCTAATCCGAAGAGGCCAAATAAAAGTCGACCAAGGCGATCGGCCGAGAATATCGCTGCCGTACGAGCCAGTGTTGAGAGGTCCCCAAGAACATCCCAAAAACGCCGTTCTCAGCAGTTGGGCATGGCTCGGTCCACTTTACAATGGATTATTCGCGTTGATTTGCATTTGTTCCCGTACAAAATTCAATTGACGCAAAGATAGTTGCCTGCGGACAAGCCTCGTCAATTGGAATGGGCCCAACGAGTCATCGAAATGGCCGATGATGACGAGCAATTTTGGAACAAAATTATCATGTCCGATGAACCCCATTTCACATTGAATGGGACCGTAAATAAGCAAAATTGCCGTATTTACGCCACTGAAAATCCTCAGGAGATTCAAGAATTGCCTCTTCATGACGAAAAAGTCACAGTTTGGTGCGGCGTTAGTGCGAAAACGGTCATTGGGCCGTTTTTCTTCCAAAACAAAAATGGCCATGCTGTTACCATCAACCAGGAGCGTTATCGCGACATGATGACCAATTTTGTGATGCCAATTATTCGTCGAAAGCGTATGAGGCAGTTCTGGTTTCAACAAGACGGCGCTCCACCGCACACAAGTCGCATAACAATCGATTTTCTGAAGAATTTGTTTCCGGACCGTTTGATGTCGTTTTTTTTCTTTGATTTTTTTTTTAAAACATGGGTCCGTCGAATATGGGCAACCCTGTACGAAGTCAGAAATATATGGGTTAATAGACTATTTATACCGATTGTACCAGATTGTAAATTTTTTCAAATTCTGCTAGAATGCACAAAATGTAAATTACTACAGACAATGGTTTAGGAAGTACTGGGAGAAAATTGAATTTCGGAAAATCGTCAATGTGTCAGAGTTACCAGATGGGACTAGTCGATATAGCCTATTTACAATCACTGATTACGATCTGGCAAAATATTAGGCTGTGCCAGTGTGAATGTTTTTTCGGAAATTTGTGAAGAAAAATAACTACCCTCAGAGCTAAAATGTGCAAACCTATAGAAAAATATGTGGGGTAGATTAGGCAGAATTTTGATTTTTGGTGGGACGTGGAATTATATTTTTCAGTGACAATTGCCAACTTTTTTAAATTGTCCGGTACTCGGAAAAATTCAAAATTTTTTGTTTTCCAATTTCCAAAATATTGACGAAGAGGTTTTGGAGTTTTTGGAACATAATTTGCTTTATCTGTAATGAGATCGATAGTCACCCCTGAATTTTTATCGAAGTGGTTTTGAAGAAGGAGACCAGACTGCATTCATCGTCTTTGCCTTCCATTGAATCATGACCAGAAATGAAAAGTTCTGGCACCAAAAGTTCTGATAGGCATGAGCATGGATCGTCTTCCACAGTATCGACAGACATCTCTTTTTCATTAAAAGTAATTAAAGTATTAAAGTCGGTTGAGCGAACAATGGTTGCCTGACTGGTGGACATGCTAACTGTCATTTATCTTTAAGAAACTTCATAAAACTTGCCACAGTCTAATCATTTGTCAAATCGTCGTCATATCGTTCCACCCCTTCTGGTATCTTCAGCATAACCTGTAACTTTATATTTACCTTATAAATAATTTTTGTTAGCCCATATTTTTACATCTTTACCTGAATGAATGTAAGCATACACAGTTTGGTACGCGAAATTGTAAAACCCAGAACGCAGCATTCAAAGTCAGCTCAAGTATCATTTGAACAACTGGATTTCGTGACATTTTAAGTCGTTTCGGCGATGTCCTTCTATCAGGCTGGATTCAGTAAATCTTTATGAAACTCCTTGAAACTAAGCACAGTCTCATATTTTGCCACATCATAGCTGTGATTAATAATGGGCTGTAAATTGATTGGCTTCCCAAACTATTTTTTTCCTGTAACTCCTAACTCGTAGACTGCTTCGTAATACTTGAAAAAGTTTAAAAAAGTCGCTTTTCACAAAATTTAAAAAATTGTCCGATCAGTCGTTCCCTGGAAACCATGACATTCAGTTTGCTTCATCCCATGGCAGCAGTTCTGTTTACCAAGAGTGGGCCACTAGACACATCATAACACAACCAGAAACTTCATACCTAGAAAGGTGAGTTTCTTACCATTTTAATGTTTGAGAATAGGTTAAGGTTGTTTCGACCCTAAGGCATCTAAACGTTCGCTTTACAGGTAAGATTATTTCACTTCATTTTTAAATGCTGCAGCTCTCCTGAGGAAAGCTTCGGGGGAACCAGGTACTACACTCAATTCTGACAATCGATTTGCACGTCTGAACTGTATTCTTCTATGTATAAAAATGATTGACTTAATCCATATATACGTGGTTTGAGCATGAGAATGAAAATGGACTGCGCTGTCAACTGTCTTCTTGTGTTTACCATTGTCAATTGACGGAATTCCGTAATTCAATTGTTTCCTTATAACCTCTAAATTTTACGATACAGTTACCCAGATTTTGGTCCATTACATTACAATATAATGTTTGGCATAGTTTGGGAAAAAAATCGAGCGAGTATATCCCAGGTACAAAGGTATCTCCCATACAAATGACCGACTAATCTCATTCATCTATTTTTTGTAATTTCGTTTTTTCCCCATAATTTCCACTTCACTAACTGCACTAAATACAATTTTTGTAAATTTTCTGTCTTCATAACGCTCGTACAAATTTGAAAAAATTTAGCAGATAATCGCTATCCCACATAAATTGTATATTTTCATAACATTCATTCATTCATTCAATTCATAACCACAGTTATGATCACTTAAAATATATTTGAGTTAGAATCGTTTCTTCCAGCATTTATCAACCATCACAATATATTACTTTAAATTTTTGAATAAAGTAAAATGTGATAAAAATTAAAAAAAAAAAAAAATATTTCTCAAAATGAGAATTTACTAATTTGCCGCACTTAGCTGAAGATCATAGTATTGTTGGCGTTGCACCGAGTCATTGCCACATAGGTGCACTCGTCAAAAACGCCCTCTTCCTTTCCGTAATCGCTTTAGTTGTATACCAAGCACAACGTCGGTGTCGCTATTCAGCTCGTACAGCTCATGATTGGCAGGATGGCGATATGGATTTTTGTGCGTCAAGGACTTTGCAAACAATACTCTTCTCTTAATTTGTATTTAGCTATAGTTGGTTATAGTTGCAAACGTTCATGCAGTGTTCAATGTAATTTTAAATTTTTTAGGATTCAGTTGCTTCAGTTTCTAGACATTTCTAAAAAATACGAGTAGAATAAGATCAGTTGGGTACTGAGAATGAATACATAACGGATTTCTACCCTTAGACATTATATTAAATAGCTGAATACTGTATTCGTGTGGGATAGAGATATTCAAACTGAAAGCCCTAAAATTAAGAAATGCCAAGAATATGCAATTGTGTTTGTACAACAAACAAAATGAAAATACCTTTCCCACATACCAAATGCAGAAATTGAATTCGGGAAGAATTTAAAATCAGTGATGCAAAATGTGTACCATTTTTGAACAAAATTCTGGACATTTGAATATATTTTGCACACGTATAGAGTGCGGTAAACAAGACAAATATAATATAATAGATAGGCACAAAGTTCGACAGACGCACGGTGCGTTCCGCGCTATTATTTACAGTCTTTTAGTGTCAACTACAAAAACCCAATATCACCGAATGAGAAACATTCCTTTTAGAAGTATTAGTTTATTATTCCATTATATCACCTAGGGACGAATGTAGTACTCAATATGGGAAACTTACACATTCCATTTGTATGGTTTCTACAACAAAACATGAACAGTAGCTTTTAAAAGCAGTAAAAGCAAGTTTATTTATGTGATGGCTATATGACAATGTGAACGGATGTGGTCCATTCTCAACAGACACCGACATGGCCAATTTTCGACAGGAACTGTCTTTGACTCAACTAAATCTTGCGTTCACTATATATAACAAACTGTAGCTTTTCGAGCGACAAAAACAAAATTCATGACTTAATCAAATCATATG
This sequence comes from Philornis downsi, assembly GCA_019455685.1. NCBI lineage: Eukaryota > Metazoa > Arthropoda > Insecta > Diptera > Muscidae > Philornis > Philornis downsi. The sequence goes on along the minus strand of JAHXMU010000101.1, from coordinate 6,139,240 downwards.
TTCTGCACATAACCAAATTCGGCAAAAGCGACAAAACTAAGCTTAATCGATACGTTTATATGGTTACAGTATATAAGAGTGAATTGATAGCTCCCATTTTCAATTGAGTTCTCGTTGAGGCAAACCAAATATATATAAATTATTGTTGTAATCTAATCATAATTCTGAGCTATGATTTGATCACAAAAATACATGAACAAATAGGCAGACCAAATAACAAATTCCCCTGTACCTACAAGTAGCAGAGCTCGAAGCCAATCAGGATCGTTCAAAAGTTCATTAACCGTCGCACTACGGATGGACAGACATCGCCAACATCGACTCAAAAACTATTCTGATTTGGTCTAACTGTCATATTTCTGAATATTAAAATCATCATCACAATTTCAGGGAGTAAGTAGACAAAAAGTTCGTTATATCATCATGCGATGTAACACTCAGACGTAAGAGTCTATCGTACTAATTATCCTTTAACCATGATGTGTTTATCTTTTAACCATGTGTTGCATAACTTTTTAAGGTGATTGTGGAATGTCCTTATATCTGTCTGACCTGATTGGCAGGAAGATACGATAACTGCAGTAAATCTTCATGAAACTTCTGTACACTCTGTGACGTATTGTACAAACAGTGGTATACTTAATTGGTTCATTTTTTTAACTTTTACCATAAAGAAATTTGATGGACAAAATTTAGCTAAATTGGGGACCGTTAATTATTTGTGGAATGAGAAATTACGGAGGAAAGATTTAATTTTGGTAGATCGATCGATTGGTAGAGAAAGTACAGGGTCGATATGGCCCGTTCGCAATTTCTGGCTACGATCTAGCGAAGTTTTAGGTTGAGCCATACTAAGAAAGTTTCATAAATGCTAACGATAATTTTTCTGTCGAAATTTATTTTTAAATGTCGTTTAGTATTGCAAAGATACACAAGGAAAAAGAAATAAGTTCTGTCCATTAAAATTAAAAAATAATAAAAAAAAATGTAAATTGTGAAAATTCGAGGATTTTTGTTCCAATGAAAATAATGAAAATTTTCCGATAAATGTCATTTTAAAGATGTTATGTCATAGATCTACAAGCATTCTTATATACTTAAAAAAATATATGTGTAATAACATTTAAACTTCAAATGTGTTTTTCTTCAATAGCAGAATGTGACCAGAACAGCACGTGAGTTGCGAAATGGCAAAATTGGTTCAGTACCTTCCCAGGCGGGGCTAAACTGGTTTGTTCAAGATTTAGCCTTTTCGATATTTTTGTGAACTTCTCAGCATTTTTCACTTCGTAAATGTAGCCTTTGACGTTAAAAAAAAAACACAAAAAACATGTTTCACCGAAAATTTCGTTGGAAAAAGGAATCAATATGATATGATATGTACGAGGTGTGAATGATTTAACTTCGCTTCTGTGCGACGTAATCCATGATGGGGTATATAAGCATCGGCCTATTTGAACCTGTTTAACTTTGAAGCTGCTCATTCGGGGGGAAAAAATACTATATAGGCTGTCGCATAAGTAACGTTAACGGCGACTATATTGAATGCGTTCTTGTGCACCATTTGAGTATTTGATAACTCGTGAACAAATTGCATCTTATATGGGAAAAGATGTAACATGTAAAATTCTTTGCAAAGACGGCCTAGACATCTCTAACTGCTGAGAACGTCGCCTGGTGGAAGTTTTGGGGTTTTCCTTAATACTTGCTCTCACTCGAGCAATGGTCACTTCATTTCGAACTGCACGAAGTCTTCCAGCCCGCGGAAGAACACTGACAGGCCCTTGTTACCCAAAACGCTGATCCAATCGGAGAATTGTTGGAGCGCTGGGAGCATTCAAAAAATGAAAGAAATTTCGATATGATCTGAATAATTGAAAGCTGACTTTCAAAGTAAAATTGAACAACTTTGGTTCTTTATTCTGTGCTGAGCCTTTCCATCATAAATTTCCCAAGTATTATTCAGTTGATTCTGTAAAGAGACGAAAAAATAAATCAAATCTTAACGTTCCTCATGCGCCACCCTATGTAATGTCATAAAAAAATATCATCATTCTCGTAGGCAGCGTTCCCCGAGAAGGAAATAAACGGCTCAAGAGCATTGCCTCCTTTTTGTAATACATCATTTTACGCAAGTGAGGTATCCGAAAAACCAATTCCTTTGAAAAATCCGGTATTCGCTTATTCAACTCATAAAAATGAAAAAAAGCAATTAAACCGGTTGGAATTTGGTTTGCTCTAAGATGCAAAATTCAAGTCATACAGGTTAGACTGATTTGACTGGCTTCTATTAATATTCGTCTTTCAGCTCTAATCTTTCAGTCATTGGCAGAAAGAAACTCAAGTAGATATATTTAGGATATTCGGCTCCTATTCGCATTCCTTCACCCAATATGTTATTTAATACATCCAATCAGCGCACAAATTTTAGTCTGGTGAACTAACTTACATATATCTTTCTCAATGTCTTTATGTTGCTGTTCAAAAAAAAAAAAAAAAATACTTTGAAATAAATACAAATAACAGAAGCAAATTTCTAACTTTCTGAAGTCCTCCGCATTTTTGCTAAATCTGTCAATTTGTGTATGTGATACCCTAAGTGCCTGAATATAGTGCAGTCGAATAAAAGAATGTATAAGGATTATATAAGTTAAATTAGGTAATTGGTACGGGAGGGGCGTGGTCATTACGTCGATTTTTTCCCACATTTTATCCAGTATTATAATGCAATATAATAGACGAGAATTTAGTTAACTTCAAGCTTCAAGTTAGGGATTGCAGTGGAAAATTAAGTTTCTACAAATAGAACAATTTGTAAGGAAGGTACCAGAATGAGCGTAGCAACATCGCCCATTTTCGTTGCAGGTAAGAACATGTGGATTAATCCAATAAATTCTATGGAATGTACCAGAAGGGGCGTGGTTAATTGGTATATATTGTAGAGAACTGTAGTGTGTACGTGAATAGGTGGTGTGCGGTTTATTGAACCATCCACGTACAATTGTATAACCGGCTTTCCTTTTGATTTGTGCAATTGTTACTCCCTTTCGTTAAGATCTCACTTTGTTTCTGTTGATATTCCCTTGCAGGATGCAGATCATTTTGTAAATTATTACTCTTATACACCCCGTAACATACGTAAGCATCCTAGACTTAAACTCCCGATGCCCTATTTACTCTGTAAATAAACTTACGTTTTCTAACGTTTATGCAAACAATGTAATTACCCATGTTTTTCTTTATTCCCCCAAATTATTTTCGAAGAAACTACTTTGACCTTCGACATTCAGAACAATATAATGGACAAAAACATAGAATACTTCTGACAAATAATTAAAAGTTGAAGAGAATATATTGATTTTCGAAAAATCGTTCAATTTGGCAAATACCGGAGTGGTGCAGTGTTTCCTTTTTTTATCACATTTATTTCTGATGCTTAGTAAAACTTGGCTTGCTCCTTACCAAGTAACCACGCCCTTCAGTTCACTTGACTGAAATTTCGGCACTGGTTGAGAAATTGTGTGATTTAATTCCAATGTTAAGTATATATATCGGGAAATAATTTTGACCCAGATAACATCACATCATCGACAATTAGGCGTCACAACATTATTGCTATGTCAGACAATTCACATCGAAAATTGGTCAACTTATTTATAATTATTGCAAAATGCGAAAAATACTCTACTTTTTTGGATGATTATATGTGTCAGTAACTAAGCCTGGCATAGCGATTTAAACAACTAAATGGTATGATCCAACAAATTCCCTTGCATCTCATAAATGAGACATGGGAGAGCTTTCCACATGCAGTGAGCTGACAAGTATTCCAAACAATAGATTTCCACACACAACGCTTTATATTTTTTAAACTTTAGGACTTCACAAACGCTTTTAGAAAGCTGCGGGAGTATCCCAGTAGATCGTTGCAAACATTTTTCAATAAAATTCCAACAATTTTTTTTTTTTTTTGATGTTTTTGTGTTTGTCTTCGTAATTTGAGTAGATTTTCGTTTTGAAGAGCTTTCATATTTGAGTCATCTAACTACTTACTACTTTTGCGTGAACCGATATGAAGAAATGGTAACAAACACATATAAAGGGGGATTTTTTAATCGTAGTTTTTCTAAAAATCGAACAGAACACTCAAATTTGCATCATATATTAAAATGTTTTACTTGAATCGATAAATTGGTCTTTGCCATTTAATTTTTAAAGATAATTTCATGTAAATGTTGTCCGCGGCTTCATCTCAAAATGTCCATTCGGAAGGTTCAATTTTTCGTCACTTTTTCGAGCATTTCGGCCTGTATTCCACGAATAACGCATGTTATGCTATCCTGTAAGACTTCAATAGTGTTCGCCTTGTCCACATAGACTAACGACTTGACATAACCCCACAAGAAATAATCAAGAGGCGTTACATGGCAAGATCTTGGGAGCCAACTCACAGGGCCAAATCGAAAGATAAGCTGCTCGCCAAATTCATCCCTCAACATATCCATTGTTTCACGAGCAGTGTGGCATGTTGTACCGTCCTGATGAAACCACTTGTCAACCAAGTTCAACTCAGCCAATTGGGGCAAAAAAAAAAAAAAAAAATCGATATCGTTCGCCGTTGACGGTAACGTTTTCTCCATGGTCGTCCTTTTTCAAAGTGGACCGGTGATGCCACCGGCCATAACCACACCAGACTGTCGTTTTTTCGGGATGCATCGGTAATTCATGTATGGCATGTGGCTGCTCATCACTCCAGATGTGACAGTTTTGCTTGTGTACGTATCCGGTCAGCAAGAAATGAGCCGTATCGCTGAACACAATTTTTCGATAAAACAGCGGATTTTCATTGAGCTTTTGTAAGGCCCATTCACCAAAAATTAGACGTTATGGTAGGTCATTCGGCTTCAATTCTTGCGTGAGTTGAATTTTATAGGCCTTCAAACCCAAATCGACGTGCAAGGTCGATTATGACGACTATAAAATGGTCGTGTCAAACGATGCACATTTGTCACAGAGCACGAATTTTGATAGTAAATTTCAACGATTTGCTCGTTCGTTGCTCGTTTGTTAGTCTTTTCGTGATGAAATGGTAGAGTATACTGTACACTTTTCACTTTGACAGATGACGTTTAGAGTGCTGCCAACCTGAAAAACTTAAATCTTAAAAAATCACCCTGTACAAGTAACATCGTTCAACACAAAGTTCGAAGCGGCAAACGAATGAATTATCTATGAACGAAACCACTTTTAGTAAGGTTTTTTTATATAAGATTAAAACAAGTTTACGTCAATCATTTCAGAAAACATTCGTGTATTTTTCAACATTTCGAAAATAATAGTATTGTAGTAAAATAAAACAGTTGTTTGTTTGCCTTTCGAACGAATTGAGTGTTTTATTTTAATAAGCAAGCAAACAAGCTGTTATTATTTATTCACGATATTAGGGTGACTTGAAAAGAGTTTGTACAAATTCGAAATATCGTTGCATGATATCTCCATAACTGGAAAAAACCTAATACCGGCAAAAAGCATCGGTCATTGGTCGGTGAACACACAAAATATTCATTATTCATTAAAAGTTATTGTAACGCGTCAGAGTAGGCTGGTTCCTAAATAAATCACTTTTGCCAACGAACATTCCAATTTCATTCAAAACATTTTTTAACCGCATTTTCTGGAAAAGACTTTAGTTCTCTGTTGTTTCTTTTATGCCTTCTATCGACTAGAAACATGTACTTTGAACTATAGGTAGGGATTTGAGTTTCGGAAAGAAAAACAGTTTATCGGCATATCTGGTGATTACGATGGTTGTTCGATGATATTAGTTTAAATTGTTCCATAAATTTTCTTGTCACAAATTTGATTTTGTTTTTGCTGAAATGATTCTCTCAAATGTCACATAATGTTTGGATAATATTTTTGGTTACCGTTTGCCATTCTGGTAAGAATTCCGATTGCATAACGCTTCGATATTCAAAGAAAACAGTCAACATTGCATTGATTTTTAATTGAATTTGGCAATGTTTTTCCCGTTTCGGCTCAGTTGAAGGGGACCAGTCAGAAGCCTGTTGACGGATTTGCTTGTAAAGCTAAGCGTTTAATGAATTCGGAGTCAGAATTGATTTTCGCAGAACAGATTTTGAGTTGAGTTGTTGAAGAAAATTCTGGCTTTTTGAAACTAGTTAAGCGGCAACACGTTTCATACCTATATAATCATGTGGCATGATGCGAATTGATTCATGGGAAACTAGAGTTTCAGCGACTAAAATGACTTTTAGTCACCATTTCTTTCACATTGTCGGTGTTAATTTCAGTTGAGTCAAATCATCCACCGTTTCTCGCACTGTACCGCTTTTATACAAATGTTATTGATTTGATTCACCGTAAACATTCATCAACATTTCCCTCGATTCGCACACGATATTCTATTTACAATACACTACATTTGAGACAAATCATAAAACACACTTGAGGTGACAGATCGGGCTTAAACTCCTCCTCGTCAGCTTGAAGCATGGCGAAACTGACAATTCCTTTAAGAGAATTTTTTAAATAATCTATTCCCGGTTAAGGCAATATCAAAACTTTCATAATCGTGACCGTTTTCTTAAAATGTGATTGTCAAAATAAAAAGTTTTTCGTACTGTTCTTATCAAAATATTTCTTAAAGCTATGTGGAAAGGGCACATTAAAATTTACAAGAATCTATATTAAAAGTTTTTGAAAAAAGCTAAAAAGCTACATCTTGCCAATTTAAGATCAATGAATTAATTATACAGATTGAATCAGAATCATGATTTTTAAATTACAATTTATTTTTCGGTAATTTGCAAAATGAAAAAATTAGCTAAAAAAATAAGTTTGACTATTTTTGGTTTCTATTTCAAACTCCTAGTGCGGATCATGTTGTTATGTAAGTATATCGATATATGATTAACCAAGCGTAATTCTATCATTTGTTATTTGTAGCTTTGTCAGACTTTAATGGCAATAATTAAAAAAGTCAATAATGGATTTATTAAGCTTATTTTGTTAATAAAGTCCACCTATAAAACTGCAGTACATTTTTTATTTATGTTGACCTAAGGAAATTAACATTTTAAAAATGTTTATTTTTGTTATAATCAAATTATCTTCAGCAAAACTTATTAGTACCTTTGGCAATATTTAGAGTTTATAAAAGCCTCATAACAGCCAGCAATGATGACGCAGATGGATGGCCAGGAAATGTGTATAAATTGGAAGTAATGGGAAGAGTAGGAAAATATTTACTGTAAACCAAATGACTGGCTGAAGTCATGGTATCATCTCCTTTCTTTTCAGATACAATCTCATGCGTAAGCAAATCACCTTGTAGGGAATTGGCTGAATCAATGTGGTGGTGACAATGGAAAAAAAGGTGGAGAAACATATCGTCCAAGATATCAACCTAAATGTTTTTTTTATCGTTAAAGCTTTTTTGTTCTGTATTCTTCAAATAGCAATTCTGCCGTTCGTGTATATCCATTCTTTAAGATTGAGTATCGATACAATCAAAGAATTTTTGTACATATGGTATTTTTGAGCGAAAGACTTATTTCACTTTCATTTTCAGAATCATAAAACAGTCATCATATTTTTATGTATTTCAAGTCCAGATCATTTCATGATTTACGGATGTGCTGCAATCAGTTATTACACTTTGATGGTTTTGTAAAATTTAAAAATTTAGAGATATATCGAATTAAAGGAATTTAGGTGAACAACATAAAGGTTATAACATTTTCGGTTTCAAAAAGAGCAACTATTACAAAAGGAATTCTCGGGTTCCTACTATAAAAGTTTGTCTAAAAAAACATGATCAGTCCTTTTTTTTAAATTTACTTACATGTCCAAATCCAACTCATGACCTTCAAAATGTCTGCCAATGAACACAGTACACTTATATACATTATTTTCCAACCCACGAAGAATCCGACATTGCCGCTTTTTAGCACGGTGTGTAGAGAGCGCTGCTATCAAATCTCCTCAATCGACTAAAAATGATGCCCCTTGAGCAGTTTTTTGAGTTATAAAGTACTAAATCCGGCAAATACCGTGATTGTGGAACGGTATTAGGTGAGTTGTCTGGGCAAAAGTCCGACCACTTTTTGTGAACAGCTTCACGCCAATGGGGCGCTACGCACAAATAATATTTCATGTTAAACTCATAATACGCAATACAACGATAATCGAAGGAAACCATGATCGTAACCTTATGATCATATAACATCCGGCTGAGTTATGAGAATGATATTCTTGGGGAATAACTTACTCTTTTTTTGACGGGATGTTGTACAAGTGAGAAAATTGTAATAAATTGTTCTGAATCTGTGTGAATATCTTCAGTAGTAAATCTACTGAAAAGAGCCAAAGCTTTGTTATGAAATAGAAAATGTATATCAATGTAGCATTCCACTGTATACTAGATGTCGGTAAGTCTCCTGACTAGTATTGCCACGAGCCGGGAAAAGATATGAAAAATTACTAAAAAAAAATGTGCAAAAATAAAATAATAATATTCATAAGAAATATGAAATTATTGTATTATCGCAATATTAACCTATTTGTTGCAAAAAAACTATCCAAATATCATCTTTCACGGCTTATTTGAGAAGAACAAAAATTGTGATGAAGATTATGTTCTACTTAGAAAGTTTACTACAGGCGCTAATGATCAACAATCCGAACCCTATAAGACCACCTATCTTTACTTGAGCAGCGACCGTCACGATGTGTCTGATGAACCCTTCGAGTAATTAAGTTATTGGCGAGTCTAGTAATCGCCTGCCAAACTAACGTTCGGAATAGTTGTCAAATTGATTGATTCTTAAAATATATGCGAGGAGCTCTCTCATAATTTCTGGAAGTACTTAAATTAGGAACAAAATATTTTTAGTTGCATTTTATACAAATTTTCAGAAGTCTGGCTTTTGGAAATTTTTAGAATTTGTTCATAACAAATTATGTTCGGTAGTTTTTTTTTTTATATAAAAAGGTGGTTTTTATTGATCGTTCCTAATAATGGACAAAATTTTCTTGAAGAATAATTTTTACGAGGCTTGGACAATGACCATTTAGCTGCCTAGTTGCCAACATGATCGATGACTGTAATAATTAAAGCAAATTTGCACTGACCCTGATAAAATTTTCTCCGTAATATGAAAACCGTTTTGCCAGTAATGTGGACACTGTTTTTATATCTTTACTTAAAAGAATAGACACTGTAGAAAATAGAAGTACAAAGTATCATCTGACCAAATCGGAAGAATCGTTTATTTAGTCAAAAAATTTTTCTTAGCCAATTGAGCGATGACAGTCTGTCTGTAGGGTAACTGATAACTTTTGTACTTTTATGAAACTTCTTAAAACTTGTAAAACTTGTGTAATATACGGAATTGTAACTTTTAAGTAGTTGATTGCAGAAACGTGGATTTGCGTCCATTACATTGTCTTGCAAAATTGCGAAAAATAAAAAATATCAGTAGATTACCCAGTCTCCTTCTGCCCCCTCAGATGTAAAAAAAATCCATAGCTTATAATTCCTAAGTAAAATACAATGGATTATAATAAATAAGTTCAGTAAAGTTTATTTTCTTGATAATGAGAACCTACGATTTACTACGCACATTCTAGCACTCTATACAAATATAAATTATAGAAAATTGTATAAAGTTATTGCGCTGGTTTTACATTTTAAATTGTATTTAAATTTTTTGGAGTTGTTCTAGCTTGCAATAATCTAAGACTTAGTGGTAAGTTAGCACCATAGTCCCAATCTGATACTACATCCAATGTAACATATCAATAACGTTCTAAGGGTTATGACAAGAATTGCGATGATGGTAAAAATCGTAACTTTCAACGCCCATTCAAATCCACACCGTTCAATCAAATTGATCTAAATGGCCTGATTGGGACTTGTAGTTCTTTGATTGAAAAGTTCTAGAAGGCATATTGCCTCTTCAGCTACCCGTTACCCTAAAAGTGTGGGTGATTTAAGTAAAGAGCAATGAAAAACTTCCATTAAGACATCTGCGCTATGGAAGGTTTGTTGGGTTGGTTTGTTGGTACACAAATACAGGGTGGCCCAAAATGACCGAAGTGGTGTGAATTGCTTATAACTTTTTATTTAAGATATATTTTTTTAATTTCTTTTTTTTAATACAGTAAATTTATGGGGAATATTTTTAGATTAGTTATTAAAAATGATATCCCGCAAGTGGCAGCCATTTTCTGCTTCGCACAAATGAGCTCTTTCCAACACATTTTCCATGACCTTTCGCAAAATTTCCGGTGTTATGTTGTTAATTTCGTCTCGAATATTGGATTTTAATTCGTCAATAGTCCTGGGCTTATTAACATAAACTTTCCCTTTTAAATAACCCCAAAGGAAAAAGTCTGGAGCGCTTAAATCCGGGGAACGCGGAGGCCAATTAAAATTGCTTGTACGCGAAATTATTCTTTCACCAAATATGTCGCGTAAAAGAGCCATTGTGGCCCTCGCAGTGTGCGCTGTGGCTCCATCCTGTTGGAACCATATTTGCGGATGGTTTTCCACGGCTGGCCTTACAAAATTTTCCAACATGGCCCGATATCGATCAGCATTGATGGAAATGGCAACACCTCGTTCATTTTCCAAAAAGTATGTGCCAATGATCCTTTCTGAAGAAACACCGCACCAAAGAGTACACTTAACTGGGTGTAATTGTCGTTGATGAAGTACGCTCGGGTTTTCCGTAGCCCATATCCTATAGTTTTGCTTGTTAACGAACCCATTTAATTGGAAATGGGCTTCGTCACTCATAGCTAAGTTGTGAATAAAATTAGGATTATCTTGTGCTTTTTGCTGGAAATAAATTGCATAGTCAAGTCGTTGCTGGTAATCTGTCGGTTTCAATTTGAATTTTGTATGGAAACATTCTTATGCTTTGCAAAATTCGCTGCAGCGACCCTCTTGAGATGCCAAGTTGTGTCGAACGTCTCCTGGTTGATGTTTGTGGATCCTCCTGAATACTCTCCTGTACCACTTGAATATTGTCATCCGTGTGCACCGTTCGTCGTCTGCCAGCACCAGGAAGGTTCCTTACTGCTCCTTTTTCTCGAAAATTTGCAACAAGACGGTTTATTGTTGACTGAGGGGGTGCAACCCGCACATTAAATTGACGACGGTATGCACGCTGAGTCAACACAATGGACCGTTGATTTACAAAGTAAATTTCAAGGATTTGGGCACGTTGTTCAGTTGTGTATTGCTCCAATATAAATTCTCCAAGTCTTCTTTACAAAATACTAAAAAGAAAAGAAAAAAAAATTATAATAAAAAAATTATGAGGAATTCACACCACTTCGTTCATTCTGGGCCACCCTGTATTATAAAGGAGCGTACTTCTGGTGCATTGAATGTGCTGCCTTTAGATGGCTCATGTTACTCAGATTACAGGTTACAAGGCGAACTAATTACATTTTGGTTAATGGACAAAAGATGAGAGTATTTTTAAGTACGAAGGCGGTCCCAAAACTTACCGACCGGACGTGTAGATGGTGCCAGTAGTTTGGAAAACATTATTTTGGCGCAAAATGACAATCTTACAAGACATATGTTTTAAGTTTCAAGTTGCCACGTTATTTAGTGTTTCCATTTGAGCCATCAAAATTAAACGATCTCAGTGAATTTATAAACATGGAAATTAGTGGTCACCGTTATGTAATACAACATTTCCATTTGAAAGGTCTCAGTCCAACCAATATTAAAGCCAAACTAGATTCTACTCTGAAGAAGTCTGCTTATTCGTTTACAACTGTAAAATATTTTGTAGCAATGTTTAAACGAGGCCGTACGAGTTGCCAAGACCAACACCATAGTGGCTGACCAATTGAGGTGTTCACATCAGACACGGTTAAGAAAATCCACAAAATGGTATTTTATGATTGTCGGGTGAGAGTGCGTGGGCTGCCTGAAATGATAGGCATTTCAAAAAGTGCTGTACATCATATATTGACTAAAGATTTGAAGAGAGAGAAGGGTGCCGAGCTTGTTTCAATAGAGCATAAAAAGCGTCGTGAAGATGTAGGGTGTTCAGTAGAGTGTTTGGTGATATTCACCGCAATAGAGCCTAATTGTTGAGTCGATTTGTAACCATGATTGAGACATGGGTCCACCACTTCACACCTGACACAAAAGAACAGTCAAAGTAGTGGACTGAAATGGAAGAATCGCGTCTAGAAAAAGTGTATCGAGCTAAAAGGAGATTATGTTGAAAAATAAACAACACTTTTTCCAACTTGTTTGTGTCTTCTTTGTTAGGCTGGCTAGATTTGGGACCGCCATCGTATACTCGCCTAGCTGAAACTTTTGTACTAGTTGTGTTGCGTTATCAACACATTAGCCCATTGCGTATCATTTTTTCCATATTTGGTCTGAGGCTTAAGATCGCTTGTATAGGAAAACACTCTTTGGACGGCATTACGGTCGATGGGTCATTTTCATCACGAATTCATCACGCATAACGTACATTCCGAGAATTCATTTCTCGGTACATATATGTTTGCTAATATGTATTTTACTCGGACTGTATTCATTCCTGTTGCTTTGCTTTTGGTGTGGTGGCATTTCAACCAGAGCAGAATTTAAATCCTTTGTTTTCCTTCGTTTTGGGAAGACAACGCAGTACTTTCATACGGATAAGATATTTACACTGCCCTTCCACCTGTTAAACCACTCATCCATATTCAAGCAATTCTTGGTAGTCCTGCTCTCGGAATGAATGAATATGGTCAGAAGTTCGTAACCAAATATTTAGATTCGTAAAAGAGCTTATTTGCTTGATGGCAGAAGTTAAATTGATTTTTGTAGTGCTCGAGCAATATTACATGCGTTGAGCAAATCTGTTTGGCCATTTCGAACTATCCAACAATTGTTGTGGCTATGTTGTTGAAATTTCTGCAAAGTTTTCCATTTGGATACGAAGTTTGTTTATTAACAAAAGGATGCTTGCGAATAAAAGCACGGATTTTGTGTGTTTTTTTCGAAAAAGAAATTTAATCCACATGAGTGTGAATGAAAGGAAAACTTTAGCCGCAGTGTTTAGTATTTTATTACTTTTTTCCTCAAAATAAAAGAAAGAAGAAAACATTCCATACAATTGTTTTGAAGGACTGCCCCTCCACTTTTTAGGGAGTGCATCGTGAGAAATTTTCCTAGTTATATTTCCAGCTTCACCGAGAATTTGAGAAGCCAAATAGTACAATACCAGCTGGGCACGGTCTGCGTTGTTGATTCCAAGTAAGCTTTTTTTGATGTATTGCATTACATATCCCTGCATATACAGGGTGTCCGTCGGAAAGGTATACTACTTTGATTGCCGCCATTTTAGTAAAGATTAGTCTTGACAGTTCATATCTGGCAGTCATGAAGTAGAGACGTGGCAAATTTATTATGAAAAAATATTCAATAAACCAACGTGTTTTAATCGTTAAAATATTTTATCGAAATCAATCATCGATAACTGTGACAATGAGAAAGTTGCGTGAAATTTTTGGCAGAAACAACGTGCCAACAAGACGCACTATTTATTGTGTAGTGAATGATTTCGAAGAGAGAGGGCCTGTAGCTGATAGGGCCAAGCATGAACCACAACGTACTGCAAGATCGGCTGAAAACATAACTGCTGGTCAAGAAAGTGTCCAAAACAATCCATCAACCTCAATTCGGCGCCGTGGTCAGTAGCTTGATCTCCAAAGAACACAAAATTTTGCGCAAGGATTTGAATTTGTTCCCATTTAAAATTCAGTTGACACAAGAGCCTCTTCCACAAGACCATTTACGCCGCAGTACATATGCCAATAGGATGTTACAGCTCGCCCATGACAACCCCGATTTTCATAAAAAAAAATCATTATGGGTGACGAGGCACATTTTCATTTGAATGGATATGTGAATAAACAGAATAGTCGGTTCTGGGCAATGGAAAACCCTCAAATTATTCATCAGTCACCTTTGCATCCATTAAAAGTGGCAGTATGATGTGCAATTTGTTCAGGAGGCGTAGCGGTAACTATCAATGGGGAGCGATATCGTGAAATGATTAAAAACTTTTTAACGCCACAACTGCATGCTTTGACCTTGATTAACATGTGGTATCAACAAGACGGTGCGAGACCTCTTTCCACAACAAGTTATTTCAAGAAATGGTGATGTTGATTGGCCTCCACGGTTGCCTGATTTGGCTGCTCTGCACTTCTTTTTGTGGGGATATCTGAAAAACAATGTTTGTGCAAACAAACCAGAAATTTCGTGAAGAAATTAATGAAATACCGTGTGAAATGTATGAGAATGTAATGGAAAATGTCCTCAAAAGGGCTCGCAATTGTGAGGTTAACAGAGGCGGACATTTAACTGATATTGTATTCCACACATAATTACCTACATTAAAAAAAAACATTGCCTACATATAAGATCCATTCTCTTTCATTTAATCAAAAATTGTAAACAATCAATGTAGTATACCTTCCCGACGGACACCCTGTATTTTATACAAATGCATTTCCAATCATATACTCGTAGTTGTAAAACTCGAGTGTGCATACTTTGCGTGTGTTCTAAAAATAAGTTTAATTTTCAAATTGCGCGGGCTATGTACATTCGACTCGTCTCGAAGTTATGTTGACAGTTTTATCCATATAGCATGTCTAGTTTGCTTGTGAGAGACATAAGTAAAACAAGTGCTTTGTGTTTGGCGATTCGGTTTTATCTCCCTCGCAAAGCGCCGTCTTTTCACGAGTCTCTTCAACCTTGACACAATTTTCTTCACTTTCTCAACATTTTCATCGGCTGCTGATGCGCTGGGGCGTCCAGAGCGACCGCCGTCATTTACATCTTCTCGACCTTCTGTGAAAAGCTTGTACCACTTGTGATCATTTTTGTGGCTGAGAGTTCTCTCACTGTATGCCACTGTCATCATTTCAAGCGATTTTGAGGACTTAAATCCATTTTTACACAAAATTTGATGCAACTTCTTTGATCCATTTTTTTCGATAGCAGGAAATAGCCGAGCACGCAAAACGCTTTTCTTATTTATATCTTTACTGTTTTCAAAAAAGAACGTTTTTATTTCCACTACTTCAAATTACAAATTTAAAAAATTTCATTTATCTCCTCTAAACTTCCCTTTATTTTTCTGAAATTTGTAATTGCAATTAATAAGATTTCTCTTGTATTTCTAAAACTCCAAATTGCATTCATAGAATTATGCAAAATGTGTATCTGCGTGTTAGAAATTACGTAGCGTCCTGGAAAGAGACATCATTACGCAATCATTCTTCAGTCCCCACCCAAAGGTTTGCAACGGGGAGGGGTAAACATTAAAATCGAAAAATAGAAATTGCGTGTGGGATATTAGTAGATTTTTGCTTTATGTGAAAGGCCTGTCAGTGACATTACGGTTGGAATATGATATCGTTCAAATAACTGAAATGATTTGCCGAGAAGTTTAAAATTTTGCAATTCCTTGGCATAAATCAAGCTGAATGGATTATGTTGACTTTTTCGCTTCTTGGCATAGAACTGCGAGTTAAGGACATCTCAAAGAAAACATCTACTCGGAATTCTCTTTCAACTGATCCAAAATCCAGAAAGGGAAGACATGCCGTTGCATAAAATCTTTCAGCTCCTGATTCAGTTGGGATTTGTTACCGTTGTAGATACAGGTCCCGTTGCATAATTCACCAGGTTGATATCTGGTAAAGGCCAAGTTCTTATGCGCAACGCTAATTACACATTTATGTCTGAATTCTTGTACTTCTGCAAGGCAGCAGTAATAGATATCATAGTTATAACATTGAACGCAACGTAGTCTTGCCCATAATCACCTATTAATGGTGGTGACGCCATCCTTGCGCTTTTCTGGAATATCCTTCAATTGGATAGTGGCATCTTTTCAGGTAAGTGCTAGGAAATTTCAGGAGCGTAATTTTAAACCATTTTTATGCCAGTCTTTATCAACATTTAAATAATGCTAGTAGCAATAATAACCAAGAAATTGGTGGACGAAGACTGCACATTGAAAAATGCTGTTTTTGTGAAAACTATTCTGAGGCATCCTAATCTCGGCGCTTTCGTTTGAATAACAAATCAATACATGCTTCAATTTGGCAATTTTAAACTTGCTTTAAAACAGCCGCTGTTGGTTCTGGTTAAACAAACATCAGAATTGACTACATCTGGTTCTCCTATACGCTCTCTTCGGATGGATGACCATTTGACGTTTGGTGGCCAGATAGGATTCGACTGGTGCAACAAATAATCAGCTAAAGTTGCACCAGTCAAATCCTATTTGAAACGATCAAAATATTTTCCTATTTAATTATCACGTTTATTATATAACAAAATTAGTTATCACTGCATTATTAATATTTCCTACTCACTTTGGTACCGTAAATGGTTCTTTTTCACCGAATTCCCGGTATAGAAAAAAGTTCTGGAAATTACATCCTCTATGCACAATGTTTTGTTACTTCTATACCAGCAATTCCGAATATTTCTTTTATGCTGATTTTTAAATTGGTAACATTTTTTAAGATGGCTATAGTTTGCCATGCATTACTCAAATAAGTTTTGGCGGAAAACATTTGCCAGTAAAATTTCTCTCCACTAGAAAAAACCCGGTTATTATTATTTATTTTGCATTCCGACTACTGATATACATCTCACAAACGAAATCCTTTTCGACAATATACAATAATTACGAAATGTTAAATATTATAAATTTAATTTAAACAGTACAGATATTTCAGTGAGATGACTTACGCATACTTATGTGTCTTCATCCGAGCGATTAGTTTTGTCAAAATCGGCCAATTTTTGTGGCTGGCAATGCAGTCCAATTTTATTTGCTTTCTACAAATTCAAGTTCACTGAACGCCTGATTCATGCTGTATTATAATGCATTTATAGCAGTTGAATGAAGAATATTAGTCTTGGAATCCATCTTTTAAATTAGTTAATTTGTATGCGAAATACCGGGTCTTTTTACAAATTTTGTATTATAATGCAATACGACAGACGCAACTTTAAGTTATTGTAGTTTAAAAATTAGTCACTACAGGGGAAAAATTCGATCATTTAATTTGTATTGTAGATGCTAGAACGAGAGTGCCTTCACGTTCATTTTCATTTTCAGAACTAAGATGATCAAATCCATAACTTATGTCAAATATAAATCTAAACAAATTCCCTTGCATACTATGAATGAGATACAGGAGAACTTCTCACATTCCGTGAGCTTCTATTTTTAGACTCACTCAACGGGACCTACAGTTTGTTGACGATTCCGAACATCACAGTTTGGGAATCATTTGCCTGACTTGTCGGTTACTCGACTAATCAAATTTTTCGTCAGACGCATCAAGGTAACCGCCGCTAGAATAATAATAGTTGGCCGTAGGCGGGATTGAACCCGTGATCATGCGAATAATAGTCATGTGCACTAGCCATCACGCCACGATCGGTCAATATCAACCTAAGCATATATTAAATCGACCATTCGTACGGAAAATACCAAAAAGGCAGTGGTGATTTCAACAAGACATCAGAGACATCAAAAAGGGCGCTTCATGTAGTCTTTTTTTATTTCTCAAATCTAAAGTTGAACGTGTATCAAAATATGAAATTGCTGGATCCACTTTGGCAATACGGTAGTCATTATCTGAGGGATCTCCTAAAGTATTTTCTGTTTTCACAAATGCTGCCTATTTGTAAACTTATGATTAAAACCTAAAAGTTAATTTTTTTTATATTTATCATTGATTTTGAGTGTAGCAAAATCCTTCAACGAAGACAGGACTTCACTGCCTACATAGTGCAGGTCTCGACATTTGTATTGAATTAATTTTGAATTAGCGTTTAAATATCAGGTGTTGAGTACATTTAGCGATATTTCGTTGTCACAACGAAACATATCGATGGTCGCAAGGAAAAACGACTTAAGTGAAGTTAGGACAAAGTCGAGTTTATTGGATATTATATTATTGTACTTATTTCAATACAAAATTTCAACCAATTACCCACCATTCCAATATTATGTTCACGAGTTATAACAAATTTTCTAAACCGCGATTTATGAAAGTTGTGTTGCGTCTATAAATATTCATTCATGTATAAATTATGACACATTTTTGTTCTCACCCCTTATGGCAAGCATTTTCTTCAAAGCATGATTTCAAAATTCCGTATATTTCGCAAGTTACAACAAATTCCCAAATAGTGGTTTTTTTTTGACAATCAATTAATATTTTAAAAGAAGAGATTGATTTCGTGTAAACACGTAGTTTCAGTTACCGTTATTTACAAAATTAAACGCTAACAATCATTGCAAATTTGATAAACAATTAGCTTTGCTTTTCCTTGAGCTAAAAGCACTTTGATGGGCTAAAAAGTCTCGTCATCGCACTCCATATCCTTCAATTGATTACTATCAAACACAAGATTCAATATTTCTTTCATGACAGTCAGTAAAGTAGAATGACATTCAGTTCAAGTAAATCGTTTCCTCAAATGGAAATATCAAATTTTCAATCCTTTCTCGCTTATCATTATCTCTGTGTCAGTCTATCTGTCTTTCAGGCGGAATGACTGCTGCCAGAAGAGAAATAGAGCTCATGTCATGGGAAAGCATATATACTCAATTATATACTTTATTTTATTATTGCATGTCTTCAACACATTTCGAAAGAAATGTTTTACCCGTGAGTGACAATATTTTAAGGATTTTTATGCATTTACGTGTTGGATAAAATATTCGATGGAGACGTTAACAACCCGCACATTTAGTAGCGTCAATAAACAATCATAAAGAGTATAGAAGAGTGATAAAGAGGGCACAGTGCGCGTAAAAAGAGCGTTTTTCCCCTTGGCTCTATAATATATTCACTCCAGTATATCGGTTATTTTAACATGAGAAATAAACTATTTATCAAGAACTAATGGCAACATACTAAATATGTTAAATACATTAGGTTGCAACAAAATTGTCCTTTAATTCATTAATTACTGTAATAAGCGCCACAAAAGAGTAAAACCTTGTTATCACGAAATTAAACCATATTTCTCCAGAGGGGAGTGTAGCATGAGATCTACATTTTTTTTTTTTTTTTTGTTGATCCGTAGTAATTCAGCTAGCTTGTTCAACGATTTGACATCCTACAATACCATGGGATTCGGCACTCTGGGTAGCGCACTAATTGCACTACTGCCAGCTGTCAATTGGGACCGTTACTTAAAGATTGTGAAGGAATTTTCTTACCCACAACTGAGCCGAAGACGTATCCGTTTCAACAGCATTGGGTTCCAGCAAGATGGAACAACTGCACACATAGCCAGACCGGTTATGGCAGAGCTCCAACGAAAATTCCCAAACAAATGAACATGCAGAAACTACACTTTCCGCTCGCCCCCAAGGTCACCTGATCTGACTGCACCAGGCTTTATTTATCGGGTTATGTCAAGCAAGAGGTAAACAAAATAAAACCAAGGAATTTGACTGAATTGAAGGGGTCCATTAAGACAATAATTGAGGCGATTAAGCAATGAATAACTTTCTGATCAGGTATCGCATATGCGTAATTGAGCATGGAGGTCACTTACGATCTATCATATTCAGAACCAGTTAGTTATATAAAATTAAATTGAATTTTCTATAATGGTACCAGGCTGGTACTGGCTATCAGGCTGGTAACAAGAAATACGTTTTTGATTTTTTTCCTAAGGGCAGCTCTTAAAGTCGCCAATAGTACAGAAACTGAATAGAATAGAATAAGTTTATCTCCACCTGATAATATTAAGCCTTACTTATTTAAGGTTGGAATAAAGAAAAACAGCAATTTTAAGGAAGAAAGTACTCATTCTCTGCTACTATTCCATCAGTGTTGTTGCCTTGTAATTATCAAACTTTCAGAGACCAAAATATTCATTAGTGCCTATATTGGAAAGTGTCGTAAAACCAGTAAAGAAATTTCAGTCAAGTAATCTGACTTATAAACGACATCACCAAACGTACTTTTCCGTTGGAGCCAAGTGTTTGGTCTACAAGATGGAGCGTGATAAATCTAGGTATAAATCAAAATGAAGGCATACTAAAAAAACTTTCTAAAGTCTTTCTCTTACGAATTATTGAGGAACCATTGAGTTTTACCGAATCGTCTAATTTGTCTGTGGTACCGTAAAAGGCGTGCGGCTTGATAAATGCTAAAGTGTACTGGATTTAGTGCAACTGAGTGAAAGATTTAAGTCCAAGAACACGTGAGTTCAAATAGACCATGTGTATAGAAAGCACCAGAAGAGGCGAGATTATGTATTCTATTTTCATTTTCAGGTCTAACCTTAGCAAACGCTTAACGTATACTAAATTCAACAGAATTTAGTGTAACTGGGGAAAATTACGTTAATCTGAGAATATGTTTTTTAAACATGTTTTTGAGAAGGATACCAGAAATATTAGCGGTACTAGAAAGAGTGGGCTGATACAACCCATTTACAAGACAGACGAACATAGCCCAATTCCAATCATAAAATACGCTTGATCAAAGGATTTTTAGAATTTCAAACGCTTGTTTGTGCGTGTTACATTGTAACCGTGTCTAATGATATGATTATCTAATGTGAAGTTATAAATATGTTCATCGACTATAGTATGGTGTGCGGTGCACCGACTCCTCGCCAGATAAGTGGGCCCTTTAAAACAGACTTCTTATCATTCGTAGTATATCGACTTAGGTAATCTTTCTAATGAAAAACCGCACATTTTTTAACCACCCCCAAATCTATGGACTTCCCTTACAAATATATGTAAGCTGACATGTTCCTTCCCAGTTTTTATTAAATAATATCGCACATTGCGATGTCAGAAAATTTTAGAAAAGGTACAGTTTTTCATTTAGTCCTTAATTTGTTTTTTCCTTGAGGATCAATTTTGCTTTGCATCCCACCGAAGTACCGACTAATCGCCAGATAAGTGGGTATGAAAAACACCTTTTTCTTGTATGCAATATATAAAAATTCAACTTTTTTTGGGTACTTTTCCATAACCACGCAATCAATCAGTGCATACACTGGGATGATCTGTTAACTACTACCATATGCATATGTCGCTTCTAACTAATCACTATACGGTAATTTTGTTAAAAAATTCTGAAAATAAACATTACTTCCACTAAAGTCCACCCCTCGTATATTATCAAACGTTATTCGTTTAGTTGTTTCAAAAGCGCCGATCTAGGAAGTCTGTCAACCGTAAAATACGTGGCTTCTGAAGTGTTATTTATTTAAAAGGTTTGTCACTTACGAATATGAATCGTTTAATAACAGAAGAACGAATAAAAATAGTTAAAACTTACTACAAAAGTGGTAATTCAAACGTGGGCACTTTTCGTGCATTACCGGGTGATTAGATCGTCATAATCGAACTGCTGTGCAAGTTGGAAAGATTATAAAGAAATTTTAAGAGACTGGAGACATTCATATGTGGCAATACACGCACTGCCGAATATATCGCTTCTGTTAGTGAAAGTTCAGCCTAACTTATGACTCATTGTAGCGTATTTTGCATTTAAATTTGTTCTTCCATCCACAACGACGCAGATATGCTAGTTGGGTACTGCAGCAACAGGCTTTCAACACTGATTTTTCAAACGAAATTTTCTGCAGCGATGAAATTCACTTCTCTCTCGATGGTTACGTCAACAAGCAAAATTGTCACGTATGGTGCTCGGAGAACTAAGAAGTGATTGTGGAAAAGCCATTGATAACCGACTTTCTTTGGCATGCGATTGAAGATTATGAACTGAATGATATGTAGTTTGAACAAGATGGTGCCACGGGCCACACAACACCACCGATGTTGGCTTTATCGCACAACCAGTTTTGGTGGCGTAACTGGCCATCAAGATCATGCGACTTGTCGTCGTTAGATTATTTTGATGAGCTAAATCAAAAACTGTTCTTACACAGATAATCCCCAAACGTTGGAGCAACATTCATCAGGTTGTCGCCAAGATATCGCCCGAAATGTGCGAAAAAATGGTCGAAAACTACTTCAAAAGGATCCACTGCTGGAAACAATCCAGAGGCGGTTATTTAAATGTCAATATATTTCGTACATAATGGAAAAGGCCAAGTATTACAATAAAATGAAAGTTTCATCGAAATCATAGCTTTTTGAGTGTTTTATTTAACTTTATTTTGAAACCGAAAAATGGATAATCCAATACATTGAATTGGCCGGATTTTCTTGTAGAAATGAGTTTTTGAATTATTTTTTTAATTCGTTTGGTCTTTTTAAAGTATATCGTTAATGTACACCGTTTTTGATTAGTGGATTAATGGTAAAATTTCTTAAAAAGATTTTGAAAAATTAACATTTCTCTACAGGTGGATTAAGTTTTAAAATATTCAGTTTTGTCAAACTTCAATGTTAACCTGTCCTAGCAATGATTCATTTTTATGACAAATATCAACCTCTTTTTGAAGCGATTAGAGTTCTATCTTGTCGTTAACAAGCGCGTTGACGAACGGTCTTAAATCGACCAAGGTTTTTATGATGGTATCAGGAATGAATATATACCTATATGTTGTTTATGCGGTGTCAGATAAGTAATTCTAGGTGTTACAAATGGAATGAGTAAATTAGTACATTTGATATAAGAAAGATAGGTGGCATAAAAAGTTGCCAATCGACGTAGCTTCTTGGTCAGTACAATACATGTGAGAAACATAATAGATTGGGCGTTACGAGAATTTGATTTTATCTAATTAGTAAACTCACACCAACTATTTAGTAGAGAAGGTTATTGGCGTAGTAGGTGTTCGATAATCTTATTTTCTTAATCATTATTCTCAAGTAAAAGCTCCCAGAGAAATCATGTTGTTAAGTCGAAGTTAGATGTCTCGAATATTTCTGCAAGTCCCATAAGAGAATTCGATATTTCAGCAAACTGCATGTATAACAGATCCACCAAGAAACCCATTTCAGAGATTTCAAACGCAGAAGAGTATGTGAAGACATTTAATCGATGATCATATTGAATATTTCATATTTCAGCTTCCAATAGCTTTGAAGGCAATAAATATGAAAGGAATCGATGTAACGTGAATTAAGGTGGTCTAATTATTCTAATTATTATCCATAGGGATGGGGACATAAGTCAGTCGAATTAACTTACAAATGCCTTTATCAGATGTTCCTTCCTTACAATTCAAGGTTAAGGCCATTTCCGTCTTTTAGTACGTCGACAATTTATTATAAGCATTCTATCATCATCACTTATTTCTCAAATTATGAAAAGGCATATCTATAACCACATACTGTTTCTATATGTATGTAATGTTTGACCGCCAGTTATAAAGAAACAATGACAATACCTCGTATTTTATGCAAATTTCGATTTTTGAGAATTTTTGATTTCTTTTTGGGAAACGTTGGGCTGCAATCAGATGTATTTGAAAGGTTTATTTTTCGTACGTTGCCGATTACTAAGCCACCTTAGTTTTATTTAATATTACCTAGTGTAATATTTATTTATAATTTATATTTAGTGTTCAAATACGACAAACTGTTGTATCTTTTGAGACAGAAGGAAAATCTATCACAGGCGGTTAATTTTTTGATAGAAATAATGATAAATTCGTAAGGGTTTATGACAAAAATTTAAAGTTCTTAAAGCGTTTACTATCAAATTTTTCCAAACGGTGGACTAAGAAATTCAATCTACAGAACCTGCATTGTGAGACATACGATCACTTGGGCTATAGATGAAAAACGAAGATATCGAGCAAATTTGGTAATTTTACGGACTTTTAAGAAAGTGCTGAAAATGAGAAGCAACCAGTTAAAGTAATTAAAGTAACAGAGGTTATTCCTATTGCTTCACTTAAAAGACTATGTGTCATGCGAATAAAAAGATGTCGAAAATAAAATCAGTTATAAATTTTTGGGGGAAAAATGTGACAGTTGTAAAATTGGAATTAGGTCTCAGCTAAAATATATGTTCGGGTTTACTTGAAGAATCCCAAATGATGTTAGTGAAAAGAAAGAAAATGTCATATTAAGTACATTGTTTGGAAATACAGTCTGGAAATGTGTAAAATACTCAAAGATTGTGATGAAATCATAAATTTGAAATAGATAAATTCAATAGCTGAATCAAAAACCTTTTTGCGGACCGGCATATTTTGAGTATATCAGGAAGCTAATAAACAGAATAGGGGAATTAATTTAGGTTATATTGGATGAAATCAAACGATTGGAAATTTGTCAATTAAAACTAAAAATGCCAAATAAAATATTAATTTCAAATAACCTTTGTCATAAAGTATTCTGCGCAGCATAGCAAGACAGGTAAACTTAAGGCCTGTTACAATCGGATCTTAATTCGTCGGAAGGCTGTCCATGTCATTAATTTGTTTACTAAGCTCATACAAACATCCGCGTGTAAGCTGTACCTTTCTCCAAATTTCCAAACTGACACTGGGGTTTTCGGTCAATGAAGACCAGTAGAGTACAAAAACAACATATAGCTTTTGTTGAAGGTTGTACCAACTGTTTCTACTGCAGCTTTCTTAATAAATATCTTTAAAATTACATTAAAGGGAACTTATGATTTTGGGGCAAAATACTTGGAAGATTTGTATGTTTCGGAATTGCTATACCTAATTTATTCATTACATATTCTATCACAAAAGTACTGGGAATTGATCGCTTTAAAATAAAGCCATTGTCAGATTCATTTTTGTTGCAATGTTGGCATGCCTGTCCCTTATACTGACAGAAAGTTTTGAGCGCGATCTGTAATTTTGTTTATTTACAATGTTCAATTTCGATACTTCATTTCAAGAGTATTTTGCGGTTTTAACAAAGTAAAAAATATCGAGTAAAGACCAGAAAAAAAGAGCAGATTCGTGGAAAGAAAACTTTTTGGCTTTGCACCACGATTAAGCACCATACGTACAAGGCTATAATTGTAAACTTCGAGGCTCCCATTTTCAGTATATAGAAGATATAAAAGATAATTCGCGACTAGAACTGAAGCCATTTCCGGAAACTGCATTTGAAAAATGTTTTTATGATTTGGTAGTTTACTGCTTTAAATGCCACATAAAAAATTGTAATCAATAACAAATATTTTGTTTTGTTGATCAATTCCCAGTGCTTTTTAAGAGAACATATTTCGATGACGGTTTAAGCGAACACATTTCATTTCATTATTCAGTTGTAACACTTTGTACTGCATACTACATTTTGCAAAAGTGGAGAGATTTAGGAGTTAGAGTTAGCTCCTCACTCTCAGGTATCTCCTACACAAATTCTAACATATCTATTTTATCACATCGTTTGAATCCGCTAAATATGAGTTGCCGTAGTTGGTGTTATTGTATCTCCCTTTAATGACATCGGATTTGGACGAAATCTATTTTTCGCCTATAAAGCAACTTGTGAATCAAGGATATATTCCTAAAATTATTTTTTTCATATTTGTCTCGACATAGAAGAAAATTATTTATTAAATATTTCGGATTTTGCTTTTAAACATAAATTATGAAAAGAAGGCTAGTTAAATATTGGTAAAGAAGAAAGGGCGTCAGCATCTATAATTCAGGTCAACTGACTATAATTTCTGCACTGACTATTACAATTTTTGAAATGTGTGAAACAGATGCAATGAAATATTTTGCACAGCAAAGCAAAGAAATAATTCCAGTTTCGGACTTTTTTTCCAAGGAATCTTTATTTATCCGTCTGTTTGCAAACGTCTTTTCTAATCATCGAAGCACGCCAAATTGTCAATCACTCTCTTCAATCGGATCAAAATGGCGTCCTCAAAGCAGTCTTCTAAATGTAAGATATAGCAAGAAGTCACGTGCTGCTAAGTCAGGGGAACCGACGTTGCTTGATTTTCTGACAAAAAACTCACGGAGAGCAAAAACGTGGTGGCAAAGCCAAATCTGGTCTCTTTTTGCTAATAGATTTACATACACGATTCACAAAACTTGAATAATGTTGAAAATATAACAATAATATGACAGGTAATAAAGTATTATATTACGTACTGGTAGCCAGAAATCATCTCTATAAGTTTCTCGCATTTGTTTGGCTTGGCTTTCATTGATCGTGGTTAATAGCCATCCGGAGTTGATAGATAGACACAAAACCAAGCGTAATTCAAACACCGTGACGTTTGTTTGTACAGATGTCTGCCGTAGACCCGTCAACTGACAAGACAGAATATTTAATTGAAATTAAAAGTGTGTAAAGTATATGTACAAAATGTTGCAAAGCAAGCTAACAACCGATCTTTTTCTTTCTGTGTTTGACAAAAATGATATTTATGCTTTCACTTCGCAAAAGGAAGCGTTTAAAGTACCAAACATCTGGAGCGACTCAAATTTTTGTATATCGTATCCGTTGATGCTGTCTAGCAGAACTTGAAAAAATCAGCCGACTAACTAACCACTACTCATTTGGTACCTCCCATACAAGTGACCGAATTAACCCACATATTGTTAGGTTTATTTCCTTTATTCGGCCGCACCAAGTCTAACCAACTTTGGACTGTATTTAAAAAAGAAGAGTTTGAAAATAAATACGGACGAAATCGTCACACGCTTCTGGTAACTTCCATACAAATTGACTAATTTCTTGAAAATCAGCCCTTTCTTTACAGTTTCTAAATAGCCGTCCGCAATTTTGTCCACTCTATTGATTTATAATTCGTAAAATCCCATACAAATAATCGACTTAGCTTCATATCTTTCAAGAGGTTTTACTGAATTCAGTCAAATTCGGCAGATAGGATTCATTTGAAGTACAGAGAAAACCGAGTCCTCCAAAACCTGTTACAAACTTTGCCCGGTTTACCGAAACTTAATTTTTTCCTATATATTATATTTTTTTATAATGTCTAGAAGACTTTCTGATAACTCCTGTACTAAAGTTAAATAAAACACACATAAATCTACGATTTCGACGAAACTTTTATTTCATTATACTGCTTGGACCTTGCTATTAAGTACAAAACACAATGTCATTTAAATGACCACGTCTGGATTGGTTGCAACAGTGGATTCTTTTAAGGTAGTTTTCGACCACTTTTTCTCACATTTCGATAACTTAAAAATGTTGCACAAATGCTACAACGTTTTTAGATTATCCGCGTAAACACAGTCTTTGACTTAGGCCCGCAATAACAAAAGTCTAGCGGCATTGAAACCCATGATGTTGGTGGCTTTTTGACGTCGCAAAAACCTGAAATTAAGCTTTCTGAAAATTTCTTGCGCATTAACG
Source organism: Philornis downsi (assembly GCA_019455685.1). Taxonomy (NCBI): domain Eukaryota; kingdom Metazoa; phylum Arthropoda; class Insecta; order Diptera; family Muscidae; genus Philornis; species Philornis downsi. The sequence goes on along the minus strand of JAHXMU010000101.1, from coordinate 6,111,890 downwards.
CCAAAATCGGTCGTGATGTGCGTCTCGTGACACCGTCTTGCTGAAGCCACATATAGTCCAGTCCATAATCTTCAATTACAGGCCTAAAAAAGTAAGTCCGACCATAGCTCTCTGAACAAAAATTCCGATTATCCGCCTCACTTTCACTAACAGAAGAGATATTTTTGGCAGTGCGTACGTTGCGAGATGCGCAGGCCTGACCAACGCTGACCAACGTTTGAATCACCACTCTTGCAGTAAGTTTTAAATATTTTTACGCGTCTTTCGATTGTTAAACGATCCATATTCGTAAATGGCAAACCTTTCACTGAATAACTGACACTTCAGATGGCAGGTATTTAACAGATGACAGCCTTGCTAGACCGGCGGTTTTGAACCCACAAATAAAGTGTTAAATTCATGTATCTCAATTTTGTTCTCATTGCACCAGATTAAAATGTCAGTACCAGTTTTCGTTGGCCATTTAAGAAAAGTTATACAATCAATTTCACTGTACTCGTATGTACTACTCATTCGGAAACTTCCCCATTGCGGTAATTTCTTAAAAATTTAAACCTTTTTGTATCAAAAATCCTTGACCATGCAATGACGTCTTTTTTTCAGCAAGTAATAAAATTTTATAAGAATACCTCACTGTGCTTTGCGTTTTTGATTTATTTCCCTTTTCTTCTTCTATCTTATACAGCTCAAAACGTTTTTTTTTTTTGGCTTTTAGACGCAACCCCAGAAGGGTACAAAAAAAAAACTTTGAAACAATTTCAGCTCAATTATTGCGATAATGAAGATTAATTTGATCATTTCATTTACCAAATGCATTAATCAAAAAATGACAACAGCTGATGTCTAATGGCGTACATTAAAAGTAATTTCGCTATAATTGAATATTCGAAATCAATATGAAATAAAACAACAGCAAAAGTTTTAAAAACAAGAATGAAAGCGGAATCAAAACGCAAGACGTCGACGACATTTCTTTCACATTTGCGGTAACAATTAGAGCTAACGATAATTGAAGAAAATCATTATTATCATTATTTTTGAAATGCATTAAATTACTTTTGACACGGAAGGTGGAATCCATGAAAACTCAACCACATTTCCTACCATCTGCACCTTAAAACAACAACCAGCCACCCACCTACCACAGAGCCCACAGCCATTCTTTCGCTCTAATGAGAAATGGGCGAAATGAAACGTTTCCATAAAGATCGTAATGGGTCTGCAATGTTTCCTGAAGGTGAACAATTTATCTATTTTTGTGGTTTTTCAATATTTCGCATTCTCAACAAACGGAGTGTGGTGGACAGGATGTAATTAGTTTCTCTGCCAATCCTCAGTAGAATGGTGGTAAGCAGTAACACCTTAAGGAATACATTATAAACGTGGAAATTATTCTGTACACCAACATAAATGGAAATAATTCGAAGTGAATACAAAGCTTGAGGCATTTTGCACTTGCAACAGGAAACTTGTTGTTGAATTAATCAGTGGGCAAACGCAAAATCAAACTGAATTTAACGGAAGTTGGCATTAAGAGAATTTTATATTTATCAGATTTTATTCATTGAGAGACACACTTTAAAACACAGAATGGATATTGAACATTTTATAATTTATTCATGGTTTTATAAGAAACTTTTGCCATAAAGAGTTTTTGAATGAAGGTACAACTACTGGACAAATAATTTTCCAATACTGCTTACACGAAATATGAAGTTGTTTGTGATGTGAAAGAGATGAACAGTTCCCGATATACAGAATCACAAAATACTTTATTCAAAATTTCAATGTCGGCCTCTACACCAATTCCAATCGAAATTCGAAGAATTCCAATTGAAATTCAAAAATTCTATTTGAAATTCAAAACACATCAATTGAAAATCAAAATTAATATTTGAAAGACATCAATTGAAAATCAAAATTTCCATTTGAAATTCAACAGACATCAATTGAAATTCAAAAGATGTCGACTGAAATTCAAAAGACGTCAATTGAAATTCGAAACACATCAATTGAAATTCGAAAAATAATTGATAGTTTCGACCGCAATACACTCTATTCAACATTGATGGGTTTTTGTGAGTGTACTTTTAAGTCACCTATTATAGATTCATTTCTTAGCAAAGAAAACTACATAACCTTCAAAAAGATGTGCTCAAACTGGAAAATTCAATAAAAAAAATATAGATGAAGAGATTTTATTACTAAAAAATAAGGAATTACAAATGTCCAATAAAATAAGGTTATAAGATTGTAACAATACAGTAAATGTTAATATTAAAAATGGAATTTACATATTTTCCAACATTGTTACACTTGATATGTGATATAAAAGCTATCGTTCTTGAATGCTGTATAGCTCGGCAACAATCGCCTACGGTAATTGTATTCATCACCTGGTCTACGATTCTCTCCATATATGTAAATTTTTGCTCTCCTATGTTTAGGCGGTTTACATATACTTTTATTTTGGCCCATATATTTTAATTTTAAAAGAGTTGTTGGTGAAATATTGAAAATGTCTTTCAGTTTGCTGTGACAAGGTGCGTTATCACAGACAACAACCAAATCTGATAAAGAGTGCCCCAATTCCAACATCTAAATACATTCTCTATCCACTCGTTGGCGTCAACCGCGCGGAAGGATCCTCTTTTGTTATTCATGTTAATAATTCCAGATGATCCAATTACTTCTATTAACCATTTTGTTGGTGTGGTTTAAATGGCAACTATCCAATTACTTTTATGTTGCCATTGCAAATAAATTACGCATTTTACGCGTTAAGGTCTAGAGCATGTTATGGTCGAATTATACCTATGTTTTTTTACATTTTAAATGACGAACTTAGAATATCAATTGATGTGTTTCCAATTTCAATTGATGTTTTTTGAATTTCATTTGATGTCTTTTGAATTCCAATTGAATTTTTTGAACTTTAAAGATGAATTTCAATTGATAAGTTTTGAATTTCAATTGATGTGTGTTTAATTTCAATTGATATCTTTTGAATTTCAATGGACGTCTTTTGAATTTCAAACGGACATTTTGATTTTCAATTCATGTCTTTTGAATTTCAAACGGGATTTTTGAATTTCAAATAGAATTTTCAAATTCCAATTAAAATTCGACGAATTCCAAATGGTGTAGAAAAATAATGTTTTCCATTTTGTGAGTCTTGAACATTTCCCAAAATAATTCAATTAAAATGTTGTACAGAAAAGTGAAATCTTTAATTATAATAAAATTAAATTAAGAATAAAATTAAATTAAAATTAAAAAAATAATAAATCAAAGTTTAAGCTACTGCCATTTACAGCTGTGAAATTACAAGGAACAAATCGAATTTCGGAAATCGGACAATTTATGCAAGACGTCAAAGTCGATATATCGCGGTGGACGGTCAGAGAATCACGTATGAGAAGACGACGTTTTCGGGCTCCCAGGTATTTGTCAATGGATGCGTCACCTTTTCTGTGATGCTATGACAATTGGGAAGTATTTGACCAATGAAGCTCGCTCATCAAAAGCTAAATTAAGCTTCTGAAAATTGGCCGCTATTTTCCGCAATTTTGTAAATTAAAAGCAATATAAGACGGTTTTTAGATACGGGAGGGAAAATCTACCATCTATATACGTTTATGAGGGGCCACAATAGTTATGGCCGTGGTGATTGAATAATAACCTAGATGAGGCTTTCAGTTGGAATAATAAATTTTACTGATATATTACGGGATTAAACCATTTTTGATATTCCTTCCCACTTCTAAGTCCACAATCGATGGTGGTGGATGGTTCGAACCGGCTGAAATCAACGTGACGAGCCTATTTATACCTCTAAACATAACTAATCTTTAAATTTCCGTGAATTGCATTAAATTACTTTGAAGTATATAGATTTACATTTAATGAATTGAATTACATTGCAATACACTGAATTATTATTTGTAAATATTTGACTTAAAGTGTAAAAATTAACTATTTATTTGTCAGTGTAAAGACACCTTCAACCAACCTTCTAGCTGTAAAAACCCATATTTTGCTACGCTTAGGTGGTAAATCAGCAAGCGCGGACATCCCTTGCGAGCGATTATTTTACTTGTTTCGTGTTTTGTCAAACTTTGTCCTCGCGGCATGTCTTTTTTATTGCTGAATTTTGCCACTTCTTCACAAAAATAATAAAGATCACTTGTAATTGAATTTGGCATTATAATTGTGAAACACGCAACAAACAAAAATTTCGCAGGAATAAAAGTACCGTTTTCTGCACAAATCCCAAAGTTTATGTGCATTGTTGTTTCGTCCAAACAAGTATTTTGATAGAACATCATAACACAAATAAAGCGAATTTGTGGGCGGCTTTATAAAAATGAAACGCATCTTATTCTGTATTTACCATCGATCTTCTGCCAAGAAATTCAAGTGCACAACACCGCGATAGTCGAATAAACCCATTATCACCACTTTGACATTTGGCCGATTTTCTCGGTGTCTGTTTAGTTGGATGGCGCCGGAAACATGATGACTTGAAGTGAGACAATAAATTCATATCTCATCACAGAAATTGAATCATTCTAAAATATCTTTAGAAACTTTCATGAGAATGGGTTAAAAAAGAAAAAAAAAAAACAGATCTTTCGAAGCGTGGAAAATGGTACGATTAATTTGTGCGACGAAGAACTTTCAACAGCTACTTGTCTCAAACTTCAATTTTTAGTCGATGTTAACTTCAGTTGAGGACATTGATGGCCCAGTAGCGCGAGACAAATCTTCCACCACATTTCGACCACTTTTGACTTTGCACTACATGTGACATTCAAATGTTCTTAACAAAGTTTGATTCACTCTAAGCCTTCTGTAATACTTTCAGCGAATCAGTACACGAAATTACGCTTTCAATTCAAAATTTGAGACAAATTGTTTGTCAGCCATTTGTGTCCATTTTGGAGCAGATGGTAAGGAAAGGAAATATGCTTACCAAGTAGCTTTGATTCGTTACAATTTGGGAATTTTCGTTTGACTTCTACAACTTGACCTTTATTTTAAATATAAATATTTTTTGTATTTTTATGCTACAAAATTATATTTCAAGTCATCCGCCTGATTGCGACCCATCCTTCTCCATTAATGGCCTGTTTCAAAGTCGAAATATTCGTCACAACCTCTTCACAGTAATTTATTCCACAGTCCATGACAACTGCAGTCTGTTGCGCTGCTTTCCCAGGCACTTTTTTTGATGATGAATTCGCTGCTACCCAAAGCTTTTATTTTACAAGCATTTTTGTTTTTTGGTACAACCAACGATTTTTAATATATAAATTTTTCTCAACAAATGACTTTTTTCATCAAGAAGGACGAGATAAATATCAAATCCACCCTAGCGCTAACACACTTTTCCTCATCATCATTATTATCATCATAGTCCTTATTGCGATTGATAGTATACGTACGAATGTGAGGCGACGGCAGTCAGATCGTCATACCCGTATCAATTTGGTTTTGCTCTTGTCGTAAAATTATGAATTCTTTAAATTAGAATCCTCTTCCGCGCTAGCGGTTACACCCCCTCCCTCAAACAATTGCGAGCAAAATGGGGGATTATAATAATAACAGCACCAAGAGATTTGCCAGCATTCTTATCACAGCAACTGTTAGACTTTGATTTAAGCTAACGTCAAATCAAAATTCTATTTTCCATGATTTTCCACGAGAAAAATTGAGGAAGAACGAAGAAAAATTTAACGATCTTAAATTAAGTCCACTTGTGTTACTAATTTTTCTTCATAAATGGGGGGAATAATTAAAATGTTGATGAAAAAAAAATATAGAGCCATAAGGTATCATCGCAGTGTTTCGAGACCACACAAATATTATTGCGGCAATGTGACCTGTATTATTAGAATACACCTGTGAAGTTTGACATGAACTTTACGGAAACAAACACAAGATTACAAAAATGAATATTACTACACGTTTTTGTTTAAAACTTATTTGCGATAGATCAAATATTTTATTTTAACTGCTAGATGTGGAGTGTTTAGATTAAAAGTCAACAATTTTGATATATTGGACATTACAATGTCAAGTAGAACCCCAGTGGAATTCATTCTAAAGAGAGGTATTTTCATAGCTTCCTCAAATGTTATATGATCATATTTTCCGCTTTCATGAGAAGCCTCTTTTAATTATACCAAGGGGACCGACAAAATAAAGGTGTAGAAACCGGCAGTCGCTGTAAAAATATTAAACATTTTTAGTTTTTTTTTTTTTTTTTTTTTTGTTTCTGATGCAAAATTTTTATATGTTTTTTACTAACGTAAATTAATTATAATAGTTATGCGAATTCTGATTAAAAGTAGAAAATTTTCACAAAAGAGAGTTTTCATTGTTAAAGATAATCTGATGAAGAGGCAACAAAAAGGTGACAAAAATAATAGCATCCCTTCTATGACCAGAACATGTTAAACTCATCGATAATTATCTATTTTTCCGCCACTTCTAGACCACAATCAGCTGATATTACCTAGATGCTCTTTGTTTACTGGCTAGTTGTTAAATCTCATTATAGAATGAAGAATTAGTATAGAAGTATATATATGTATATATTTTTTAATTACAAAAGTGAAGTTAAATAAAACACTCACAAAGCTATGATTTTGATGAGACTTTTATTTTATTATAATGCTTGGATGTTGCCATTAAAACGTTATTTAAATGACCGACACTGGATTAGTTGCAGCAATGGATCCTTTGAGGTAGTTTTCGACCACTTTTTCACACATTTCGGGGGTATCTCTGCAATAACTTGATGATTGTCGGGACAGGAAATTTCTCGTGCAATAAAGCAAAAATCGGCCGTGTTGTGTGGCTCGTGAGTCCATCTTGTTGAAGCCACATATCGTCCGGTTCATAATCTTCAATTGCAGGCCAAAAAAAAGCTGCTCTGAATTGACAATAACAGTTCTTGCAGGATCATTTTGGAAAAATACGGTTCAATGACACCTCCAGACCACAATGCACGCCAAACAGTCACTTTTTCCGGATGCTTTAAAATCAATTCTGTGTTTTCCGAGCCCCATGTGCAACAATTTTGCTTGTTGATGTTAAAAAATCAGCAATGCAAGCCTGTTGCTGTAGCACCCAATCAGCATATCTACGGCATTTTGAATGGTCAGTCGCCTTTAATTGTTGCATAAGTTGGATGGAGGTGTAAACCCAAATCCTAAATACGCCATAATGAGCCGCAAGAAGAACGCCGTGGAATCGGATTGTCCGCAACACTAACAGTACGACAGTGCGTACAGGTCTAGCCACATCTATAACGCTCCCAGTCTCTTCAAATTTCTTTATAATCTTGCCAATTCTTTGCACAATAGTAATCACACCATAATATACGAAAAGTGACCACGTTTGAATCTCCGCTTTTGTTGTAAGTATTAACAATTTTTACGCGGTGATCCATGTGAGTAAATGGCAAACCTTTCAATAAATAAATATTACTTCAGATGATGTGCATTTAACAGCTGACGGCCTCGCTAGACCGGCAGTTTTGAGACCACTAAATGAATAACCCTATATATTCACATTTTTTATTACAATTTTCAAAAAAATAAATGACAACCAAAAAAATAAATGCCAAAACAAATTTAGTACATGTCAAAAAATAGAGTGGATGTAGGGCACAAATCCGATTAGTTATGTGATAATTAAACTTCATAATTGTTATTACAGTTTACAATATCAAATGCTCGCTCTTCAACTAACCAACATCAGCTTGTTAGGGCTTTCGATAATAACAAAATAAATAACAACAACAAAAAACAGTGGGTAAGTACAAAGTACGATTAGTGTCCAGTTGCTCGGACGTTACATTTTGTTCGGGAAAGACTGGTATTAAAACTCCCTATGCCATCGGATCCGAAACAGACCTGGTTCAAAAAATTGATATGTAATGCCAGCAGTGCGCACATTTAAATCATTTTATTCCGAAAGTGGCTCACTTTCATACGGCTGTATAACTGTTTCTCCGCAAAATATAACATCTCTTGGACCGTCGACGAAAGTTCTGCTCAGCTGAAGCTTATACAGCGCCTCCATAATTCCGGGTTATCCATAATTTGCTTTCAAAACTAAAGTTAAATAGAACACACATAAAGCTATGATTTTGGTAATACTTGCCGCTATGTAGAAACTGCAATGTTATTTAAATGACCGCCTCTGAATTGGTTGCAGCAGTGTATCCTTTTCTGGCGGTATCCGGGCGATATCCTGGCCAATATTGCTCCAAAGTTTGGGGAATGTCTGCGTAAATACGCTCATTGACGTAGCCCCACAACAATAAAAGTCTAGCTGCGTATTTCTGTATAATCCTGCCAATTGGTCGATTATGTGGATCGATTATGACGACTATAATCCTCCCGTAATGCACGAAATGTACCCACGTTTGAATCACCACTTTTGTAGTAAGTTTTAAATATTTTCCTATTTGTTAAACGATCCATATTCGTAAATGGCAAACCTTTCACTAAATAAATAATACTTTAGATGGTATATATATGTATGTATACCAATACATATGTGAATGAGGAGTGGGTTAAATTACGCAACTTATATATGGTACATAACAGAAAGGGTGAGGTTATCCTGTCGTCTAAATATACAAATTTTTACAAAAAAATTAATTTCGATAATCCGTCAATTTGTATGGGTTGTACTTAAATGGGACGCCATGCCCATGCAGTTAATTTTAATTTTCAGAATTAAGTTTGTCAAACCCATGCCATTTACTAAATATAGCTGAAATCAATTCAACAGCTTGAAAGATATTAAGCCAAGAATATGTGGGTTAAATCGGTCACTTGTATGGGATACCTTTTGTATGGTTACTTATTCCATTAATCTTTAATTTTGTCAGACACTATATAGCGATAGAATGAACAGAATACATTCTAATAATCGTCAATTTGTACCTTCTTCAACACTATTAAGTACCAAAGTTCACTGAAATTACTGTAACTGTATAGGAACCTAATAATATGTGAGTTAAATGGGTCATTTGCATGGAGGTACCAAAAGGACGTAGTTAGTCGGTATATATTTTCTGGTTTTGCAAATATTCAGACACCTGTAGTCTATGTGTTAGGAGTTACAGGGGAAAATTTTATTTCGGAAAATCGGCAGACATCGCTCAATCGAATTAGAAAGCGATGAAAAACAAAACGTACGTACATTTGATCATACGTACGGTCAGAACTTACAGAGGGAAAACTGAATTTAGGAAAATCAGTCAATTCGTTTGTGAGGTACTGAAGGGTAGGGTCGATATACCCATTTATAATCCCCGGCTACGATCTAATGAAATATTAAACTGCGTCAAGATTTAAGCATAATGATTTATGACATTTAGCCTGACAGACTGGAAAATATTTGAACATTTAAAATCGTACATTTGGGTGAAGGTATGATTATACATATTTAAAAAAAAAGGTGGAAAAGTCTTTGATTTTTTTTACGATAGTCTAGAATCACAGCACTGTGCGCGCAGCGGACAGAATTCAATCAACAGTTAATGTGAACACAACTACTGTAGATGGAACGCAACAGTCAACCTAACATCATTTCATTCATTCCATCGTTTACGAATAAATAAGTCGAGACAACCAAAGGCCAATATGAACGAAACAGTGGATGGAGAGTAATTCATCATCAACCGAAAAAAAAGCGAGACAAATGCCACGTATCTTCTCTTGGATGCTTGTTTGGTTTTTATGGACATCACATCTACATATTTATCCATTTAGCATTTTAACCACCACTTCTCTAGCCACCAAGGCAGAGCTGAAGTTCACAAAATTTCCCCGACGTTTGGTCTCTCCATCCGCTTGCTTCACAGCTATCCTACAACTCCCGATACAGGATCAAACAACGGCAAAAAGGGCGTTCATGTAATCATGGTCAGATTGAATATTAATGAGTTCACTTAAGTGAAAAAAGATTATTCAAAAAAAAAAAAAAAAAAAGAAATGGACGAAAAAAAGAAAATTGTAGGAATATGTTAAAAAAAATCTTTTGAAAAGAAGGCAAAGAGAAAATAAGTAAATATCAGCAATATAGAGGAAACTGGAAATGAAAATGAAAACAATTCAAATTAGGAATAATGAAAAAAAAGTAACAACGTTCTACGTGACGTTCCACTTTTTATGCAGCATGACTTTAATCCCCACCATAATATTAATGAAATTCATTCAGAAATAAACGTAGAACATTCGTCTCTCTCTTCACTATACTGACTGGCTTCTCTACTATTCCCAGCATTAACAGGTAAATCGCACCAATAACAATAACAACGAAAAACAATTATGATGTTTCTTTTTTCGTGAATTTTTCATGCAGAAATGATGTAGATGGGTATTAAATTCAATACTTGTGTCCCAGAAAGGATTAAAATTTAAATATACACCTTTTTACGGAGCATTTAATACGGGATAAATTTGAAATGAATTGAAGCATTGTATTAATTAATGTCATTATGTTACTGAATGAGATTAATTAATAGAGCACCGACAACTTGGGGAGAAGGACCTTTAGATGTAACGGAGGTATCTCTGTAAATGTAACCAGTAGGAGACGAAAGAAGTGAGTTAGCGGGCTTAACGAGTGTTTTTTCTGATTTGCCATTAAAGTTTCAAATATTTAAATGAACCTGATTTTTTGGTGGCCAGATTATTATGGAAATAGGGAAAGAGCATTTGTTGTGAAAAGAACTGCCTTAACTCATGGTTACAAGGATACCGGTTTAATGGTTTGAAGTAATAAAGCTGCCCATACGCGAACTGAATACAGGGTTGGAATAAATGCAACATATGGTGTTATTAACTTATGCTCTCATTAGTTATCGCAGCTCATAATATTTTTAAGATACTGTTCCAACTTTGGGCGTGTTCAATGAAAACATAAAAAATTCAAGTTTTCTGAGGAATAACGACCAAATTCGATATATTATGAATGAGAAGAAGACGTTTTTGGCACGGCCATTTATATGATAATAAATCGGTACATCGTTTACGATGCAATGACTCAAAAGTGTCACAAATAAGTCCAATTGGTTAAATATGAAAAGGATTACTCATGCAATGACTAAACACGACTATATTTTACTAATATTGTTAGATTTTATTTGACTACGGGATGCATTTTTTTAAGTTTTCAACATTGCTGTCTACATTTTCAATATAAAGTTCATTGATGCATTGTAGTAGCTGTTCAAAACGACCACCTTGTGTGGTGCATGGAAATATTAGTGAATAGTAAAGAGGATTATAAGTAAACATGTATCGAATGGAAACAGTTCTTTATAGACCTTGAATCAAGCAAAAATTGTAGTAGCTCTTCTTCATCTGTTTCAATGAAATCAACCTTCGGAAAATTTCTTGTTACAAAATGCTTGGTTTGAAATAAGTTCTTTTAAATACGTTTCAACTAAATTTCTTAATAAAAGCTGATCAAAAATTTTATTCGCCCTAGAATACTTGTCAACATTCATTTTAGTGCCGCATTCACCACTGATAAATGTAAATTTTTTGGTCAATTTTTCTCGAATAACATCATCAATATCCTACCCATTTTGTTCCATTACTGGTGAAAATCTTACGCCATAGTCAACGATAGGAACGTCGGTATTTTCAGAGTCTTCGTCCTCAGACTACAATATAACACGCTTTTTCTTCCGAAGCTGAGTTTCTATAGTCTGCATCACTTTCGTCGATAAAAGAGTCAGCAACGGATACTTTCGAAACAAGACTTTAATTGTCATCAGTCATCAAGTCGGAATCACATAATGTTTTTCTCATTATTTTGTTGTCTTTTCCTCAAAAGTCAGTTTTTTTTCCATTAACATTTGTCCTACGTGAAGCAAGAGAGATGTGCACATACACTCACAATAATATCGAAATAAAAATTTGTGTAATTCATGAAAAAATAAAAAGTAAAATTAGCTGACGGAGTAGTTATATCAGTATATCAGGTCAGTGTCTTGCAAATTGTCAGCGTGCAATAATAATATAATACAAAAGAAAATAATAGTATAAAAATACAATCAGAATAAATATTTCGTCTTCTCAGCTTTTCAAATGAATTAAAATATATGAAACGGTTGGCAAGTATGACTGTTATAGCCATCATTCGTCTCCGTGGGCGGAAATATTCCGAATTGTTAAACATGAAAAATTGCATAGAAAAAAAGTTGATATCTTCTCTGGAATATTACATCTTTTTTCAAGTATTACTAAAAATGTATCAAATAAATACATTACTGCATTTAGTATGAATGGCGTTTCTTTTCTTTTGTTATTAAAAATGTGTTATTAAAAATGTGCGTGACGTCTATAGTCGTCATTTGCCTACATGTGGTCAAAAATCTCACGACTACAGCTGTCATTTGAGGCGACATGGGTTGTTACTTGTTAAGTATGGGAAGGATCAAAAATAGGCTGCGGTCTTGTCAAAGTTTATGGCGCCAGTACAACTTTGCGTTTTTCCGCTGTTAATACAAATTTTGGGCGAAATTATTAAAAAAAAAATTGTATTCTTAATTCGGTTCAAGGTCGATTTTCTATTAGCAATTATTTTTTTGCTAATGAAATATAATTCAAAAGCTTCTCAACATAACAATTGCAAATTTTTTTCACCAGTACAAAAATGTTATCAACGCAGAGTAGAAATCAAGTAGAACTCAATCATCGCAAGTTTGCAAATCAATTATCGCCAGTTAATGAAAAGCTTGACAGTGTACCTCCTTTGTTTTTATATGATTTTGATTTTTAATCTGGTTCAAGATCGTTTTTCTATTAGCAATTATTTATTTTGCTAATGGAATATAATTGAAAAACTTGCGAAATTGCTCACACTGACACAGCTGGCTTAACGGATAGCTATTTCGGTGTTCGCTCCAATACCATCTTCAGTGCCCTTTGCTGTTTGTGCTGTCTCGAACATCATCGCCACCTTAAGGTTTTACAACTTCACAAAACAATTGAAAAGTTACGTCCATTGAAACGAAAAGTCAAATATAGCTCAATTATTGCAAGTTATTGTTTACGCATGTGTCTGTCAGACATCGAAAATGGAGTTTTGGCTGTCAAGCTCGAATATTTGTGATCGATTTTAGGCGGTTATGTGGCTTGATGAAATAACGTATACTCCAAATAAAGTAAATAGGCAATCGCCAAAAGCCTGGGTTACTGCACTCATTGAGAAAGAGAAAAAGTTAAATTCCGAAAAGTTGGTCAATTTGTTTGGGATTCCAGTATTCCCAAACAAATTGAAATTGGGGCAGACACGGCTACGATCTGGCAGTGCCAAGTTTTAAGAAGTTTTGTAGTACTAAAAGGTATACCTTCATTCCATCGAGTGGAGGTATAAAAGTCGTATGTTTATACGCTTGCATTTTTGTTACGAATATGCACCTAAATTACTGCCCCGATGGTCATAAAATACTCACATCATGTTTTCGTCTAGTATTAGATCTTAATCAGACAAGGAGAAGAGGCACCGCCTACACAATCCACACCTTTGAACGACAACATCTAACGAATTATTAGAAGCTTTAAAAATTTTACAGTATGTTACGGTCAATTATGAAATTCTTATATATTCTTATATTACTTTGCGCAGCTGTAGCTCGTGAACTGTAAGAGATGTAATTATAAGTTTTAATTATACTATTTTCGTTATAAAAATAGAAAATGTCTCATCAAAGGGGTATTAAAGCCAACGAAAAATTGTTGAAAGTTTTTGGAAAAGCTAAAAATGGAAAATTGCGTGTCATCAAAGTTTCCATAGAGAATGAGGAATTATCATGTACAGCCACAGTGGAAGTGAAAAAAGATTGGGAGAAAGACTACGACAAACTTGTTGCGCCTTTGATAGAGGACAATGTTCCTTGCTATGTACTCAACCGATTGGACAGTAAAACGCCCTTGGGTCCAGCTTGGCTATCGCTGAGTTGGGTTCCCGACACGGCCACAATACGCCAAAAAATGGTTTATGCTTCCACTAAAGCTACGCTCAAACAGGAATTTGGTTTTGCTCACATCACCCAAGAGATACATGCCACTACAAAAGACGAGACTTCTTTTGAAGGTTATCGAAAGCACGAAAGGGCTTTTGCTGCTCCGGCTCCCCTGACTACACGGGAAGAGGAATTGGCAGAATTGCGAAAAACTGAAGTAAATACGACAATCAGTACTGATACTAGGCACCAGACATTGGGTGGTATATCATGTCCAATGTCTGAAGCCACTAAGCAGGCAATCATGGATATGTTGCGAGGTTCCTACGACTATTTGCAATTTCGCATAGATTTGGATGGCAAACAGATACACGTTTCCAATGCTGCCGTTGTGTCACTCGCTGATCTTCCAAAGCAGGTTCCCGATGATCATGCACGTTATCATTTGTACTTGTTTAAACACACTCACGAGGGTGATTATTTAGAATCATATGTCTTCATTTACTCAATGCCCGGATACGCTTACTCAGTGAAAGAAAGGATGATGTATTCCAGTTGTAAAGCACCGTTTTTGGATACGCTGCAAGCGATGGGAATAGATGTAGCCAAAAAGCTTGAAATTGATGCTGGCTCCAAGTTAACTGAAGAATTTTTACAAGATGAATTACATCCTAAGAAAATACTTCACCGACCGGCTTTTGCCAAACCAAAAGGACCACCAAATCGTGGCGCTCGTCGTTTAACCAAACCATAAGAACAATCTTAAGTAGATATTCATAATAATTAAACTATTTACTATCACACGGTATGCGTCGTTAGCCGCATAATTATCCGAAATTATGATGAGTTTTCCTCATCATCTTTATGGAGTTAATTTATGTAATGGAAGAAAGAAATTTCAGTTCAACTATGTAGACTGCTCAATGCGTTTTTATTTCTAACTTTTTAAGTTATCCAATGATTTTCTTAGCCGTTTTGTTTTAGAAAAAGTATAAATATTTTTGTTCATTTTACAATATGTGTGCATTATTTTTAAATTTATTCTTTTGTTTTTTCTTTGACATATAAGAAAATTTATGTATTATTTTTCCCATATCTTATTTTATGAAACTTTACAAATCTTAAATACGTATGGGAGATTTAGAATTATTTATTTTTCTACAACTTGTATTATTGAAAATAAACAGATGTGAAATTTATGAAAAATCATTCATTATTGAATGTGTTTTTCGTTTCAATCGCCTTGGTTTGGTGTAGCGAAATTAATTGATATTTACACTTACATTGAAATTACGAATTCGTCATGTCGTTAGTCTTAATAACAGCAATTTTATCATTTCAATTGAATACAATATACATCTCAAGATTTATGAGCAAAACTTGTTTTTAAAACAATGGTATTAGATTTAACTAAAAAGTTGTCAATTTAAAATTAAAAAAGAACATGTTATTCAAAATGTATAAAGTAGAAAAAATTTCAAATATTTTATGAAATAAATAAATTTATCCCAAACAAGATTTTTTTTATTAGTATGGAAATGAGTACACGATTTACACGAGTATAGTGATACTGTTATTCACGAACATGTTGCTATAATAAATAATGATTAGAAAGAGCTTCGCTGCCCATATAACATAAACGACTACATCTCATAAAATATTGTAGATATATTAGATATATTGCCACTGGCGTAAAAAGAAATATGACCCAGGGAAATATTCGGCTCCACAAATCTAGTGGATCGTCTAAAACTTTAACGCATTTTAGTAATACTAATTTATCGAGCTAATCAGATTGCATTGAAAACGATTAGGCAAAAAGTCGCAATACTACCTACTCAATCTACCAGTACTATTGTATGGTTATAGGAAATGCTTTAATTCCTTTTGATAAAAACATAAATTTTACAGCAGATATATTGATTGACTGGAAGTTATGATCTGGTATGTATTGTTAGTCATATCTTCTGATGCTGGCACATCAACAGTAAATCTAAAATGGAGATTCGTCCTTGAGGGTCCCCAGTATTTATGTGACGCATCATGAAAACTCCAATGTTCATTTTACTTAGAAAGGTACATTATGCAATTAGATTTTAGCACTAGATGAAATGGCGGAGTAAGTAATGACTTCAGTTTGTAAATTGAGCCTGGATGTCAAGCTCTGTTGAAAAATATTTTTATTTAATTTCTCACATTTTTTAGAAAGCATCGATAATAAGAGGTCTCTTCATTTTTTAAATAATTGAGAAATGATTCAGCTTTCCCATCTTGTGTATTCCACAATTTCTGTTTCAACATTATCTTTGCAAGTCCCTTCAGATATCTGGTGACTTTCCATAGACAATGGATAACGCTTTTTTGTGTATTTAAATTTTTACAAATTTGCAGATTTTTCTATTTACTTCCAATACTTACAAATTTTTTCTTTTAGGCCTATGGTTTAGCTTCTGCTTGTCTCTGAGAAGTCTTATATACTGCCACATTATTTGGAGTCGTCGTTTTGTTCTTATTAGATTCCAATGAACTGCTGCTCAAGTTATAATTTGGAATTCCATTGAAGGCAATAAAACCTAGCAGATCTGAACCATTAAGCCGGCAATAATATAAATATAATGTGTGGCAAAAGGAAATCGATTATTTTTTCATACCATTGAAGGCTTTATTTTGAATATTTCGAATGATCTGGTGTAGATCCAATGTGCACCTTTTTGTTTCATAACATGTTGCCATTTGAAACTTCCCCTGAGGTAAATTGTTTTTATCAGTAAAAACATTCGCCACATACAGGAACAGTTAGTATTCACTTGGTGCCAGGTCCGGAAATAAGGAAGATAACTACGAACCTCCTAGTCAAGCTTCTGGAGCTTTGGACGAGTCATTACCGATGTGCATAGCCTGTCGTCGTTCAGATATAACACATTAGCCAAATATGGCCCCTTCTGTGTGATTGCTTCCTTCAGACTGTCTGAATGTTGACACCATAGGAATTAAGCAAATCGTACACGGCAGACTTCTTGACCGCCCATCCTATCTTGATCAAAGATTCGCAGATAAAACTTCGGCCCAAGAGGGTTTTTTGCTTTAACTCGTGTAACTCCCATTTATCGAGCTTCTTTTGGTATCCATCCATATCCAGCAAACATTTTTCATGAAAATTGGTGAAAATTGCGCGGTTTAGATTATTATTTTTTTTATGTTGGTACACTCGTCTCGAAGATATGTTGGCGATCTTATTCATATAACATGTTTAGTTTACTTGTGAGAGGCATAAATAAGTCAAGTGTTTCGCGTGTTCGGCGATTTTCTGCTATCGAAAAAATAGATCCAAGAAGTTGCATCAAATTGTGTGTAAAAAATGGAATTAAGTGCTCAAAAATACTTGAAATGTTGACAGTGGCATACAGTGAGAGTACTTTGAGTCAAAAAATTGTTTACAAGTGGTACGCACCTCGTAAGTTTTTTTCTCTCTAATTTAATGTCATTATATTGAAAATTCATGCCGCGAAATTTGTTTACTATTAATAACTTTACAAAAGGGAGGAAGGAAAATATTTCATTACATGTAACCAGTGTTTTCCAAAAGTGGCGTTGTTATTACTGAATCTTGAATCACTTTTGCTGGAAATATAGAATCGGCACATGTTGCTATCTTGTTACTGATGGAAATGTTCTCCCTTCTGGCGTAAATTTTTTTGCCGGGTATGTTTAATTTCTCGGCAATGGAACCGACAAAACCAAAATTGCGCATGAGTGGCTGTTTCGGTATCAGCACCATAAAAAATATTCATGTTTTCAGCTGCCTAGCTTACGTTTTTGCCCTTATCAAAGAAAAACTGTAAAATGTGAGGTATTTTCTTTTTGGTAGTGTCAATCTTTGAAGCACTCTTAAACAATGCTGAATCAAGCAGTAAATAGTTTGTATAGTTTTTGTGAGTACGCAATCTTATCTTTCTAATGCCATGCGACGTAACCCGGTGGCGTAAAGTCATTTGTTGGCCAAATAATAGATTTCTTTTTAATACACTTTATATTATTCTTAAAAAAAAGAGAATCCAAAGATGTCAAAAAGGCCCGATTCCAGTGATCCGAAAACTTGGATAATCATCCATGAATTTGACATTGGTTTATCATAGGAGAGATACTGCTGTTTATGATTCCATTTTAGTGAATTTCCACCAGATTTTATAAACCAGTGAAAATTCATATAGGTACAAAAAATCTGTTTTTGTATTTTAATGCTGAATCTCAAGATCGGATTAGAATTTCAGAAAATCACATATCTTATGCTAAGAAATATTTCTATATCTAAAATATTGCAAAACCGAATTAGAATTTGGTTTATATTCAGTATAGCCATTACAAATAATTTTTTTTTTGCTTGTGTTAAAGAATGTGTTTGGAAATTGATCATGTCGAACCGTTCTTTGATGAATAACCCATACCAGGGGTTTTATTGAGTTCAGTGATTTTCACAGCATATGATGTAATTGGTTCAGAACGAACTTTACATTCCTTTGGAGCTGCATAATCGGCCATGCCCAGTTATAATATAGCCCCTATCCAATTGTGCGTTTGCCGTACTTAACGTGGCTGTGCGCACGAAAATGACAGCTTAAATAGTTCTCCATTACTAAAACTGTTGTTGTCACCTTCCTTTTTTTCTGCAGTTCATACCGTGGAAGTAACTGATGGCCTTGATAAATGTGGTCCGAATAAGATGAAAAAATCACTAATTAACTTAATATGCAAATATTGGATTTAATGGCTTCATTTGTTTTTAATGTTTCCAAATCAATCTTATATTGAAATTACAAATTCCTTAAAAACAATAAGTTTGCTGTTTTGAGATATTAAAGAAAATTATTTCAAACAATACTAAGAAGTTATGAAGTGTCCCTCAGTTGCATTACTAACAATTAAATAAATATCAAAACATTAAATGAATTTTCCCCACTTCAAACTTATTTTAAATACTATTTATTATAATGCAATGAATGAAATAGCTTTAAACAAATTATTACGCACTTAGGTAAGTTTTAGAGCCCTTATTGTTTTAAATGTATTGTATTTCTTAGCCGAGGTTTTATGCCAACCGAATCAAATTGCAAAGCTTAGGGTGGTACGCTGTAATTAACATGAATTTCAAACGATACGCCACGACAGTAATTGCTGCACCCTTTGCGGAACTATTTCATTTTTGTTCACGAAGATTATTTCAAAATAAGTCAATACATCTGTCTGTATCTTGATGCATTTACGGTTGGAAATAAAGAAATATTAGGCAGGGTCAAACTTGGAATTTGCCTATTTGAGTTTAATAAGTTAAAAGATGTCTTGCATTTTTGTATACTTTTAAAAACCTCCCCATCATTTAACTTTATCCTAGAAAATGTACGCTCATATTTTATTCTATCCGATTATGTGAAAACCCTTTTCAGCCCGTCTATTAACACTGAAGTTTGACAGGAGAATAAAAAATCGCAAATACTAATGAAGCAACACATAAGTTTGTACATATCTTTATTGTACATATACATACATATATGGTATATCCAGCTGGTTTGTATTCCACACCATATACAGTGCATATAAATCCTCAAAAGCAAATTTCTTTTAAGAAAAAATGTACGCTCTCCACAAGGACCAAGAGCACATATGTTGTGACTTAAAGGATTTACTTCCTGAAAAAACATGGGTCTATACAACTAATATTTTAGTTTTATATGAATGTGTCTATGAACACACACTCGCATGCATAGAGTTTCATAGATGAACTAAAGATGGAAAATTAAGAGGGTGCTCACTCTATGGTCTCAAGCAAAAAAGGTGGCGAAATCCTGGGGACGAAAAGGGTAAAAAATGGAGGCTATGTATCCTTTACTAAGTAGTTGTGCGTATCATGCTGAAGACGGCATGTGTCAATGCCAAGATTTACTGCCGTATGATTAAGCAGTGGTCATACTTGAAATATTCATTCTATTTTGACGATACAAGCAAACAAGTACAACAGTTTTTTATGAACGCGAAGACCCAGTAAACAAATTGGGCGATAGTTTGACTATTAAATTTAAATGCGTGCAGCTAATAATAGACAAATATGATATGTTAGACAAATAATAAAAATCATTGACGTACGCTTCTTCAATGATGTTGACTTATGCTATGTATTCATTCAACCGAAATAGTGGGATGTATACCACATGTTGTCAAAAAGTACCTAGAATTAATCATGGAGTTTGAGCTCAATCTGTCATTTAGTTTTTTTACAGTGCTCGATTTTCTCAGTTCACCTCTGTGGATAAAAATGTCGAAATTCGAATCGAAATTTTGTGTACCGAATCGCTGGAAATGTAACAAAAGTCACACGGTGGACAGAGATTATCAAAAACACTTGCATAATAGTGATGCAATGCCATTCACCATTAACGTCTTCAACTGAAGCTAACATTGATTACGGGGAGGAAATGGTGTACAAAGACCCTTATCTAAATTTTGTAGAAGCAACTGCTAAACTCGCGACATTTTGTTTAGATATGAAACACGTTGCCGCTTGACTATTTCCATAAAACGTGAATTTTCTTCAACATTTTAATCGCGTAATGGTCGCTGAAGATATGTTAGGACAAATCAATTCCGGTTTATAATTACTAATGTAGACCATAACTACCATAATGTAAAATACAACATGCCTCGGATTGGCGTCTTCCAACTGACTCGAAATTGAAAAAGCAAAAAGATGTTAGCAGTTTTCTCTGATTGCCGCAGTGTTGTGCATTCGAAGTTCTTGCCAGAAGATTAAGCGGTAAACAAAGAATATTATTTTAAGAGAGCAAATTCGTAAAAAACCAAATTTTGTGGAAAGGAAATTCATGGATTTTGTAGAACGAGAATGCACAACGCTATTATTATGAACAAATTTTGGACCAAAAACTCAACAAATATCATCAAATAACCGTGGTAACAAACTGATATAGCTTTGGCTGACAGGATTCAAATTAGCACTTCTTGGCTCACGTTTTCAATTGAGTTGAAGATTCAATTGAGATTAGATTATTCGCTGGCATAAGTGTATTATGTCTGAAGCTATTAATTTGAGGGCGGTGCAATAAATTTAAATGAATAATAAACATTTTGTGTCTTATTGACTAATTTCCTGCAATTTTTTGATGGAATATATCTGTTGAATTTACACATTTTTAATTCGATTATTCCTTTCTGATACCTGCCAACAAATTAGCCGATTTGTGGAAATTAGAAAAGATATAAATAATAGCCTCCATAACCAATATTAACGCAATAATATAGTTATGCCAATGAATGATCTAATTATCTACAACCGTTTCTAACGCATTTTCTGTTCTCATCGTCTTTCTATCGACGATATGGAGGTGATAATTTGAAAAAAAAGGCAGTCGGAGTCAAATCAGGAGAATACAGTAAGTAGTAAGAAATTCGTTTGCCATTTTAGCTTTTCCAGATTGTACATTATCGTGGTGCAAAATCTATGAGTCTTCTTTCTACAAATCTTTCGAAACCACTGCGTTTCAGACAATCGTTTTCCAAACAAGCGTGTAAAATGATGCGAATTGATTGGTGAGAGAGAGAAAGTTCAGCGGATGTTTCTCTTAAACTAATATGAAGACTTTCAATCACTATTTTCTTCACTTTGCCGATCGACTTCACTTACAGAAGTTAATGGCAGACACAGATTTCGACCGCTTTGATTGCACATGAGTAGTACCATGTGCATGCGCCAGTTACCAGTTAGGTGACATTTAATTAATTTAAGCAAACTAAACCCACCGTAATATTTGAGGACAACCAGAAAGCGCTCAAACTCTATGTCAGTACAGAGGATAGCAATGCCGACTTATCGACAAAAAAATTTTTTGACATTTGTTTAAAGCATGAAATATTTTAAACCTTCACCCATCTAGGAATCTAGGTTTATATCGTTTGATATGCCAACCGCCACAGAAATTTTAGTGAGGTGAACTGACTAACCACTGACCATATTGCGTTTAAAGTGGGAAAAGGTGCCAGAGTGGACATGTTGAGTCGCTAGATTCTATAAAAGAAACAGCCTGCCATTTTCATTTGCGGAACTAAGCTTGTAATGCCTGACGAGTGTTGAATTATACAAAATTTGGCGCAATTGAATGAAAAATATTAATCTAGGAATATGTGGCTAAAATTATGTTAATTTTGTGGGAGTTACGAAGCACTATAATGCAATATAATTACAAAACCTTTACAAATTAAAAAGAAAATTGAAATAAAAATTAAAATTGTATGGGAGGCACCAGAAGGGATGTGTCAATATCTTCCGTTTCCATTCTCAGGTTTTACTCCTCGAAACAAATATCGTGTGCCAAATTTTACTGCATTCAGTATAACTGCAAGAAATACGAATATATGAATTTGGAATATATGGGTGGAATCCTTTATTTGTGTGGTAGGTACCAAAAGGGGTAATCGTGCCCCTCGGATAATTTTTATTAGGGTTTACAGAGAATGCTGAATCAGTATGTTAAAGAAGAAAGTAGGCTTCTGCAGCTTACCAATTAGAATCTGGAAAACGGGACAATTAATACGGGAGGTACCAGAAAGGGTATCCACATTTGAGTAAATTCAAATGATACTCGTACATCTTCACTCCGTCGATGATGCTATAAAAATATAACACCCGAAAAAGCGGCGATAGTTCCAAATATGTATTGACCAAATGTGTTTCAAGACTTTTGAAGCCGATGTCCGTCCTTCTTGCTGGTTGCTGCACAGGATAAATCTTTACGCGAATTTTCCGAAACTCAATTGTTCATTTGGAAGACGGTAGCAACTCTAGCGTAGTGTAGTGTTTGTTCTATAATGATTGCAAAAATTTAAAAACACCGACTGGTTAACCATCATCCTCCTGGTATGTCCCATTCAAATGACCTACATATTCGTATGTTCATACCTTTTATCCAGTTACAAGAAAATCTGCGAAATATGGTACACGTTAAAGGTTTGCTAAGGTATGGTCTGGGACTGAAAAGAACATAGATTTGTAATGATTGGTTTGATTTGTACTGCATTGTAAAACATGAAAAAGTCTACCAAATAATCGCGTCCTTTCTTATTTTCTTATCTTTATACCTTTCAAGCTACACCATATAACTCAGTCAAATTAAGCAGACATCACGCCTAATAAACTTTGATTTGAAAATGAAAATAGAGTGCATTAGCATTCCATTCGGGAACCTTCCATACAAATTGACACATTTATAGATATTTAATTTTTTACTCGCAGACTGCAGTTTGTTAAACTGTTGTTGATTAAACTAAATTTCAATACTTAAATGTAAAATAAAACTAGGACAGGTTCATATTTTTCATTATATGGTGCCAAATTCTTTACACTTTAAAAAACTACAGTCGTTTACTAAACTCAGTTCTGCGAATAAAAATTGTCTGCATAGCCGCTACCCTGGGGGGCTACAATGGTTTCTCTATAATTTCTAAGCGGAAGACTGTAAGTTATGAGCAATTTATAATAACTAATTTTATTAAGTAATATTGCTTATTTTATTGTGCTTTATTTCACTGCATTTGCTGATAAAAGCAAAAGGACATTGGGTGAAGGTTGTATGTCAGTTCATTTAAATGAGATTTCTATGCTGGTAAAATGGTCATTTCCTGGTACTTTTTTGTCATAATATATAATATATTATTTAGTTAGAGCTTTAACATTTGGCAATTCAAACAGGTGTGGTAAACCTAATTCATTATCAATCATTACAAGTTATGTATCCAAGATAAGACCTCATAATTTCTTGGTATATCTAGAGATAGTCCAAATTATGTTACACAAAATTGTCCTTTTTTAATACCCTAAAAAATGAGAGTACATAGCATTTGAAGTTAAAAGTTAAATACAGAAAAATAATGAATTTATTTGAAATTTTCGTGGCAGAACTAACGAAATAATCCTCCAATGATTTTGTATAAGCTTTTCAGCTTTTAAATTTTGCTGCTCACAAAAGTTATGAACGATGGATGATTACCTATAACAGAAATGGGTTGAGAAGTCCAGAATTTTTTTGTTAAGCTATGAAATGATTTTCATTAACAAGTATTCAACGAAATAGTAGGCTTCCTGTGTACCTGTGTAAAATACAAACAATTTTGGAAATTAAAACCTACATTTTATTTGGATGTTTTTTTTTTTTGTTTTCAGAGGAGGAACTACAGCTTCACCATCAATACCATACAAATTTGTTGTTTTATTGTCAATTTTTTTTTTTTATTTAAACCCCTACACTTTAATAAACAAGTGCTATCAACTTTCTCCAATGTTTGCCGGGTTATCTTGAATAAGAGTAACAGCTCTGAAGAAAAATTGCAGAAAAATATTTTGTATACAAATGGATATTGATCTGCTGAATAAATTGTCGAACAAATAATCCATTATTTTAATACTTTTTACGTACAAATTCTCTTTTTTCGTATCTTTTTTCTTTTGTTTTGGTCACAGATTTATCGTTTGGTACGACGGTCGCCGCTATATTTAAATCAACCCCCTCACCTAACCCCAATAAGGCTGGGGAAGGGATTTCCAATGTCTATGAGGTCGCCGCGCCACACAGAGTGAGAGGGACACTGCCAACAGTATCCATATCATCACTATACCAGTATGTTGAAGCCTGCTGTGGTGGACAATAATTCATATGAATCATGATAAATGGTTACAATTTTTTGCTTTGCCGGACTCAGCATTTCCGTACATAAGATAAAAGAGACAACAACGGCAACAACAGCAATTGCAATCAACAATGGCCTGACAGTTAGCCAAGTCAGCTGATTTTCGCCGCTTCTACGTTCCATCGTAATGAATTGTGGAACGCAAAGGCAGGGGGTGAAAGGATTTGCAATGTTATTCAAAACAGCAGGTATGCGTGAACGTGCCCTTAACACCCTACACACTTTCGCCACGCTTTAGAAAGTTTCTGCTCAGATATATGAAATTGGGGGTGACCTATATCTGCTAACATAAATCATTTCATGGTATAAATGCTAAATTCGAAAAGGCCTTACAAAAAGAAAAACATGTGTCTGCCCTTTAAGCTATCGCTACCAACTGTAGTACGTGATTCATAGGGGATAAAATTAAAATCGCTGCTTCAGTCCTAATTAACCATGAAGTAGCAACAAAGTTGTAGTCAATTTGTAAGATTCCAAAGTATTAGTTGAGGAGCAGAGGAAGGCTCATCACATTGAAAGCGTTTGTATGTTTTAATTTCGATTATCGCTGTTTAAGAGATGTTTTTAACATTTTAGAAAAAATTATGGTTCAAAACATTCCACAAATGTAGAGGTCGCTGCTGTTTACGAAATAGGGGTTACTGAAAAGAAACAACTTTGGAAAATCAGCAAATTTGCATGGACTGCAAATTATTAGGCTGTGGAAAGTTTCAAGAAGTTTCATAAAGTTTTACGTCAGTTATCGTGTCTACCAACTATCTCTCCAGCCAGGCAAATGAACATTGCTTAATCGACCTAAAAAGTTATCATATATATATTATAGTTAAACGCTTACTTCTGGGTGTTACAGTTTTGCCGTGTCAAATAATACATAACTTTATTCCTCCTGGCGAAGGTGTATTCATAAATTTATCGATAGTGAACAATGCACATCCATCAGCTCCTAAATACGATTTACCCATATGAAAGCATTCCCAATGGGGGTTATAAAATAATCGGGTTCAAAATATGGAACTCCTATACAACTTGTTCGATTTTGACGTAAATTGATGCAGATATGGAGATATATTGGAAAGCTCATTTTTTGAGGCAAGACCATGATGGGGTAATGTGTCCCGGATTTTTTTTCATGATTTCAAAATAACATTTTTGCGATGGTTGAGATGACCGTAATATTACATGTTTACTCTTGGAAAAGTTACAACAAAAGCCTGCATGCATGTCCAGATTACATCAACTGAATTGGTCTAAAAATAAGGGTAATTCTTATGCCACTTCTAAACGTTTTATAAGATTTTGATTAAATTCTGCTGGAGATATAGCTGAAATATTGGAGAGGTCATAATTTAAACTCTTCATGCACTGACTGAGAAATATGTAATATGAAATTAGTTGTTATGTTAAGCTGTACGAGTATGTCGTTATTTAGAGAGATATTTCTCCATTCAAAACGGAATTATTCCAAATACTTAGCATTTGGTAAGGCAAAATTGTAACTCCCACGGTATAGGATTCAGAGTAAAGTATCGTTTGACCAAATGAACCTAATGACGTTTTAGGTAGCCTGGCATCAACGGAACTTGTAAAAACTTGAAAATTGGCACAGTCTAATATTTTGCCATATTGCAGCCCTTCTGATATCCCCATGTAAATCGACTGACTTTCCGAAATTCTATGTGTCTTTTGTAATTTCTGATTTGTAGGTTCCCGTAACTTAAAATTTTTCCATTTTTGTATCTTATTTGCTAGGTCGGCTAGTTTTGGGACCTCCGTCATAAAATGTTTTACAGATTAGTTCAAACCGTTGCACAGTGTGGTAGATCACAAATCTAACTGGACAAAATTATTAAATTGCGTAGGGTTCACTTCTCACTTATGTATTGAAAAAAATGAGCTCAAATTTATAAATGAGTGTAAAAAATCAACTTCTTTTCAGAAAAAAGTTTTTTTTTAGTAAAATAACACAAAAAGTAAATAGTTCACACTGTCAACAAAAAATATATTTTTAAGTAAAAGATTGGTTTCTTAAATATATGCTCTAATATTATTTGTAGTTATAAATATGCTAATATTTACGTTGAATACAACTAATTAATCTTATAATAAAATTATTAGGTTAGTTTTTATGTAAAGAGTCGGATGTAGTTATTTTTAGTACTAAAATAATTTTAATATTTTTAATAAATATTTGTTATTAATTTTTGTTTAAGATCACAGAAGGTTTATTTAGTTTACTCGGTTTCGCTCCACATATGAAACATGTTTGAGAAGAAGAAGTTACAGATGATAGTGCAGTACAAATTTTACCGTCTATCATAGTAAGCATGAAAGTAGATTCAACAGGAAAACTTTGTTCGCCATTCGTGGTAAGAGTTGGAGACAAATCTTTAATTTCTTGCTGTATTAAACTAACTTCTTGAGAAGTTAACTCAGTGGACTCCTTGGCAAAAACAAACTTGATTGGACGACAGTATCTTGTAAATGAAGGTGCAGGAGTTTACCACACAATTATTTTTCTTTGTGTAGAACTAAAATTCATTTGAACAAGAACAATTGAGATACTAAATAAACGTTCATCTGTATGACCTTCCTCTGAGGAAATCTTCTGTTTATACTGATTTGGCTGAGCCCCATCGCATCCCCATTTTGCCAAATATTAAGACGATTTTCATCAGCTTTCAGTTCATCAATACCGAGTAAAACTTCTTTTTGAGCCAAACAGAGCCATTCAATTATATGATTCACTAATGACTGGAGTGAACTTTTTGCATGCATCTCAGTGATTTCTGTTTCAGCTGGATAACATTTTTTCTTAGCTTTTTGAACATTAGTGTAGGAAGGCAAAAGATTTTTAAATTTTGTGTTGAGTTTTATCCGAATAACATCGTATAGATGCTTCGACAAATTAGCATCAACCATTAAAGATAAGGCTTCATCGGGAGAAAGGTTCCCTAAAGGCTCAGAGCTAAATTTCTTGCATATCTTTTTCACTTCCGTACCTTTTCTGGAGGAAGCTTCCGATAGATCTTTCACAAGACTGGCTGAATCCCGCTTTCCCATTTTGCGAAACACTTGCTCACTTCTCGATGGTCAGTTGAATCTAAAAGGTTTTGGATCTTTATTTTTTCGATTTTTCACTACAGTCATCAAAGTTTTTCTCTTTTCTCCCAGCTTTTTTACAACTTTAATCATCATCAAGCCAAATTGAATTTGATATTAAGAAACGGTCACGATGTCTTTCACTTTTTATACATTTTTCGGCTAGCTTAAAACAAATAATATTTATGTTTGCCTTAAGACTTCTTTTCACGTCTTCTGGTATATCTTGAAGACCGCATCTAACCACTATTAATATCAATAAGGCGTCTTTGCGATGTATTTGGGTTGTTTTTATCTATTCTTCAAAAATGTCCTTTCTCGAAAAAGTCATACTGGAAAAGTGGAAAAAATGTATGGCAGTTGCAAAAATGCCCAAGTTTTTTTGATTTAACTTGAAGCGAATACTTGAAAGATTAACCAAAATATAGATTTACACCGGAACTATACGGAATAAATAGCTTTAACTCTACTTGAAAAAAGGAAATATTTTATTTTTTGCACTTTCTGAACTTCTTACAAAAAAATAATAATACTTACAATGGAAATAATGTATTATATTGTAATATAATATTTTCTGGAAATAAAGTTATTAAGTTAAAAAAATTATGACAATAAAATCACCGTAGACCTGTTAATCATAGAAAAAGTCATACAAATAATACGCTTCTCTTTGAAATCTTGACAACAACTGACATTAAAGCTCAATTTTTCCTAATCAGAGCTAAAAACAAACAAACACTAAATTACAGTTAACTATTGTATTGAGACGCTCATTAAACGATCAGATTAATGTTTTCTAGCAAGATCTGTGAATTACCACTCTGTGCGTTAGAGGAATACGAGTAAATTAGGTGCGCAATTAAGTTCTCGCTGCTTTTTTTTTATAAAAATTCAACCTTACTTTTTCCCATCTTTCCGGCAAAGTTAGAATTCTGTCAACGTTAAACTGTTCATATGAGTGGAACTGCTGGTCGTCATATGAGTGGAACTGCTGGTCAGCCAGACCGTGTGCCATCGAATGGATCAAATGATAATTGGACGGCTCAATATCTGAAGAATATGGCGGATGGGGTAAGACTTTCCATTTCAGCGTTTCCATGTTGGTTTTAACGAGCTTGGCCACGTGAGGCCGAGCGTTGCATGCTGAAGAATCACTTTTTCGTGCCTCTCCACGTATTGTGGGCGTTTTTTCGCGCAGAACTGGCTCAATTGCATTAATTGAAGTCGATACTGATCCCCAGTGATTCAGCGTCATCGAAGGTATTTCGTCTTCCTTCACGCAAGCGGTCGTTAACATGAAAACCGCCGTCTTTGAAGCGACGGAACCAACCTCAACACTTTGTAAACGTAAACGTTTTGAAGCTCTCGATGAGCTTCAACCGCCGTTTTCTTCGCATATGAGGATTATTTGGCACAAATCATACATATTCACACAACCAAAAGAATATGACGTCAAAAGAAAATCACTACTGTGTCGAGGCGGTTTGTTTATCATATGGCTAAGTTTGGCTCATAATGTTTAGGTTATGGCAGAATCGACTGGCAGATTAATTTCTGAATAAAGAAGGAATTTGACCAAAAAAAAAAATTTTTTTTCATAACTAAGAATAATGGAAAACATCTGACGGATTTTGAAATTTTGTCCTGTTTTGTATTAGAAATTGCAAAATATTAGTAATAAAAATAATTGGAAAAATTAAATGAATAGTGAAAAAGTCTAATGAGAATCTGAGATTTCTGGTGCTTTATGTTATTTAAGTAAAAAAATTTGAGTAGTTGGGAAACCTGATCTTTATTAAATTATTTTCACTTTAGGGTGGTGGGGCATAATAGCTAATCATGATTGCTGGAAATGTATTCTGCAATCGTTGAAGCTGTTCAAACTGTTAAATCTGATTCACAAATTAAAGTCTAACTAAAAGCTTAATCTTCAGCTAAGTTAATTAACTGCACATTTGTTTATTATGCGCCTTTATGGAAATGTTACAATTTTCTTTATTAATTTGTGATTTTAAGAAACGATCTGAAATATTTATTATCAGCCGACCCGGCGTTCGCTGCAATACTGTCATCAATGTGGGATGAAATATTTCTGTAATCACCCCTAAAATATAACTGGATTGAAATGTCAATAACATGACTATTTGATTCAGTCTTTTCCGGTTGTATTTTATTTATTTGTTATTATTAGAATTTTATGAATTTTGTTCCTAACTGCGCTCCTGTGGATTATTTCATATATGCCAACACCCTACGTAAAAAAATTTCATTTATTTGTCTCGTATGGTTTGCTTGCGTAAAGCTACGCGCTTTTCTAATCATAACTTAATATAGCATATGATAATTTCGCCATCAACAGTAGCGTCATGTTCTCAAATTTTGATGATCGTTTGGCCGCTATTTCGACTGTTCAATAAAGAATCTGGCACATCCAACTTTTTGCTAGGACATGTTGTTTTCTTCATCAATAGTATACGCATCAACTCACGTATTTATGTCTCTAATAGCTCATGACACATGGTTATTTAATTCATCAGATGGTGTGGGGGTGTATCTCTCCTTTTTCTAACCCTAACCTAACGTAGCTTATGATAATTTCGTGATCTTTTGCTTAATTTTTGTGACGATCCATAGGTATCGGGTGGTTCGAAAAGTTCGTTTGGTTTTAAAAGAAATTTATTTATAAAATTATATACAAGGAAACAATTATTTTAATTTATTATCGCCCTTCTCTTAATAACTTCTTCCCACCTCTCTGGGAGCTTTTTAATTCTTCTCTCATAAAACTTGTGCGGCTTTCCTAAAAAAAGCGTTCAATTCGATATTTACTTCCTCGTCATTACAGAAATTCAAATCCTCCAAGTGATTGCTCAGAATGCAAAATAAGTGATACCCGTACGGCATGAGTCAGGGAGTACGGTGGGTGAGGTACAACTTCCCACCAAAGCTCTGACAGTTTCCAAACTGTCTGCAAAGCAGTGTTAGGCCTCGGTGCGGCAGTGTCAGGTTCCCACACATCGATGCTGCTAACAAATCCGACCTCTTTTATGACCCCGTGAGTAGTTGACACTGATTTTTTGATTATTTCAGCTATTTCCCTAACTGTTGCACGGCGATTATGAATAAAATAAATCTCTCTTTTGGTCGTCCTGATCTGCGAGCGTCCGTTACGAAGAAGTCGGCAATAGAAAATCTTTTAAACCATTTCTGGCAAGCTCCTTGATTTAGTCCGTTTTCTTCATAAACAGCCTTTACGTTTCGGCTGGCTTCAGCAGCCGTTTTTTCTTTTCGGAAATAATGCAGCATAATATGCCTAAGATGCTCTTATTCGCCCATTTTTTCCACTTTTTTTAAAACGCTGTAACCACTCACGATCAGAACGAGAACACAAGTAAACAATAGGGAACAGTTTAGAGAAGGGATGGTAGGAAGTTATGATAGTGTTTGAACGTCAGAAGAAGTGACGTATGCTGAACTAACGAATTAACCGAACGAACTTTCTGGAGAACCCAGTAACAATGACCATTTTAACGGATTATAAAAAAAGGCTTTTGCTTACATACATTTCTCTCAATCGCAGTAGCATATACCTATATATCCATTTAGTGGTTTCAAAACCGGCGGTCTGGCACGGCTGTCAGCTGTTAAATACCTGTCATCTGAGGTGTCATTTATTTGGTTAAAGCTTTGTCATTTACTAATATGGATCGTTTAACAACCGAAGAACGCGTACTACAAAAGCAGTGATTCAAACTTTAGCTTTGAATCGAACGCAATTTTCTTCGGTTATGAACCTCATTTCTCACTCACCACAACTGATTGTGAAAGAACCATTGCTTTCGGAAAACCAGACGGTTCATAAAATGATCCACTAATAGTAAACTCCAAGCATTATAATGAAATAAAAGTTTCATCGTAATCATAGCTTTATGTGTATTTTATTTAAGTTTACTTTTCAGTCCCTAAAATGGTTAGCTCATTAGTTCATGGGATTCGCCTGTTCTAAACGTTAGTGAGCATAGGCTGTGTCACAGCCCTGTCCTAATGCAGCATTTGAAAATGTCATGATTGAAAGTAACTTACTGTTAGATTCTAATGAGCATTTACTGCGGATGGTAGGATATATTTTTAAAAGAAAGTGTGAAATGGCCCACTTTTTAGTCGGACATATTTTTTTCTACAGCAGCATCATACGTGTTCACTCACATCTTTGTAAGTCTAAAAGTTAATCAGATACGGCAGTCCAAAATGTTAAGTTATGTGGGCAGTGCCACGCTATTTTTCTGACCTTACCTTAATATATTATGTGCTCAACTAAGTTCCCAATGTTTGCCAATAGATGGCGCCAGCTGTAAGTGCTAGTCGATTCTGCCATAACCTAAACGTCATGAGTCAAGCTTAGGTATATGGTAAATAAACCGTCTCGACACAATAGTGATTTTCTTTTGACGTTATATTCTTTTGATTGTGTGAATATGTATGATTTTGTGCTAAATAACCCTCATATGCGAAGAAAACGGCGGCTGAAGCTCATCGAGAGCTTGAAAACGTTTACAGAGATGCTATTTTAAGTGAAACAACGTGTCAAGATTGGTTCTGTAGCTTTAAAGATGGTGGTTGTGATGTTGACGACCGTTCACGTGAAGAAAGACGAAAAACCTTCGAAGACACTGAATTGCTTGATGAAGATTCGGGTAAAGATTGCTTCATTGTTAGGAGTTACCCGTCAAGTCATTTCCAAGCGATTGCATGCGTTGGAAACGGTTTAAAAGCAAAAAACTTGGGTACCTTATGAGTTGAAGCCAAATTAAGCCTAGCTTTTTCTCCAGTGAACAACCGATTCAGCGACAAAAAGGAAGGGGTTTCTTCATTGTATTGTAACAAGTGATAAAAAAATGGATTCATTACAGCAATGCCACGAAAAAAAGTCATGGAGGCAGCCTGGTCATGCTTCTACGTCATCGCCTCGGCCGAATATTCACGTTGCGAAGG
Source organism: Philornis downsi (assembly GCA_019455685.1). Lineage (NCBI taxonomy): Eukaryota > Metazoa > Arthropoda > Insecta > Diptera > Muscidae > Philornis > Philornis downsi. The sequence goes on along the minus strand of JAHXMU010000101.1, from coordinate 6,079,048 downwards.
TTATGTTCTGTATTTAGTGGGGATCGATATCGACTTCAATTAATGCGATTGAGCCGAGGTCTGCGCGAGAAACGCTCACATCAAGAGATGGCTAGATTCGTGTATAACCTCAAAAGATGAACAGTTTTACCGCGACGGATTTCGAGCTTTGCCAGAGAGATGGGGAAAAGTTGTAGGTAGTGATGGGCAATACTTTTAATGAATCATTTGTAAACATTTTTTCATAATTAAGTTGAATTTTTATAAAAAAAGAACAGCGAGAACATAACATATGGCAATTCTGTGGTTGATAGTACCTATATAATATCTTACTCTTAAATTTGTACAATTTAGATTGCAGTTATTTTAGCCGCTAGAACGAATTTCTTAAAAGAGTTGTGGCGCTGCCCACTTTTCGTCTGGACTCATTTCCATCATCTTTGCACCAGTTTGTGGGATACGACAGCATGTGAAAATTTCAAAATTGATTTTTTGACAATCGGCCTAAAGAATCCTTGACCGATTCACCTTGGGAGGGTGACAGTGCTGCCCACCTTTTCCTCAAACATTGTGTACCAAAGTCGATTACATATGTACCAAATCCCTTTATAACTCCAAAAGTTTTTAGATATACATAAGTAGACGTTCAAAATTGTTATTTGTGTGGGCGATGCCACTGCACGGCCTAATATAGCCTAATACAGTCTTCATGGTAGTCGATGCATTAGTTTATTCGGTACAAAAGTGCACATATACAATCACACAAGCATTCGATTTTTTGTACTAGGTGTCGCACGAATCGTGCTGAAAACATAAAACGGGGACCAATGGAAACCGTTTTTTAAAGATGTTTAAGGAGTTTCTTTACCCTAAACTGCGCCGAAGAAGCATCCGTTTAAACAGCATTTGGTTGCAGCAAGATGTACCTACTGCACACATAGCCAAACCGGTTATGACGGAGTTCAAACGAAAATTCCCAATCAAACTAATATCCAGAAACTCTACTTTCCGGGGCCACTGGAATGTCACGTGACCTATATGCACCAGACTTTTTTTTGTGGGGTTGTGTCAAGCAAGGGGTGTAAGAAACGAAACCAAGGAATTTTATTTAATTGAAGGGGTCCATTAAAACAACAATTGAGGCAATCCCGACTTCAACCCTTCAGGCCGCGATGAGTAATTTTCTGATAAGATGTCGCATATGTGTGAAAATTAAAAACACGGAAACCGTTAAAAAAACAATCACGGGATGGTGGCCTATCCTTTTGTTCTTTCACAATACTTGTATTTTCTCTAGTAAGAATCAACCATTTATTCTTACACTTGTTCGTAGTTGAATTCTTTATTATTACGAAGGAGTGCAAAGTTCTTCGTAGCGCAAGTCTCAACTTATTTAAATTAGACACGACTGCTTTATTTGGGTGTGAGTTAAGTTCTAATTTATTGAATATGAATTTAGTCTTAACAATACCTCTGCTTACCTTTATATTTCTTTGTTTCCCATCTGTGCAGTATAATGCGCAGGTGGCTTTTCGTTAATATTTACAATTTCATAGTTCACAAATTTATTGTTTCATTCTCATGGTCTCTAATTTCTGTTACTAAAGTTTGCATTTTATTACTTCATTCTCATAATCTCTAATTTTCGTTGACAAAGTAAACAATTTATTGTTTTATTTACATGATCTTTAGTTGCCGTTGATAAAGTTTACAATTTATTAGTCAAATACTCTATCGAAACATATTCACGACGTTGTTTTTGCTCTATTGAAACCAAGCGCGGCAACCATCTTGCGCACAGCTTCCTCATCTTCAAATCTTGGATCAGTTCAGTTACCTCACGCACCTTCTGGCGACGATCACCCAACAATATTTTGTGGATCTTCTTAACCGTGTATGGCGTAGACATCTCAGTTGGTCGACTACTAAGGTGTTCGTCTTGGCAGCTCGTACGGCCTCGTTAAAACTCTGCTACCCAATGCTTTGCAGTTGTAAACGATGGGACAGACTTCCCCAAAGTAGAATCTGGCTCCGATTTAATGTCGGTCGGACTGAGACCTTTCAAATGGAAATATTGAATTACATAAAAGTGACCAATTTTTTCCATGATAAAAAATTCATGCTAAATACTAAACAACGTGGCGCCTTGAAACTAAAAACATATGTTTTATAAGGTTGCCACTTTCCACCAGAATATTTTTTTTTTCTTCAAAATGCTGACTCCATCTATGAGTCTTGTCTGTTAATTTTTATTTTTTAATTTTTTGAATAACTGTATAGCCAGTTTTCTGAAAAAGTTGATATTTGTCGTACATTGTTTTATTATATCATCTTGGAATTTATAATATTAATTAGTCGCCCAACTGAAAGTCACACAACTCAAGCTTAAATTAAATTATTAGTAGCCATTGTATCTTATGATTCATATTTATTCAAATAACGTAAAGTATCCAACCATTTATAATAAAACTTTAACTATAGATGAGTGGAGTATCCTTTAATGGCATCCAATGAATGATTTTAGTATTCTTAGGGAAGTATGTAATTCTAACGACAGGACAAAGCTATATATAAATTATCCTAATTGCTTTCTCTTGTTAAATTGCTATGAAAAAGTAACATTGCGCAATCAAATTGTGGAAACTAATGCGAAAAATATGTTTGATTAGAAACGTCCCTGACCGCAGTACCACAGATTACATTTGTCATTTAATTTGGGTGGGATAAACGGCAAAAAAAATTAAAATAAAAGTTTAAATAAATAAATTTATTCATTTTCCACCACGAACATTATTGCCAAAATTGCCTCTGCGGCGAGAGACAAAACAAACTTCATTCTAAAACAATTGACATAAAATTAATTGTTTTAATTTTGTTTCTGTTGTTGCCAAATGCAAATATGTCAGATTCTATCAAAAAAAAAAAAAAAAAAAAAAAAAAAAAAAAATGGGACTCAATGGAAAATTCCTGTCCACAGGCCCGTTAACACATAAACCACAAACATAAGCAATAATAAAAAAGTGAACGTTATAAAATTAATTTAAATGCAAATGAATTTTGTTAACTCCCTCGCTAAACCCACCCCTGACGATTGGGTATGTTGCCATCTACGTTGCTGTTGCCGAGTCAGTATCCGCGTGCGAATTCGTCTGTATATAAATGATGCCAAGTCGATGTGTGTGCGTCCGTTCTGCCTTTATCCGATTTACCCGCACAGGAGCAACACAAGTCATGTGACATGAAAATGTCAGGCGAAAATCTCAATTCCCTTATGGATACAATGTGAAAGAGTTTTTGTCACACTTTTCGTATAAATATTAAAGTCGATACGATGAAACTTCATCAGGAGTTATCCCAGGCAGACGTTCGTGCATATGATGACATGTGGTGGCGTTTGATTGGGAGGGGAATAGTTGTGAATATGCATGGGTAGTATGATAAAATATGGATCGTGTTTCTAGAATAGTAAATTTTTACAACTCAACATTTCTCAGCTCACAAGCACAACGTATTTCCAGCATTTCAAATCGTTTTTATTAATTTTTATTCTTTTCCCATTTAGTGGAGTAGTTCACAGCTTTGATCTGCATATATTACGTACTCGTATTCCTGTACACAATTTATTTTTATCGCCTGACTTGCATGACAAAATTTGTATATTTTGGAAATAGGACAGCTGCGCAAACTATAATTCGTAGAATAATAGACTATCATCGCCATATTTAAAATTAAAAACATAAAGTAAACGGAACCCAAATCTAACCATAAATAAGGATAGGACTGTATGTATTCTTGGTCAATTGATTTTGCTTCATTTCTTTAATAAAATGCTACTTAATTTTAATATTAATCGTAAACTTAGACTTGTGTTCATCAAACATGCAAAGCCAACTGGGGTAATATGGAAAAGACTCTATCTTTAATAAAATACTCTATCTTTAAATGTGATAAAACTACAAATATTTATATTTTTTTGGTTTTCAGTAATAGAACTTGCTATCCGGCAACTAACACATTATTAAATTATTTACAAAATTTAACAATCGAACCAATGTTTGATTAGAATTGCAATCGAATAATAATAAAAATAATACAATAATTAGCTACGTAATGGTTACGGGTTAAATTTAAAAACGTATTAATAGAAAAGAAAAAAAAATTGAAGCGACTTAGTTATAATTTTTCATATTCATATATACTTATTGGTTTTTTCTGTCTCTTATTTGCAGCTGAAGTTCAGTAGTATTGTCATAGCTCTCTCCCATTTCATCATCAGCACATTCGAGCGTTAAATCTTCTAACATTTCAGCTAACGCAATGCGTGGTACATTATCATTGTAACCTAATGTATCGTCTCCATCTACAGGCATTTGCTTCTTGGAATCACGGTAAATGTTGACTTGCTTACGATACTTGGGATCTTCAAATGCCGAAGTTTCCAAAGGAGTTGCGATTTACGTGTTTGACTACCTGAATAAAACTTTTTCACTAGGACGACAAAATGGGGGTTTGTTCAGGATTGAGTTTTTCAAACTCCGTATCGTTGATGTTGGCCTCACCCAAGTTATAGGTCAAGACCGAGTCGCCAACCTTCAAGAGGTGGCCCAAATGGGAACGCGTGTGAATGGGATTATCATTGATTCCCAATTCGGAGGCTCGCACCACCCAGATATCACAAAGGACGTGGCGGAATGATATTGTCCTTGACCTGGGTAATATTTACGATCCTTATCCATAATAACTTCAACATCCATTACTACATATTCAACCATTTGTTTCGGATTGCATATAGGCTCGGATGGCGAACGGAAAAATGTCTGTCCAGATAGTTCAGCAATTTGTGCAGTCAGGGGATCTATCAGATGTATGCCGTTGAATACTCTGTGGATCAAACAGATTGGCGAAAGGTTGGCCAACTGTTGACGCAGTTTCTTCGATAGACATACGGCATTATCTTTCGAGAGCGGAGCTATTTCCACTGACCATGTGTACTTGTAATTAAAGTTGTTGCTGTGTATGTCGTGTGAAATTAGTCGCTTTGACGATGTTAATTTTACTGGCACCATTGCCTGTAAGAAGTCTACCATTTTGCGGGCATGGTTCTCGTTAGCATAATAGAAATCCAAGCCGCCGTGCAGGGGCTTTATTTACAATGTATTTTCGTGAGCCTTATGCTTTAAGATCAACTGTTCTAACTATTAAAACGTTTTTTTATTCTCTGCCTTTTGGCCAAAAATCTTTTGCTTCTGTGCGATGGCAGTCATCACACATTTGATTCTGGATTGTAGATTCCACAATATAGAGTTGTTGCAACACTGTTCCTCCGGATATTTCACAATGAACTGTCAATTTGACTTTGATACGCTTTGAATGAGCTTCGCTCCATACAAAGCCGGCATCAACAAGTTTAACATCCTTAAGGCCTTTCAGTTTCTTTAGAAACAGAGCTAACAGTTCTCTTGCGGCGGCTTGAACCCATTCTCCAGGTGGCTGTAGGTAGCGTTCACAATTACGCAGACAAGTGATGCACATATTGGAAGGGTTCGGTTGTACCTATATAGTCACACCACATTCACAGCACAATATCAGGGTGGCAGAACCTTGAGTGTCAGCCGTAGCAACACTCGCATTGTCGCTGCCAGAAAAGTCCACGTATTCCATGGTTTAACGTGATCCAGCAAATGCGGAAAATTATTAAAAAATAAACTTATGGAACCTCTGCAGGACAAACCAAAACACGTGCGAATGATTAATATTATATTATTATTATACCTATAGATATTAATAGAAATAATCAAGGGAATTCAGAAAACTACATTTCACATTTACTCGATGAATATTATTATCCATGACTTAAAATTCCTGAGTTATTTCCATTTTTCGAATTTTCATTTAACTAAAAAATCAATTTAATCAATTTAGTGATAATACATGAAATAAGACAGCAAATTGTCAGAATATTTAGTCTTGCTGATTATTAAACATTAAATAACCAAAGTCGTTAGCAACAATCATTTTGAGAAATATATTTGTTAACTGTAAAACTCGAAGTAATTAGTATATCGATAGTCAGCAGTAGTTGATGCAGCGATTGCAAATATCGATAGGAAGTACAATTTAATCGGTCAATTAATAATAGGTAGAATTTTTATAAAATTAGTTTTTGTGTATAATTAATTTAAATTGTCAATAAATTCAAATGAATTACGAATAACTTTCTTATTTACACAACCCTCTGTTGGCACGCTACTTTCTTCGATATGTTAAAAACTGAAAAATCAGGTCACCTGACCGAAATTTCTGTACTGGTTATAACTTCAGTCGAAAGAAGAATGACACTTAACAGAAAAAATTCAACTCCAGAAGAAAGCGTTTATAGCACGTAATATCTTTTAGGCAAATGTGTTTCACGACTTTTTAGGTCGATTGGGTTAGGTTCATATATTTCATTCGATATCACTCAATTAGGGAAATATAGCACTGGTAGACCATTAAGTACATTTGAGTCTGAGTCCTTCGGTACAAATGGACCCATTTGCCGGAATTCAGTCACTCTTACTAGCCTAGGGGGCGTGGCAATGCAACATATTTGCATTCGCAGTACTAAATTCTATCCCAGTCATGCTGAATATAGTGCAATTAATTAAAAAATACTAATTTGAGAATTTGCTGGTAAAATAAGCTAATTTGTATAGGAGGTACCCGAGAGGGCGTGGCATTGTGACGATTTTTCACATTTTACCCGATGTTAGAACGTAACATAATTAATATAATCTAATAACTTCATGTTATATTACAATAGGAAATAAAATTGCTATAAATCAGGCAAGTTGTATGCGTGCAACGTCGCCCAAACCTATGACATATGGCAAATTTGTTACAACCGATATAGAGATATGGAGGTAAGAAAATGTGTGTTAAATCAGTCATTTTTAAGGAAGGTACCAGAATCGACGTGGTTTCTTTACTATTGCAGCCGACAAATTAGAAATTACTGCGGATTGATGCAATTTCGAAAAATCGGTCACGTTGTGTGGGATTTACCAGGATGAGTACGAGTGTAGCGATATACTGCGTTTTTATCCTAGGATTCTTTTTTGGCAAATTCTTAACTTGTGCCAAATTTGACCAAATTTATTGGAAGATATGAAGGAAAAAATGTGTGGATTAAAGCGGTCATTTGTATGGGAGGTACCAGAAGGGGTGGAATTAATTGGTCGGTTCTTTTCAATTTTACTGGAAGTCATGAAATGCAACGGATAAAAATTTTGATTTGCTGCAGATTACAGATGAAGAGTTACAGCCAGCCAGACAGACGGACGTTGCTTTATCAATTTAAAGATGCATGAAACGCATTTGGTCACAGGATACTTTTTACCTTACATGATTCCTTCTGGGTTTTAAATTTTTGGCGTATCAAATGATGTATGCATTCATTTCCGCGAAGGTATGAAAAATAGAAAGTAATTAAAAAGGTATAAATTAAATAAATAAAAAATAAAAAGGTATGATTTCGATAAACTTTTATTTCATTATAGCGCTTGGACCTTGCCATTGTATACGAAATACAATGTCATTTAAATGACCGCCTCTGGATTGGTTGCAGCAGTGGATATTTTTAAGTTTCCTCCAGCGTCATTTTCGAAAAAATACGACCCAGTGACACCTCCAGACCATAATGCGCGCCAAACGGTCATTTTTCCGGATGAAATTGCTTTTCTACATTCATTTCTGGCTTCTCAGATCCTCTCGCTGAAGAAAATTTTGTTCGATTCAAAAGCCCACTTTTGAATCATCACTTTTGTAGCAAGTTTTAACTATTTTTACGAGTTCTTCAGATGACAGGTACTCAACAGCTGAAAGCCTTGCCAGACCGGCAGTTTCATAACCGTTATATGGACAACCCTGTATAAAAATAGACATTGGGTATTGATATCTAGAAAATAGATGCTGACAATACAGACTATTTTTGTTTGCAGAACACATTTGCTGCATTATACTCTATTTCCTTCAAATGGAGGAAAAGTATTGATGTAGGAATACACTTGTTAAACTATGTATTTCGTATAGGAGTTACCAGAAGTGAAAGTTTATCCTTCCGGTGTTTTTCATATTTTACTGAGCTTTGTAATACAGGGTGGCACAATAGAACGTGCATATTTAAAAAATATATTAAAAAATAAATACAAAAGGTATGGTTAAAATAAATCTAAGGCATTGTAGAGTAATAAATGGAGCTTATTTTTTACAAATAACATCATCTAAATGGTGACCCTCTCTACGACGGCACTACTCTAACCGCAAACGAAAATTATTGAAAACTTTCTTCAGTAATACTGGTGTAATGGCTGCCATTTCACCACGGATATTCTCCTTGAGCTGAACGATGTTTCTTGGATTATTACTGTAGACCTTGTGTTTGAGGTATCCCCACAAAAAAAAGTCAAGAGGCGTCAAGTCTGGACTACGTGGGGGCCATGGGATATCACCTCTTTTCGAAATCAGTCTGCCAGGGAACATCTGTTTCACCACCGCCATGGAGTCATTTGATGTGTGACAGGTAGCTCCATCTTGTTGGAACCAAGTTCTGGAATTCACTATTCTTGAACTTTCAATTTCTGGAGCCAAAAATCCGTCCAACATCTTAACATAGCGTTCCGTATTAACCGTGCGCATTTTCGAAGAAAAAAGACTAATTATTCCTCAGCCAGAGATTGTTCCCCATACTGTCACTTTAAGACTATGTAATGGTTTCTGGTGTTTGATTTTGGGATTTTCACTGTTCCAGTAACGACAATTTTGATGGATAAGGAAATGAGCCTCGTCAGAGAAAAGGATATTGTCAAAATTGGAAAATCGATTAAGCATTTCATTAGCAAATGCGAGCCTTGCTATGAAGTCAGACTCTTTCAATTCTTGTGTTAATTGCAGCTTATATGGATGCAGTTTAAGATCCAATGTTAAAATTCGTTGCAATAATTGATCTCCTACGAGTCGACATTTGTGGATTTCCACGTACTGACTCTATAACTCTCTCAATTGTCTTGTCTCAAATTATCTTCGGTCCTAGATGTTCTTGGGCGACCATTTGCTTGTGGTTTAAATGTTGAACCGGTCTCTTCAAAACGCTTTACCCATATTTTAATTAAATTAGCACTCGGAGCTTCACTAATTGGCCGTAGTCCATATTCAGCACAATATAGTCGCCTAGAAGCAATATATGAATGAGAGTTCTCGTAAAATCCGCGCACGCAAAATGCGCGACGCTTCCCGTCGAAGTGATTCATAGCGACTAAAACGCCATGAGCCCGCCTTTTCTACCCCGCAGAAAAAGATGATGCAATATGCACGTGCTATTGCGCCACCCTGTATAATGAACAGGTTATGATGTAGATAATTTGGCCCAGAAACCATTCTAAGTATATCAAACGCATGATGTATGCCAAATTTGACTGAATTCAAGGTAACCGATTTGAATAGATGATCCTCGGATTATATGGATTAAATTCTTAATTTATGTCATGCGCTTCCATGTACATTTTTCCTGTTTCAATTGGAATATACCTTTATTTCTTCAGTCAAAGTTACAGTGCAAATTTATATCTAATATTACTGAAAACTGCAGCTTCAATTTTCCTGTATGATTACCTATTTTGCTGTAATATCACCGAGAAAATCATGATGAATTGGAAGTGCATGCATTGTGGTACAAAATATATTTGTCACTTTTATTTCAAAAGTCCACATTCTTGATACGAATTTTGTTTGCATTAACCGATATCAATTTCCATTTTCTCAACATAAATTTGGAATTTTTAACATCCAATTTATATTTTCTAAATATGGATTTCAATTTCCTAATACTAATTTGGGCTTTCTTCCTGTCTATTCAGATTTTTCTACATGTATGAAATTGTATATTCCAAACATTAAATTTGGACCAATCAGTAACGAATCTACATCTGAAACCAATGTTTATTGCGACTGTGACTCCTTACCAATTTCTAAAGTGTAAAAAAAAACTTATGACATTAAAGTGAAAACTGAACTGACATTTCGGGAGCGCCCTTGATATCAAGGCAAAGAATATAAGCTGTTAAGCCAAACACTTTCAAATTACTTTTCCATTCTCTGCAAACCATCCTCGGATGATATACCCACATACGTTTGTAACGTTATTGTTAAATCGTACATACATACTCGTACATACGGAAAATATGGCAATATTTGCATTTTAAAATTAAATCGGATTTTTGCAAAATGACAAAGGAACCAGAAACGAAAATAAGTTTCCTGGAAATGCTTTATGAGCATATTTCATAAACCCAGGTGAGAAAAGTTCATACAAAAGTTGATGAAGTAAGTCTAAAACACCAACATTTATTAAATACGAGCAAGTGGATTTGACAAAGACTGTGTGTTGGATTTGAAACATTCTATGCTATCAGACTTTGGTAGCGCAACTCGATGGATATTCACAACGACACATACAGCTGGGAAATCGATTCAAAACTAATAATAAAGAACGAGGTAGTCATCTAACACTGCCAAGATTCTGTCCACATTCAATTAAATTACATGGGCCAAGCTCAAAATACGTATTCAAGTTACGTTACGTATTAATTTCTGATTACTGATGGATATCAGATCTGCAATAACCACATCTTTAACCCGAGTAATAAAGGAAATTGCAAAGAATCTATCGCGCAGAGGGAAACATTCAAATCTTAATTTTTTCTTTGTAATTAGAATTTGGTAGGCTATGATAACTTGCTTTGATTTTTAATTTTTAGTAAAATTTAAACAAAATGTATTAATCTACTCGTACTTTTTATACCCAGGGAAAAGAAGGCGTACGACATTCGATACGGCCAAAAATTGTGCATCCTAAGGGAAGCGATAAGATACCAAGTATTTTTTGATCAAATGTGTAGGGCTATACATTTAGTGGTTCCAAAACTACCGAACTGAATATGCATCGGTTAACAACCGAAGAACGCATAACTTTCAACTACTTTTACGCGTTCTTCGGTTAAACGATCAGTAAATGTTGTCTGTACGATGGCAGAATGTCATTGAAAAAATTGCACTTACATTGTGGATTAAAATTAACTATTTAAATAAAAAATTTTAAATTTACTATGAGCAACCCAATCTTCTTCTAGTACTGCCATACAGTGTGCGGTTAGCAAATTTATATTTGTCAGTTAAAATGGACTGAATTTCCTGACTGAATTTATTGATGCCTCTCATACAAATTGACCGCTACAACAAAATTGGCGTTTTCATTTTAACTTTTGATATTGCCCCTTGTATTGCTTTTAATGCTTGCCAATTTGAAAAACAGAACGGACATCGGCACTCTTTGCTTCGAAACAAGTAATTGTATTTGGTCTTGTTTACCAAGAGAAACTTTTTCGCTAGTTGCTTTTCAGTACTTGAGAAGGCTGCAGTAACATATCTGGTTTCTGCCATAATGTCTATATCATCGGTATACGCAAAATTGTGCTAACTGCAGCTTTCCTCATACTTGCCTCCAACAGTATGTTGAAAAGGTCGTACGATAATCCGCCTTCCTATTTAAACCCTCTTTTGGCGTAAAATGGCTCGCTAATATTATTGCCTATCTTTACTGAAGACTTCGTCTCAGTCAAAGTCATCATAAGAAGACGTATAGCTTCGCAGGAATATGCAACTCTTTTTTTCGAATTGGATTGTCGAAGGCAACTTTGTAATCGGTGTAAATGTGTCGATCAGTTTTTCTCAAGCCCTCTCCACAATTTTTCGTGTAAATATCTTATCAACTCGTTGATTTACTAGGTCTAAAGCCACACATATAAGGCCCACTCAGGTCAGGTGGAATGGGATTTATTCTCTCACATATCGTACTTCCAGAACTTTATAACAGATGGTGAAAGACTGATAGGGCAATAGTTGATGTACATACGAGCACAGTAGGATCGCCCTTTCCGAACGTAGAACATGGTACACACAAATTCTAATCGTCGAGCACACATTCCTCACGCCAAACCGTATGTAGGAGCTGATATTTCCTGTTTATCTGCCCATTACCACCGATCTTAAAGTCGCAATACTGCTATTCAGACACTGTTTTGGCTCGGTGCTGTGCAGTTCATACCATCGTTGGTAACAGGAGTGATTTCATCACTTACGCTGCCATTAGGATCTAGAATTTTATAAGAATGCTCGCTATATAACTACAGCATACTCTGCGTATATGTGCCAGCATTTCCATCGGTGCCTTACAAGAGGAAGCCCTGTTCCACATGCTTCGTTTCTGATCTTTTGGTAGATTTTTTGGGCTTCAACACTCCCGGCCTTTTCACAATAGTTCCTTCCGCCTAAAACGTCAACGTTACAATTTTCTGCAGCGACATTTTTCATCGTATCAGGTGCTGTCTGAGCGCGGTTTTTAAACTCAAGTATGGCTTCTGCAGCAATTACCAAAGAATGCGCAGGAACATCAGGATCAGGAACGGTTTGTTGTAGTAGCTGTGGCTATTGTAGGGGTATAGAGCTCAGTCACGTCTAGCTATCTTTGTGTTTTCTCAGTTTGGAACAATATTTAATAAGAATCGAGGAAATCTCCAACCTCCTTTTGGTAACCCGCACAATTTTGCTCCAACGCATTAGACCATCGGTTGGGAATATGTGTTACTTGGTTTGACTTACTAAAATTGCTGTACTAGTTTTTAATTTATTTTGAAACAGGGCTTAAAGTGGTATGAGAATTTCATGTAGTGGATCATTGTCTTCAATAACAACTTCAACTTTTTTACAACTTTTTGAGCCGCCAGCCATCCATTCTGGTAAATCTTTGTGGTCCTTTTGAAAATAAGGACAAAAATAATCGTTTACAATTGAAAGCAGACATTCAGATGGTTTGCAAAAATCGCAAAGTGTACCATATTGTAATAATTTTGCTGAAAAATTTAATTCAACTCGGACAATACCGTGCAGGAAATAGAATTTTGACGTTGCGTAGAAAGGAGTGTTTGAGGTCCACTTTTTAGAGGTATTTATCGCAACTGACTGATACAACTAAAACGTTTTTAACATTTAAAGATGTAAATAAGGACCTGCTTCGTGTATGTGGGCTACTGACCGGTAATGGCACGGTGTTTGGAACACGCATCCATCGTCTACGTTTACTGGTTCGACTCCCAACACAACCACCTACCATTCTTTTAACGGCGATCTTCTCGATATGTCTAACGAATACTTCAAACAGTCTACAGGTCTGGTAAAACCTTTTCAAACACTGCTGAGTGAACCTACAGATAAAATAAGTTCGCTGAGTGTAAAATGCTTTTCCATATTCCCTTCATGGGATGCCAAGGAATTGTTTTCTCCATGGTTACAAGTTCGTCGATATTAGTAATGTGGCTAATAAATATGGATTCAAACAGAATTTCGAAGAAATTGATTCATATTGAATCCGTTTCATATCCCTAATCCCTGCAGCATATGACAGGAGTTTGAGTGTGTAAATATATCCGGGCATATTTGAGTGAAAGGTTTTGCTACTTTTCACATGGTAATGAAAACGTTGCGCTCCTCCAACAACAGTAACATTTAAATTTAAAGACGGACGTATATGAGGGAAATATTTACATAAACTTGTTTCTTTTTTATGGAAATCGTGGAAACAAATACGAACGAAATCAAAGAAGGCAGGCCGAAAGGAGCTGGATCAAATGGCGAAAAATGTATCATTGCTTATATTTTTGTTATTGTAATTTTTATGGTATTTATGTTTACATAGTGATTTAATAAAATGCTATTTTTTTAAATAGCCCCAACGGCAACAGAAGTCGAATGAAGATCAGGAGCATTTGCAAATAAAAATAAAAGTCCCCAAAATGTACTGACCTCCCAGGGTGTATGTATGTGTATTCTGGCTTTTGTGTAGATTAACATAATTTTCAACACGGGTTGTCATCTCCATCATCACCATCAGCTCCTTTCCGTTTCAATTCGTTTGGTTATATTCAATGTGAAACCCTTCCTCAGTCGTGCCTGTCCGCTCATCTGATGTCCTCCGTTGCCATTCATTGGATTTCCAGGGGAGAGTGTATAAACCCATATGTATGTTCCCAGTACTTGCAACATTTTATCTTATCTCTTTGTTATTGTGTAACAATAAGCGGAAGAGAAAAAGTTTTTTTTCCAAAATTATCGCACTTCCGCTTTTCTATTATCATGTTTTCCTTTTTCTGGTCGGTAATAAACGCACCCTCACTGCCGGCCTTTTAGTATATGCAACCCTACTAAAAGAAGACGGGTATATTTAGCGTGTATCACATCGGACAAAGCCGTTCCAACAAAAAAAAAATGTGTTTGTTTTTTCCTTTCTGAATGCTGATGATAATCCAAGGATTACAAAGGACTTTTTTGTCACAGTTTCAATTAAATTTGTTATTGAACAACATCCGTCTGCTTTAACTCTTTAAGAATCTGACAATTATGCAAGTAATGGGTGCTGAGGGCTACAGTTTCATATCTTTAAGCTGTACGCATTATATTCGCTTTCCACAAAATGTAAATGAAACTTTTAATTTCGATGCTTTTTAAGATCACAATAGTCTACCGCATATGGGATTGTTGTTTTACGTTTATTAGTCATAGCGAAAAAAGGAACTGTTAAGCAGAAAGTTGCGAAATATTTCTAACCGGCCGAACAGGTGACTCTTTCGGTTTCGATCAAATTTTTGGCTCTAACCTAAGATAGAGACGTGACAGCTTGTAAAAGTTGTTTGCCTCACGCCAATATATCAAATATGTATTTGACTAAATTGGCTTGTTCTTCGATAGCGTTTTTCCAATTTAAGAAGCTTGGCGTCATATGAAAGCTTTGTATCTGTAATTTTATTCGTAGTGAGAAACAATGTGTGCTTTTGGATTAAGGACAAACACTGCTGAAAAATGGCATTGTCCCCTCTAGAGCATGCTATCAAAGGTGTCTTTAATGTAATGTAATGTAATGTGTAACAGACTGTCCCCAAAATGGGAAAAATCATTCCAATACATTATTCTGCACCGCATAAACGTTCATAAAATGTTATTAAAATGCAATTAAAATATAAAATACTTGTTATGCTCGTTATATATGCAATGGAAAGTAAAAGTTTTCATTACATATTCTACCAATGGCATACTTTCACTTCGAAGGAATGATTTTTAACCTCATGCAAATTCCCGATTTAACCCATTCATTCAATGTTCACATCTTATATTGATTTTCAACTATATTATATTGATAATTCAAATAAATGTAGTATTTGAATTATACTAAATTAACTGTTAACTGTTTGATGAACTGACCTCTGAGAAAGAAAATGGAAATAATTGCCACGCCCATTCCGGGAGATCCTATGAAAATAGGATTTGTTTTGCGACAATTGCTGCAAATCTTTATGGAACTTCTTAAAACTTGGCGCGCATTAACTTTTTGCCACGTCATCGAGGGTTTTAAAAAATGATCCGTATTGTTCCACTTCTTATGGTTCTTTCCAAACAAGTTGATCGTTAATCTTTGTAGAACTTCTTTAAACTTGACGCAGCCTAATTTTTTGATAGATCGTTGTCGGGCTCTGGAAATGGTATACTTAGGTTCAATCCTTCAGGTACATTAAAACCAAATTGATCGTTTTTCTAAACTAAATTTTTTGCCTGTACCTCCCTTTTCCCTGTAGGATGCAGCGATCTCAATTATTTTAATATTTATCTATTATCTTGCTCTACTAATTATACTGCTACTGAAACCTCTCATACAAATGACAGATTTAACTCACATATCATTTCAGTACATATTAAGGGTTTGTTAAGGTAATGAATAAGAAGGTTTGGAAGGCCCTTTCTGGTGCCACACAAACAAATTAATCGATTTTCTCAAATTCAATTTTCTCCTTGTGACTCTTAGCTCGTAGACTTTTCATTGTATTGATTTAAAGACTCTAGCAAAATTTTGGAAAAATCTTTCCTTCTATTACCTCCCACACAAAATACGGATACAACCTATATATTCTTAGCTGGATTCCTTTCAAGTATTTGCAGTGAATTTAGCCAAATTTGGTGCACGGCATGCGTTTGATAAACTTAGTTCCGAGACTGAAAATGGATTGTAGAGCCATACCCATTAGGGCACCTCCCATATACATTGGCCGATTTGGCAGTGTAATGTAAAACTCGAATGTGTATCAGGCAGTTACTTTAATTTTTGCCAATAACATGTAATTATAGTGCTTGAATAAAACCTACAAAAATCGAACCGATAACTTAATAAGCATCAAAGTTGCGTCAAAACTAGTTCTGCGAA
>JAHXMU010000101.1:5978280-6050194 GCA_019455685.1 Philornis downsi | reverse complement strand
CCTCGTACTCGTAGATATAACGGAAATGACTACAAGAAAGAACGACTTAACTACCAATTTGTCGCTTTGAGATTGTAATTGTTTTTCAAAAAATCGCTGACAAAATGGGTATATCTTAAAAATTACACCAAATTTTCGACTGAGGATTGCCTAAATAAAAACAATAATAAGAAGAAATAAATGATTTTGTCGTACGTTCACTTAAATAGTTTTTCCATATGAATATATACACACAGGGTGGCGCACGAATCGTGCCACTGTCAACTATCAATGTAGACCGTTATTTAGATATGTTAAAGGAGTTTTTTCACACATAACTGAACTAAAGATGTATCCGTTTCAACAACATTTGGTTCCAGCAACTGCACACATAGTCAGACCGATTATGGTAGAGCTCCAACAAGAATTTCCAAACAAATTAATATCCTAAAACTCAAATTTCCACTGGCACCCCAAAGTTACCTGACCTGACTGCACTGCGCTTTTTTATTGGGTTTAGGCAAGAGGTGTACAAAACGAAAACAAAAAATTTCAATGAGTTGAAGCGGTCCATTAAAACAATAATTGCAGCGAAGCCACAATGAATAATTTGCTGTCAGTTGTCGCATATGCGTGGATGAGAATGGAGTCATTTACGGTCAATCTTCTTCAAACCGAATTAGTTTTATAAAATTAAATTTAATTTTCTTTACAACAAAACAATTAATAATATGCATTGATTAAGCAAAAAGTTATTATAATTTCTTATTGTAGCACAATTGGTGCGACACAGTGTACGAAAGTTATGCTGGGAGATTTTAATGTCAAAATAAGAAGGGAACATATATTTAGTCGAACCATCGGAAAATTTACCAAATCCCACAATAGGGTGAGATTGATTTGTTTCGCTGCAGATTGGTTACATCCTGATCGTAACATGAAATATCTGACTGACCGTGCGCATATATAGGTAGTAGCACACGTGATTGTACTGTCGACATGTGTACGTAGGTAAGCATAGTACAAATCCAACAAACTCTCTCAATTTCCGTTTTATAACCCATGGTTCTGCGTCATACAACAAGACGGGTAAAGCCAAAGTCGGGCACGTTTGCATTTTTGTTTGCCGAGAGAAGGCTCTATCATTAACTCTCTTGCTATACTTTCCTCTTCATTTCCATGCTGAGATCATTCATCTACCACTTCGTCTAAAAAGTCTATATACCTCTCTTCTCTTCTCCGTATAGCGTTCTCTAACGGCACGCGTTACAATTGGCAGCAGCGGTTACCCTGAATAGATTATCCTTTTCCTCAGAATCTGTACGACATTTTTTGACATTTTTTATATCAGATGGAATAGAATGCGCTATACTCGTATATTGCCACTGTGTGCAAAGAAAAATCAGGATCAGGCGCGTTTAGTAGTGGTAGTTTGTTCTTAAGTCTCGTAAATGTAAACCAATGTAAATCTGTTTTCGTTTGTGCAGCAATGCTGGCTAAGTTTTCGACTGTTGGAGTGAGAACATCCTCCCTTCACAATTTTACATTAAAATCGCCTATAACAATTTAGCCATCGTGGCTAGGACAGTGATCATACACTTCTTGCAGACACTTGTAGAACAAATCTTTGGTCTTCTCGTCTTCGTCTTCTTCGGGCTATGTGCACAGATTAGCGTGATGAAATAGTATTTCGACTTGATGCGGATAGTGGTTATATGGCCACTCGAGATGATGTTTAAGTCTCTTTCTCTGAATAAATCCACATCCGAATTCAAGCCTTTTCGGCTTGACAGCTGTATTAGATATCAAAATTTTTAGGCTGAGTGCTTCTTCATCTTGTCCATCGCATCTCCTGGACGGCGGTGATGTCAGCTTTATATTTTTTAATAAAGAGTGCGCGGCAGTCCAGTTGTGTATTCTTAAAACATAGGCCTTATAACGCTTTAGGTGATCATCAAGATTCCGTAATTTCATGGTAATTTCGTTTAAGATGAGCGGCTTATCAGCTCACTGCATCCGATCCAGGCGTTGTGGCTGCCAACGACCACCTGGCTTCCATGACGGATGTCTGATGAAATTTCCAGGAAGTACTTGCCCGATGGTTGGAACTCGTGAGTTGCTTCTCCCAAAAGAATGACACTCAGAGAGCCCAAATTAGAAATTAGCAGCGCTGTTTCACTGTTACTAATGTTTATCGACTCAGGTTATACTACGGAGTGGTTTTGCGTTTTACATCCATGACAGATAGAATTACGAGGGCAATCTCAACACTAGCCGATTTGACGTATAGATGGAGTCAGTAGTTTGAAAATAACAATATTTTGTAGAGAAGTAACAACCTTAATTTACTATTTTTGTTTGAGCCATCAAAAGTAAATGATCTCGAGGGATTTGTAAACATGGAAAAAATTAGTTAGCGTTATCTAATTCAATATTTCCATTTGAAAAGTCTCAGTCTAACCAATATTAAAGCCGAGCTAGATTCTACTCTGGGGTAGTCTGCTGATTTGTTTACGACTGTAAAATATTGGGTAGCGGATTTTAAACGAGGCGACTTGAAAGGGTCAGTATTCCAAAAAATGTTTTACATAACAAAATAAAGAATTATAAAAATCATCATATAGAGTCATCATTAATCCTCCAGTTCGAACATCCACTATTGCGGTTGGCAAAAATTAAGAATTAAAGTTACAATTGCTTCATGACGCGCTTTATTCGCCAGATTTAGCACCTTCAGACTATTCCCAAACTTGAAAAAATGGCTCGGTGGTAAAAGATTTGGCAAAAATTAAGAGGTGGAGTCGGCGGTAGATCGCTATTTAAAGGAGTTTGACAGTTCTTACTATGAACGGTATAGCAGCTATTGAATATCGCTGGAAAAAGTGTATCGAGCAAAAAGAAGATTATGTGAAAAATAAAGAAAACATTTCCCGAGTTTTTTGTGTCTTTGTTGTTAGGTATGCTAGATTTCGGACCGCCCTCGTATTATTTGATACAGCTGGATATTATTTCGTCATTGTCACGTAATCGCTAGCCTAGTATGGAATACCAAAGCAACCAAATGATGATGGCTGGACCAAAGGTTTAAAAGTAATTATAAGCAGCATCCTAAATAAGTAGAAGGAATTGCTTTTGGGTTTTGTATGCTGCTTCATATTTGCTGTAAATTTTGTCATTACCCCACCGATATGATTGTAGTTTGTTTAAGACTTTATTTTTATAATTTGGGTCTATAAGATCTTTCATTATTTTCCCTTAAAGTTGCGTTGTAGTCAGTGTCGTCCAGCAAACCAAACCAAATTTTCATACAAAATTTGTTTATCTTTAAATAATTTTTGCCCTATTGGATTGTCGAAGGCACATTCAGAGTGAATACGATTTTGCTAACTTTCAGCCTGTTTTTCATTGCTAGTTATAATACTTCTCTTTTAACGATAAATCAGTGTCTTGTAATGGTAAATGGTGACTTTTGATACAGAGATTTGAATCATTGTTTTTCAAAATTCATTTTTTCATCATTATCATTTCTCCTTTACGTAATAAGTAATATTTATAATCGATGTAATTGTTAAAAGCAAAATTCAATAATCAGCATTAAAAATAATTAGTTATGTCTCAACGTAAGTCATTTTTAATCTATCCTCATGTGTTAAACTTCTTACTTTTCCCTTGTCAGTGCTGTTTTTACATACAATTCTTTACATTTCTCTATGAGGACTTTGTTAAAGATAAACATTCAACGAATATGTTTTTATTTAAAAAACAAATATTTAAAATTTTCACTTGTTTAAAAGTACGTGAATATTCCCGGAAGATAATTTCCTTCTTTATTTATTTAGTGTAGAGCAAATCCATTAATTGTAAAGCGAATACGCTGTGCTACATGAAAGTGGCAAGAAAGTGTCGCCTATGGCAACATTTTTGTATCGGAACTATTATGGAACATATATTTCATTAAGCTGAACTGTCTTACGAATTCTCACGTTTTTTGTAATGTAATTTAGTGGGTTTGTTTTGCAATCATTAAACAACTTGAGATATTTAATATGTAATCTTCGAAAGTTTCAGTCATAGTAAAAGTATTTAAGATGAGAGGAAATGTGGAAAAAATTACATTTTAAGTTTTAAGGTAGTAGAAAATATAAGAGGTAAGAAAAGTTACGCAGACCCACAAGTTAAATTACGCTTGAAAAACATTGAGAGTTATATAAATTTGAGGTAATCGAGCAATCCAAATACAGCACTTAAACAAAATTCGAAAAAATAACTCTTCTAACAATTGTAATGAATAGAATGAAATGAGGTTTACGTCGCCAGAAAGGCTGAGCGCTGCAGGAATTTCAAACAACAATAAAAACAAGGCACAATAAATTACAGTTTCTTGACCAGGCCACCAATTTTTGTTAAATTGGCCACGTAGTCTTTTTTCATTCGCATGACTAGATTTATTAAATACTTGGTGGCTTCTAAATTGTACTGAAGTTATTGAAATGGAATGAAAGATATGGATCTAGTAATGCGTATATGGGTTATTTTACGTAGTTTGCATGTGAGTTATCAAAGAGAACGTGATTATCTGATTGTTTTTTATTTTTCTAATTTTGCCATGTATTATAACGCAATGTAATTTACAAAAGTGGAAAAAGTTTACGAATAAGAATTACAACAGAAAAATTAAATCGATCCATTTCTTGTAAGATACTGGAAGGTGGAAGGTTTGCGGCAATTCCCTCCATATTCATTCTTAAAACTTAATTTATCATTATGCGTTTGAATTTGATTGAATTCAGACAACTGCTTTCAAAATATGAATATACGAGATAAATCTATCATTTGTAAGGGATGTACCAGAAGAGGCGTAGTTACTTTGTCGATCTGTCTACAATTTTACAGACAATTATAAACTACTATAACGGGCAAAAATCAACAACAGGGAATAGATTGCATTTGGGAAAATCAGCCAATGTGGCTAGAGGTACAAGAGAGAGTTTGGTAAAGCGCTCCGTTTTCATTCCGATACGCTTCTTTGACAAACGCTCTACGCGTACCGAATTTTACTACGTTTAATGCATTTAAATTATGGCTGTGGACCAAAGATCATATTCGTAAAGAAACACAAAACTAGCTACAATTTCGTATTTTGTTATTGAACTTTTTGACACTGATTGATGGTTTCCCAAAAAAAGTATTCGAATATTACGAAAAAGTATTCCGAAGATTAAAACCGCATACAGCCACCTATCATTACTTGAGCGCCGGTCACCTGGATGTGTCTGACGAACACTTCGAATAGTCGAATAATCGATAAGCCTTGTAAAAAACTGTAGGTGCCGTTGGGTGAGTCCAAAAATAGAATGCGAACGTGTCTCATCCATTTGATGCAAGCGAATTTGCTTTTTTCAGAAGGAACTCTTGCTGGACTCTTCCACTTAGAAATTATAGATTGTATATTCCCAGAACAAAGTTTATTAAACGACTTGAATGTCTGTTGGCGCACCAATAGTGCCACAATAAGTGATTCAAATACAATTTTTTAGCCAATGTACGAGTATGTATTTATTGTTTTTTTATTTACAGAAAATTTAATTTTATTTTATATAACTAATTGGTTTTGAAGATGATAGACCTAAAATGAACTTTATGCTCGTTCATTCATTCGTGACGCCTGATCAGATTAATATTCATTGCGGCATCGCCTCAATTATTGTTTTAATGCACAGCTTCAATTCAAATTCCTTAGTTTCATTTTGTACGCCTCTTGCTCGACATAACCCCATAAACAAGTTTGGTGCACCCAGATCAGGTAACCTTGGGGGCCAGCAGAAAGTGGAGTTTCTCCGCCACAACCGGTCTGGCTATGTGTAAAGTTGCCCCATGTTGCTTGAACCAAATGCTGTTGAAACTCTCTTTCAAAATCGCCATGGATCGGTCGCCATGGACAGGAGCACGATTCATGCGCTAAGCATGACAATTGAAAAAATTTAAATTACTACAGTCCACGAATTATGGATTGCGGGGAAAATTAAAATTGATATAAATCGGTCAATTTGTAAAGGGGCACCAAGAGGTGCGTGACAGAGCCGCGCATTTTTTCCCAGAACTAAGTTTACGAAACGCACGTTGTGTGTCAAATTAAGTTGGTGTCGGTTAAGTTGGTACTTTGCAAGATAATCACTAGAAGGGGTGGGGCTTCGCTGTACATTTTTTTTCCGATTTTCGAAGCAATATAAAACAATGCAGTGGACAAAAATCTAGTTCTCACCTGCAGGTCAGCAAATATTTAATTGAAAAAAGAGAAAAGACTAAATTTTGCAAAATCGCCCATTTGAAATCCCCGGCTACGATTAAAAAGATTGACAGGTAGACATCACAACTGTAGAATATCTGCCAACCAGCAAATTAAACGCATTTGATCAAAAGATTGCTGGTACTTTAAGCGCTTGCCTCTGTGTGTTCTATTTTTATTGAACAAGGTGTGTTCAAAAAATAAGACGAATTTTCAAATTTCGCAGAATGCGAATGTACGTTCGACTTTCGATTGTTGTTGTTGTTTTTATGTTGTTACACTCGTCTCGAAGATATGTTGATAGTTTTGTATGGATAGTTTGTTTGTGAGAGGCATAAATAAGACAGAATATTGTGGTATAATTCCGTTTACAACCAACGGTTTCGATCCCGCAAAGTATTGGATTGTGTCGTGTTTACAGTTGGTCAAAAGATACTTGGCACTTTGAAAGCTTCCTTTTGCGTGTTATGTTTTTATCCTATCAAATGATAGTGTTTCTATTTTTTCCTTTTGAACAAGTCCAATTTATTTGGTCATTTATATTGTATAAAAAAATAAACACTTTATTTAATTTAAAAAATTAGCAAACACCATTTTCCATTTGTTAGCTGCTCAGTTATACTTATCGTTGATGTTGTCTGTTCCGTGGCCCAAAAAGCAAGAGCTTAAAATAGCAAAAGCTATGTGCAAGTTGAGGAGTGCATTGTCGCAAATATGCTCTAAATTTCCATATTTGGGCAGATCATAAAAGTAATCCGCTACTTTGCAAGTCACACTACGACCTCTACTCAACGTATGCGAAAACACAGAATTAATGGTTTCATTAGTCAAAAAACAACAACTTAGTGAGTCGAGGCGTAAGTGTACTATATTCAATGCACAACTTCTTTCAGTGGCCGCAACAACAACAACAATTCAGCCTTAACATGATTTGTATCAGGTAGAGATGGCAAACAAAAAATTAATCGATTAATTAATCATATGATTAATTGCAGAAGAAAAATAAATGATTGCAATTAATTGCACTTAATACGAAAAAAATTAATAATTAAAAGCAATTTACTTGAAAAATTCTTATTTTTTATTCAGCCATGTTTGTAAAAATAATAATTTTGACAACCTTTTAGTTGTTAGTCGGTTTCTTTTTAATGTTGCGGTAGATGCAGCCTTGGAAAACAACCGTTCCGCAGGCACTGATGTTCCAATCAAGTGGCAATAATTTTGAGACACTTCATAGAGCTTGGGATAAACTGTTTTCATGTCATCCCAAGCATCTACTACGTTTGATTTAAGTGGCAAAACTTGGGAGTTTAAATAAAAAGTGAGCTCGTCTTGAGGTTGTACATCGTCACATGCTTTTTTTTTTGTGCGCGAGAGTTTTGTGTGGAGCCCAGAAATCAAAATCATGTTCTGATTCAACCGATGACTCACTTGCTGTTTCTATATTGTCATCTTTTTTGGTTATTTCAGCACGAATATATCTTAACACCGACGACAAGGCCAATGGATCCTTAAAATTAACACTTTTAAATCTGGGATCCAAGATAGTGGATGCAGCTAAGAGGAAAGACTGTTCTATGGTCGCAAATCTTTTATCAAATTGCTTTAAAATTTCTTATTTCAGTTTTTGTGCTGCTGGTTGACATGGGTGAATTTTCGAAATTTGCTCATGACCGCAATGAACTAATGGTATTATTTGGCTGAGAGTTCCATGTCGTTCGCCACTTATCTGCACTGTCATGACCTCTAAAGGTCTTAAAAATGTACATATTTCCATTAGTTCATCCTTTTCTCTTGATGTTATCATGGGCGGAGAGTCCGGGTAATTGACCAAAACTTGGCTGACGTAGGCGCTAAGTTTGATGATGTAGTAAAAGTTACACAAATTTACCCTCTGGTACGCCAGCGGCTGTTTGCACCTTTCGCATGTCGTCATTGGCTTTAACGCTGCGTTTAAACCATTTCACAATTGTTTTGCATTTTAAAATAATACCTTGTACAGCAGAAACATCTAATGAATTCGAACAAACCAAATTCAGCGTATGGGCGAAACATGGAATATGGCGCTTTTTTCCGAATTTTTCATGGATTGCATTGACAATATTTCTTGCATTGTCTGTGAGAACAGCCTTAACGTTATCTTCCTCAATAGAAAAATTTTTCATTGCATAGGACAAAATCTCAGATATATGGGAAGCTGTATGGGACTCACTCAATTCATACACACCAATTGTTCCATTAAATGGCTTTGTATCAAGCAGCCCATGAACGGTTGTTCCCAACAAGAATGTTAGTGATGTAAGAAAGAACAAAGAAACAATGCTGCCAAGCACAGATAAAAACATGTGCTCGAAATAAAAAAATCAAAAAAAAAAAAAAATTAATAAAATACCAAAAGTATTTTGCCAATTAATCGATTAAAATTGCAATTAATTGAAAGCAAATCTACGATACAATTAAATCATTAATTGGCCAAAATTAATCGATTAATTTAATCTTTGCGATTAATCTTGCCATCTCTAGTATCAGGGGTTAAGATACTGAGAGCTAAGAAGGTACTTTAGCAGTGCTGAATATAGTTATAGGATCAAATTAAATGTTGAAATAGAATTTTGCAAATAACAATTAAATGATATTACAATGATGATAACCTATGTATGCATGTATGTATGAATATTATAATAGTAATTTTAGTTAGATTATTAATATTAATAAGAATTGTCTCTTTTACAATTTGTTTTATATGGGACAAAATCGTTCTTAGAAATTAAATAAAAGTTGAAGGAATATATATGTTTCCGCAAACAGATAGGTTTCTTCCTTCAGCCGAAGGTATGCAAATATTTTGCAATTCTGATCTAATTTGCCTTTGAATTTTCGCAGTTATTTATGTAATAGGATTAGCCGGAGTGAAACATTAGCATGCGCATTAAATGCAAAAAAAAAGAAGCAGAATAAATTCAGGTGTTCTTATGACTACATATCGACTTGTTTTATGCGAAATTTTCACAAAACTAATTCATTTAAACTCAATTAGCCTTTAAATAAGTTATAGGTTCAAAAATATTAAAAGACTGGAACAAGTTTGCAGGCCTTTCGTAATAATGTAAAAATGTTACTGAGCAACTTATTTCAGTAGTAATGAAAAAAAAAAAAATTAAAAAATTTTGCGATTTTTGGGTTTTGTATTCAGTATTTTACCACGTTAAAGTGATTTGAAAATTATTTTCTTTTTTTACGATTTTTTTTTTAAATTCTGCATTTATTACGTTGACGTACATACTACTTACATACTAAAATTTTATTTTTATTCGGAAACACTTCCTTGAGTGTCCCTACTGCTATATTCGTCCTGAGTAGTCAGGTCCTGTTCTCCTCCTTAGTCTGGTACATAATGGCGTTTCGCTCATCAGATTGGACGCCGTCTGATTCGAATATAATTCATATATCTAGCGGAGTATTTTTGGACTTCTTCCTTAATGAAGGATGTTTTCAATTCTCTATGCAATTGTTTGTTCGAGAAGTATCTGGGTGCACCGGTAATGGTTCGAAATACTTTGAATTGAAAGCGTTGCAATATTTCAAAGTTGGAGTTTGCTGCACTCCCCCATAACTGGATTCCATATGTCCATACGGGCTTTAAGACGCATTTATAGATTTTTAATTTGTTATCTAGGGATAGTTTGGATTTGTCATTCAAAAGCCAATTTAAAGATCTTAGCTTGAGCCCAAAGGCCAGTGTTCTTGTAAATATATGCTTTCTCCAAGTCAGTGTTCTGTCCAAATAAATGCCTACATACTTTGCATTATTTGCTTGAAGTATTTCAACATTTTTAATAGACACGGGAGGGCAACATCCTCTCAGAAGTGTAAACGCTACCTGAACCGATTTCGTTTCATTTGCCTTTATTCTCCATTTCTGCAACCGTTTTGTTATGGTATTGAAATGTTTTTGAAATTTTGTAGATGCTTGATCCGGGTTGACGTCAGTGGCAAGAAGACCTGTTTCGTCTGCAAACGTTCCGATAAGAGTCCCTTCTTCTGTGGGTAGATCCGAAGTGAAAATCAGATATAAGGTAGGACCCATAATGCTGCCCTGAGGTTCTCCCGCATGCGATTTAAACATGTCCGACATGCCTTCGCCGTGTTTAACAAAAAAGGTTCATTCAGATAAATAAGATTTCAGAAAAATTAACAAAATCGTGGCTAACATGTTCCTCAATTTGAATAATAAACCTTTGTGCCATACCCTATCAAAGGCTTGTGAAATGTCCAGAAATGCTACATTGCAATACTTTTTTGGGTCGAAAGATTTATTTATCAGTTCAACTAATCTATGAACCTGTTCAATCGTCCCATGTCCCTGTCTAAAGCCGAATTGGTGATCAGGTATTAGTTTTCTGGACTCTATTACAGGGTTTAATCTTCGGGGAAATAAAATTTCGAGGACTTTTGACGGTATAGGTAGGAGGCTTATGGCCCTGTAAGAAGAGGTTTCTTCAGGTGGTTTTCCTGGTTTTCGCATCATTTTCACCTGAGATATTTTCCATTGTGGCGGAATGTACAACTTTAAAATGATTGCATTGTATATTCTTGTTAGAAGCTGTAAGCCTTCCTGTGGCAATTCTTTTAAGACTTTAGTGATCAAGTCGCATACCGGGGCTTTTCGGTCTTTTAAATCAGCTAGTATATTTTTAACTTCTAAGGTCGTAGTTGTGCAGCTCATTTAAAAAAGTGTCACTTTCTCCCTTATACTTAATGGAACTTTGTTCTGTTCGGGTATATTTTTTTCATTCAAAGGAGTAGAATTCCAAGCTGCTTGTTGGATAATATTATTAAACTGCCCAACTCCATTTATTATATCGTTATCTGAGTTTAAAGCAATTTGTTCATTTACATTAGCTTTTACCAAATGTCGAAAGAGATTCCAGTCAGTTCGTTTATTATGGAGTACACCATTTTTCATTTCATTTTTTATTTTTTTTTTCATACAAATTTTTTCATACAAATGCATAGAAAATTTCCAAAATGTCTTGGTTTCTACCCCAAGACTGGAGTTCAACAACACTTTAACTGCCTCTGTGTGAAAATATACCAAACGCGGTAAAGCCATTTTTTTAAATCCCCCCACTGGGAAATGTAACCTAAGAGGGTAAACATATAAGTTCGGACTGGCCCGATTCACTTTTCCTACAAGTTTTCATCAGAATTTGCTCATATTGTGCACATAAATTTCACTGTGGTGCAGTTATTTTAGGTACTAATTCTACCACCAAGACTCTTTTAAATGAACGTTTATAATGGGAAGTATAGGTCCTTTAGCGTAATACGGAATAATCCCAGTAATGCATTATTAATATTATAAGATGCAGTATGAAAATTCGCAGACAGAAAATTGGACAATTTTTGTTTTTGTATTAACTCGTGTGGCATCCATACATTTAGCCTCTTTTTGTATTCTGCCTTATTCAATTTGTTTCAAACGGTTTTTGTGTAGCGTTTAGCTCCCTGGCATTCAAAATAGTGCTGACACGATAGTCGGGCTTGACGATTTCCATTATTTTATTGACATTTTCCTTAATTGGCCTTCCAGACCGTAGTGCATCCTTGACATTGAAATTATCGAACTGAATTGACGAAACCAGGATCATAGAAACTATTGAGTTGTTCGGAAAGTTCATTCGGGTCTTAAAATAAATTTGTTTACAAGTTTATATATAAGAACATAATTATTTTAATCTATCGTGGGTTTTCTAAAAAAAAAAAAACATGTCCAATTCGATTTTTCACTTCCTCGTCGTTATGGAAATCCTTCAAGTTTTTGCTCAGACTGCGACAAAGGTGATACCCGGACAAAGCAAGGTCTGGGGAGTAGGGTGAGTAAGGTAAAACTTTGACAGTTTCTAACGGGTCCGCAAGGCAGAGTGAGGCCTCGGTGAAAGAGTGAGGTACCACTCATCGGGGTTGCTGATTTTTTGATTATTTCAGCTATTTCCTTAGCTGTTGCACGGTGCTTAACGATAATTAAATCTTTCACCTCCTCGGATCTGAGAGCCTCCGTTACGGAGAACATCTTTTAAACCATTTCTAGCAAGTTCTTTCATTTGGTCCGTTTTCTTCATAAATAGACTTAATTTCTCGGCTGGCTTCAGCAGCCGTTTTTCCTTTTCGAAAATAAAACAGCATAATACGCCTAAAATGCCCTTTTTCGCTCATTTTTCTACTTTTTAAAACTTTTTTTAAAACGCTATAACCTCTCACGACTAGAACGAAAATACAAGTAAGCAATAGTAAACAGTTTAGAGAAGGGTTGAGAGAAATTTACGATAGTGTTTGAAGGAACTCTCCGTCATGAGAAGTGACGTATGTATTGTAAACTAACGAAATAACCGAATGAACTTTCCGAACGACCCGATATTTACATCTTCAACCGCTTGGTTGTGTTTTCGCTTTTAAAAAACTTAAAAATATGGAGAACTTTTTCTTTGTCCCTTTCCGACGCGCTCTCAAGTAATACTGAGACTATCAGTCACAAAACCGTCTTAACACCTTTTTGAGTACAAAATCTTATATTTCTAATGCCATCTGTAATAACCTTATCGCACTGACACGCCACGAGCCACAGCTATTACAGCCAACTATTGGAAAAATAATGGAGTTCTTTTCACTGTACCAAATATTATGTTTATTATCTATATACTCTAACCAATTTTTTAGCTTTTAAAAACAAGCAATACCCGAATTACTTCAGGTCAATACACATTAGTCTGTTAAGCGCCATTTTCAGCTAGGTTCCTAAAAACTTCAAAATAGGTGTTCGATTAAATATTTTACTTTATTTTGCTGCGCTATTATTTATGTTTGTAACAAATCTGTCAATGGTCTAACGGCTATGGTATTTTATAACCGGTCTTGTTCGATTGTCCATTCCAACATCGGACCAATCCTGTTCACCACTTTAGCGGTTCAATTTACTGACTCTCAGCCTTCTTTACCCTATCAATAATACACATACGTGTAAAACCAGAGATGTTAGTCCGACTTTTTGCTAACGCTTGACAGCTTACAAAGGTTTTTGGTTCCAAATGTCCAACTGCTCAATTGAAATCTAAATATGCAAATCGCATTTCAAATTCTACATCAGTGCTCATTAATTATGCATGAAATGAAACCTAAATATACATATTAAAAAAAAATTGAAGAAAAAAACAGATTGCACAAAATTCATTGATGCATTGCCAAATCAATGCATTTATTACATATTTAGCCATAAATATGTACACGAAAACGTACATATTCATGTGCACACAACGTCAGACCCGTTTGTAAACCTCAGCGCGCTGAACATGGAACCGGGTTCGCGCGTACGAGTGCAACTGCATTGCAATGTCAATGAACTCTTTTTAGTGCGTAACAGCAAAAACTGCACGCATAAATGCGAATTGTTGCCTCATGTGGCGGTTGCCACCATAAACACGATTCCAATTGAAATTGCAACAAAATAATGTGAAAAAATAACACGAGTCTCAAACAACGCAAACTTTAGATAAGTTGCTGTAAGTGTGGAGACATGCATGCCATGATGTAGGGTGGGGAGGGGAGAGGGGAGAGGTCGTAGAAAACGTTTACAATAAAAAGTGCGTGAGTTGAACAGCAAACATTGAAAATTATCAGTGAAATGTAGTTGTAGCACTTTGTTGTGTGACTTTTTTCTTGTGTTTTTGAAAACTTAAAAAGTGTAATGAACTTTGGAAAAAACGTAACGTAAAGCGAACATACGAGCAGTTTACGTCAGCGAAAATTTGAACTCCGCTTGCTCTAAAATTTTTCTGCTTTGCCAAAAAATATATATTTTTTTTTTAATTTTGGTAAAATCGGAAATCTCTAAGACGGCGCAATTATTAGGTGCGCAACTACTCGCTGTTTTTCTTTTTTTTTCTACAAAAATTCAACTTTATTATGAAAACATGTTTACAAATGATTCATTGAAAGTATTGCCCATCGCTTTTCCCATCTTTGTGGCAAAGCTCAAATTCCGCCACGGTAAAACTGTTCATCTTTTGAGGCTATCCTCGAATCTATATATTCCTGGATGTCGTCATATGAGTTCAACTGCTGGGCAGCCAGATCGTGTGCCATCCAACGGAACAAGTGACAATCGGACGGCGCAATATGTGGAAAATATGGCGGATGGGGTGAGACTTTCCATTTCAGCGTTTCCAGATAGGTTTTAACGGTCTTGCCCACGTGAGGCTGAGCGTTGCAATGCTGAAGAATAATTTGTTGTGCCTCTCCGTGTATTGTGGGCGTTTCTCGCGCAGAACTCGGCTCAATCGCATTAATTGAAGTCGATACCGATCCCCAGTGATAGTTTCAACAGCTCGTAGTAAATAACACCGACCTGGTCCCTCCAAATACAGAGCATAACCTTCGCAGTGTGAATATTTGGCCGATGTGACGATGTATATGTACACAAAAGCATGACCGGAAAGCCGCCATGACTTTCTTTTCTTTGGATTGCTGTAATGAATTCATTCTTCATCAGCCGTTACAATACGATGATTTTTATGATTTTTATCGCTGAAGCAGTTGTTCACAGGCGAAAAAACAATGCTTAACGTCCCTTGGGTTCAACTCATGAGGAACCCAAGTTCCTTGCTTTTGAATCATTCCCAAAGCACGGTAGTAAGTTATGTTTGTTTCTTTTACACCGATAGTCTATTGTTATCTCTTTTTCACATGTTATGTTAATAGGAACATTCTAGAAGTAGGTTTATGTTAAGCGGCACTATTCTCTAGATATGTTTATCTTAATGACACACATTATGCAAATATGTGTTCTCACAAAATTTTTTTGGCACTATCTATAATAAATAATTATGCTATAAATGGAGCGACTTTGTATTTTTGGATGAAATAATAAAGTTGACGATAAAGTGGAAATACGTTCCACGTTTATAAACTACTTATCTAAGACACATCGGTATTGTATGTAGGTTATTCAAACTAATCGGCATTATCGGGGAATACTTGTACCCTGCTTGGGAATATCTGCAAAAGGCTCTACTTACACCCAAAAGAATAACAGCTTGAAAGCCGAATAAATAATATGTCCAGTTTCATGCTTTGACAATTTGGCTTTTTGCTAGCATAATTGATCCGCTTGGATTGCCTCATATGTTTCAATATTCATATTGAAACATTTATTTCAACATACTCAAATGAACTTGTATGTGTACACATGTACGAGTATGTACCTTCTGAACGCCACCACCCTGCTCACTGCAGGGGGCAGTTCTTGTTTTCTAGTCCACAATGGGGAAACACAATCTTTTCTAATTTATTTGGCATCGCTCTCATAAAAAATTATGTATGACTTGAATAAGAGGCAAAAAAAAATCTGACGTAAACTGTTTTTTTTTTTTTGAAAATTTGTGGTATTATTAAATCAACAGCCATAAACAACAATAAGAATCGTGCCACACGCACATTTGGCAATTGCGACGGCAGTCTCTGAACTAATGATGTCAAAATAAAAACAAAAACAAAAAAAAAAATAGATTACCAGAGAAATAAATTAAGATCTTAATCAAAAATTGGTCATAGAAGCTCAACATCCTCACGATACGTTTGTCTAAGATTTCCTACTTTTCGCAACAATTGAAATCTGTACCACGAGAATTGAGCCAGCATAATGGCTCTGTAAATTGCTGCGAATTGTACTATACGGCAAAACTAGCATAATATTCTACTTTATATATTATACAAAAAGCGAAAATCGTATTAAATTAAATGCTGTTATCTCTACATTTTTCGCAATTTTCTTCTTTAAGATTTTTCTGGTTTTTCGGCATTGCTTCCGAAAGCCTAAGCCTCTTCTACTTATATAGCGAAGTTCTGTCAAGAAACCAAAAATATTATTGTGGAAAGTTCGTAGATTCAAATATCGTGTGCAGCTAATTAAATGCAAACGCAAGATCTTCATGAGAGTTCAGTTTTGCTTCGGTTTTGATGTTATAAATTTTTTGAAGAGTTATCTATAAGTTTATTTCTGATCCTTACTAGAAACAAATATTCACTGCATATATCGATTGGTTTTCTATTTTAAATGTGACTGCAATCTTGCATTGATTCGGCTTCGCCATGAGATGTAAGGAATAGGAAAAATAAACCCATTATATTTCCAATAGATGGCTTTAGCAATCGGTATCTCGCTAGAGGGCATTAAAAAGAAAAGACTTCATACTCAAAAAACTACTCACTCGGAAAGTTTTGTAATTGCTTCACTTAATATTGTTTAAGCGCATCAAAAATGGACACCAGGAAGAAGGAAATAGCAAAAAAAATCATGGCAACAAAACCTCAACAAAAACAATTCATTTCTGACGCGAATTGTGACTGGGGGTGGAAAGAGTCACAAAGAGAGAGTCACATACGGCAAAGTCTACTATGTGCTGAATATCTAAGGCCAAACTCTTAATTGGCAGCTTTGTTCAATATCACATGATCTGTGTTTTATCAGAACAGCGCCACGCCACACACATGGATAATGCGTCCTATTACCAAATGATTACTAAATGTTCCTTTCTATAGCGAATGATATTTCCGGTAACAAAGGAAAGGTTTTGAAATTCGACTATCCTTCCTATGAGGAAGGGCATAGTGGATTACTTTAAAAATGGTATCAAGTTATAGAACAAATCGGTGCATATTTGACCTAAATCATACTCTGGCTATGCTAAATATAATATTTAATAACATAGAAAAATAATGAATTTATTTTTGTATTTTAACCTTATATTTTAGCCAAATGGGATTGCCCAAATAACGCAAGCTACGATGCAATATTTTAATAAATTAGTTATGAAAGAGCCCTCAAGATTTTCTAGGTCAATGATTTTCTAGATGTATCTGAATTATTCTCAGAGAAGGGGCGTTTAAAGCACAAAGTACGTTTGGACAAATGTGTTTCATGATTTTTTAGGTCGACCGAGCGATTATCTGGATGGCAGGTAAATCTTTGTGAAACCCCTTAAAATTTCTTAAGCACAATATTATGCCGTGTCGCTGGTAGAGAGTGTAAATGAGCAACTTTTTGGAACCACCCACATCTTTTGGAACTCATATAAAAAATAGCATTTTCCCCCTTTAATCCACAAATAGCAGAAACTTAAATTTTTGCCAATAGTATTGGTTTGTAACGCGTCTTCCGGTACTTCCCGTATAAATGATCGGCTTAACACATATATTTCTAGGTTAATATCTCACATTTGGCTACACCACAATTAGCTAAATTTGCTACACGTTCGGTGTTTGCCAAAGTGGGTGTTTGGAATGGAAATGTAGGGCGTTGGCTGGTTTTCCGTTTCTCAATCTTTCCTCTCTAATTTCTAACCAATCTAAGTAATTAAGTTTTTTGTTCATTTTTCAAGTTAGCTTTTAAACAAACTTCAAAAAGGATGACCAAGTAACTCCTTCTGATACATCCCATACAAATGCATAAGTTAACCAGCATATCATTTGCTTCAAATCATTCGAGTTAAAATTAACTCATCCAAATTTGACAAATATCTTGCGTTTGGAGAACTAAGCTCTGAGAATGAAATTGGCCTGCATTACCACATCCGGTATCTCCTATAAAAATGGGCTTACATTTTTGTCTATTAAACTTCTTAAAGTTTTTATAGTGCTTATTACATTTGAAACAAAAATCGGCTGAATAATCACATCCCCTTTGATAACTTCCACACAAATTGCTAAATTAAACCCATATGTTCATAGATAGATATCATTCATTCAATTGCAGTCCTTACGGTGCCACAGATATACAATTACAAAAATCAGGGATTCTTCTATATTTTCTAAGCGAGAGACCACAGAAGTTTATAATTCTGCTCTTATTGTTGTGCTCTAGTTCAGATTATTAGATTTAAATATGTTCTGAATTTTTCGATAAGAGCCCACCAAAACAATTTATTCGCGGGAAGTAACTATGGAAAGATGGTTTTAATATTAGGACCATTTCCATGGTGCGAAAACCATGGAAATGTTCTGGCGAAGAACAAAGCCACGTTCTAGAACTTTACTAACACCATCTTAGCAGCAATTTATGAAACAACCGACCTCAACTTATTAAATGGCAAAAAGGGACCATTTTTCCATATTGTATGGAAAGGATTCTATCGGTTGAAAGTACTATTTCAAATTCTTGTTTACATGCTAGGTTAAAAAATAATATGACCAGTTCAACTCCAAGTTTTCTAGCACTGCTTGGACAATACCAGAAAGCACTGAAAAGAACTTATAAGATTGTAAAGGCGGTAAGCTGTCTTTTAACAATATATTGTTACGCACTAACTAATGATTAGCAATTATTTCTATATATACGAGTATAACAACATATTTAGAATGAAATGAGTTATTTCGACATTTAAATGTTCGTAAAGCAATTATAGTTTTCGCAAAGAGGTGATCAAACGATATGACTCGAGTTGGTCAAATTTATATAATTTCGGCTGTATTGTTCAACAAATTGCTTAAATTTCAACAATCTTCAATGCAAACATAACCTTAGTTAAGCGTGTAATTTATTTATAAATTAAACTAACCTGTAGAAAAAAAAAACTTAGAGCAAACTTAAATATGTTTATATATCAAATCTGCTAAGAGGAAATAAATGAAAGAAAATTTATTATATACAATTATGGACGATTGTTCACGATATACAGATTGCCTTAATGTGAGATTATATCTAATGTATGGTATCATTTGAAAGAAAAAGTTTGCCATATCTTTTCGCAGATTATGCGTAAGTTATTGCTCCATAAAAGTCGTTTACTTTAGTTTATACGAAGCAAAAAATATACTAAATAGGTGCACTTGTGAAGATCTACATTCGTACTCATGTTCATAACCATACATAAATATATGTATGCAAGTTTGTTAAAGAATAATCAAAACCAAACCATGAGAATTTTCCAAAGAAAACAAAAGGCTAAACTTAGAAAGAAAAACACAAGCATTTCGTTCATAAACATTTAAAAGAGAAAAACATTTCGCTCAAGAAAATTGGTTCCTCGCTAGATATAAACTGCGTTTAGCAGCAACGGCTGTCTGTGCACTATAAAGATCGTAATAGCTATATTTCGAGAACTATCTGTAAGCTCTTGATAACCATTTACTACGAACATTATATCTGTAACAATCCCATGAATGGATTTATTTCATACTCGGTACCTGGTACTAAGATCGTTAACCCGTTCGAAACAAACAACAAGCAAGTGCAGCCAATATTCAAAAGTTGTCATTTAGCAGGTTTTTCTGTTTCGTGTTTTTCTGAACAGCTGATAAAACGTAAAACTTTTTGTTACTAATTATAGTAAAAATCCAAATGCTATTTTTGTTAACACGAGTTCTAAGCGTAAAAAATTCTGGGACAGCAACCCACGGTTCAAGTTGCAGAAAACCATCCCAGTTGTCCACACCAATCGATTTAGCGATTTATCTGATCCCGACGATAGTGATGATATGAAAGAGGAACAAAACGCTGTTCCAGACATCAAAGTTCCCCCAACTGTTATAGATAATAGCCACAACTTTAGTTCGGTTATCAAACGTTTTGGTTCAAAATGTAGCTGCAAAAGAATGTCAATTGGTACAAAAACCAAAAACTATGTCAGAATATGATTATTATCAAAATTCTAAAGGGTAAAGTGATGATTTTTTATACCCATCCTATTAAAAATCGCAAAAAATTCAAGCTCACCTTATTCGGGCTCCCCAAACTCAAAGTCGCAGAAATTACAGATGAGTTTAAAACGAAACATAACATTGAACCAGTCAAAATAAGCGAAATCCAAACTGCTCGTTCAAACCCAGGTGATGCATTATATTCGCTAGAGTTCGATTGGTTACAAATATCGAAGCGAGAAGTCAGGGAAATTAAATATATCTGCGGAGAAATGGTTGTCTACTAGAGAAATCCACTGAGGCGACCAAAAGGATCGATATAGTGTTCTAAATGTACCATGTGCGCCTATGGTTCTACAAATTGTTTTAGATCAAAAGCATGCTTGGGATGTGGAGGGCCCCACGATTATTCAACATGTCAACTTCTGAAAGTTACAACTGATGATGGACATCCGTACATTGCTTCGTCCCATGAACAAAAATCGAGTTCTAAATGGTGACCCCAATTCTATTTAAATTATTTGTTATTAATTTCTTGGGCCAATGGAATCAAATCACAAATTTGTTTCTGGATTTAAATTGTTTCTTCGCCGCCAGCGAGCGTCAAGCGTAGAGATTTTAGAGAGAAATTGTTAAATTAAAAAATAAGTTTTGGTGGTTGTTTACAAATATTCAATATTCGCAAAAAATCATTTTTAACCAAATATAGGAAATAAATATTGGAAAGACAAATAGTGCAGTTTGAAAACTTTGAGAGTTGACGGAAACTTTCATATGTCTTATGTAAGCTTTTAGAAAAAAGGAATCCTTTGCATGTACAAAATTTACATCGTAGAAGGTGAGACACAAAATTTTCCCACATTGGGTGGTTCGTCGGTCACAAAAAAAGTGATTTTTGCTCATCATTCTGGTAGTTGGAGTAAACAATTTAGGGAAAATTCCTATTTTAGTTGATGGTCACATTAAGCTGATTACAGACGAGGAAAAGGCGGAAGCACCAGCATCTTCATTCGCCAACGCACACGAGCTTACCCTGAGCTAAACGTAAACAAAGCTGGAATACATCTGAAAACTGAGGAAGCATCAATAAACGGGCTGCATTTATTATCACACGCGAAATGTCTTATCATACTGAGCAAATTAAGGTTCCAGGTGTCGATAGTGTCTCAAACTTGCTTTTGAAAAATATTTCCATAAAAGCAATAAAATTGTTGACCATAATATTCAACAGTTGTATAGGCCTAAATTATTATCCAACAGCATTTAAGAAAGCTAAAGTAATAGCTATTCGTAAACCCAACAAAACCTCGAGCAATCCTACCCACGTACAGATCAATAAGTCTCTTAAGCAATTTAGAAAAATATATGAAAAACTAATTCATAACAGGACGGATGAGGTTGCCACGCCTGACAGGACAATATGATGAGCAAATTGGGGTTAAAAAGAACATAGCACTATTCACCAAATTGGCAGAATAAAAAACAAAATAATTAGGAACAAGCGCAACAGAAAGTCAACAGGGTTAATGTTGACATGACGATATTAGGAAAGCACTCGACACCATATGGTATCACGGTCTACTTTTTAAATCAGTTGTAGCAGATGTGCCAAAGTAGTTGTGTAAAATTATCGCCGATTTTCTAGACAACAGGGAATTTGCGGTTTCGGTTGGTCAAAGTAACTCGTCGTTCAAAAGTATTCCAGCAAGACTACCTTAAGGATAAATTTTATCGCCAACTTTATACTCGATTAATACTTCGGATTTCAAAAAGAAGTTGACATTGCTTATTATGCAGACGATACGGCGCTAATTTCATCAAGCAAATTAACAAACACCCTCTTAAAAAAAAACGGAAAATAGCCGTATGGCCTGCAACAAATACTTTAAAAAATACAAAATTAGCATCAACGTTCACTAGAAACGGATGTACATATAGAAAGAGCGTGAAAGTCAGGAAATAGTAAGATACAGGGATAGAGGTGAAGCCCGACAATTCTACCAAAAGAAGAAGTACAGGGTATGGAACAGGGCTCCCCTCCTGTAAGAATAGCGAGGGAAATCTGGTCACAGATACGCAGAATGTGCTGCAACTATGGAGAGCACATTTTTATAAGCTCTTAGTTTCGGATGGTAGCACGAGGGAGGAAATCACCCTAATTATCGACGATGGCATAAATTGCGCAGCTCCCAGCCAAACAGAGGTCAGAACGGCAGTATTGCGGCTTAAGAACAACAAAGCTGCGGGCGCTGATGGCCTGCCAGTAGAGCTGTTTAAAACTGATGGCGATAAGCTGATAAACAGCCTGCATCAGCTCCTAAATACGGAAAACATGAACGATGATTTCAATTTGAGTGTACTGTGTCCTGTGTTTAAAAAAAGATGATCCGAATGTTTGTAAAAACTATCGCGGTATCAGTCTTCTACCCATTGCCTATAAGGTCCTATGGAGTGTGATATGAAAGGCTAAAGCCGTTTCTAAATGACCTGATTGGACCTTACCAGTGTGGCTTTAAATGTGGTAAAAATTCTGGAGAAGGCCCAAGAAAGACAGATCGACACCTACCATCTTTTCGTCGATTATAAAGCTGCCTTCCATAGCCCGATACGGCAAAAACTGTATAAGATAATGTCCGAGTTTGGAATTCTTACGAAGCTTGTACGCCTTTATAGGATGACGCTGACTGACACGAAGTATTCAGTAAAGATGGGCAAAGATCTATGCGAGCATTTTTACACCAAACGGGGATTTAGGCAGGGCGGCAGTCTATCGTGCGACCTCTTTAACATACTGTAGGGAAAGATTATGAGGAAACTGCACTGGTATCATCTTTAATAAAAGACATATGCCATACAGATGGCATATACATTATTGGGCGAAAACTGCGAGATGTCACTGCAGCATTCTCAAGCATCGAGAAGGAAGCAGCGAAAATGGGTTTGGTGGTAAACGAGGACAAACAAAGTTATTAGTTTCAACGAACAAAGAGTCTACCCGTTTGGGACGCCGTGTGAACGTTGACAACTATAACTTTGAAGTAGTTGAAGAATTGATCTACCTCGGTTTCGCTGTAAACAAAACGAATAATGTCAGCATGGAGAAAAAGAGGAGAGTATTGCTTTCTAACAGATGTTACTACGGCCTATGCAACCGATTCAACGATAAAACCCTCTCTCGACAAAAAAAAAAAATGTGACTGTACAAGACGTTGGTTCTACCTGTCTTGATATATGGCGCTGAATCCTGGGTTATGACGCAAGCGGATGAGTCGGTACTGGCAGTTTTCGAGAGAAATATACTCCGAAAAACAAGAAGTATCAGCGTCGTATGAACAATGAGCTGTATGAGCTCTATGCTGATACCGACGTGGTCAAACGCATTAATATACCTATACAGCGATAGCGTTGGCTGGGTTATGTTGTGCGGATGGACTCAAATGCTCTGGCACAGAAAGTTTTCGACAAGGAACTCGATGGACGGCGCAGAAGAGGGCTACCGAAACTCCGCTGAAGGGATCGGGCTTTTGATATACTGTCGAAGCTTGGTGTGACGAATTGGAGGAGAAGCGCAGAAGATCGAAGTGCTTGGAATAATTTTCTACAGGCGGCGTATAATAGATGAGGATGTCTATTTCCAGTCGCCACCTAAGAAGAAGAAAAATTCTCAAAACCCAAATCATAATTTTCCCTTTCAAAAAATCTCCGAAAAAAATCCCGACGAGACCGAGATAATTTTAAATCAACACCATTGTAAAATGCAATTGTTTGGATGCAGTGCTGTCAGATTTGGTCTGAAGATTTCATTTGGAACTTAGCTTCCTCGAGAGAAATTGGAGGTTTTTGTGGAAGAACTTAGGTTCTTGGTACTTATGAGGGTGTTTCGTATTGGAGGAGATAAGAAGAAAATGGCACATTCAGTTAACTTACATTATTTGGATTTTGTTAGTATGTTGAGGGCGGGTGGCGGAAAAAGAAAGTGAGTATATCGCTGTTTTCAACCATGAGACCTCCGTGCCCCACTGGGTTACCATACAGGTGTAACAAAATAGGAGTGTTTATAATCACATGGTTGTTTACTTGTGTAAAGTAAATAAATGCTTCATTTTTACAATTGGCAATATGTACAGGTTGGTTCATACAACTAATTCAATGTAATTCACTTTAATTCAGTGTAATTTGATATAATGCAAAAATTCAAAAATACAAAATTTCATTTTTATTCATAATAGTAATAGTTCACAATTTAATTTAAAAAAAATTAAAAATTAATTTTTTGTAATAATGGAAAGGATAAACTATGTTAAACAACCATAGAAACTCAAAATAATGTCAAATATCTTGGGGCGATTTTAGATAAGAAAAAACTCTCCTTCCAGAAACATACCTATATACAATTATCTTGCGAATAGGCACTGTGTTCATTTAGGACATTATGCCCATTTTTAAATAGATGATCGACTCTAAGCCTTAAAAACAAGAATCTTATTTACAGGTGTGTTATAAGGCCTGTATTGGCTTTCGCTTCACCTATATGGCACAACGCGGCAAAAATCCACTTACGAAAAATGCAAATTCTTCAAAACAAATGCTTACAAAATGATTTTCAACAAACATTAGAGGTACTGCACTTCTATGCTTCACGAGTGTCGCTTTCCGATTGGCTAATGTAAACGAAAAATATTAGGCTTATAAAATAGTTATCCGTAGTAAGTTGGGCTGACATGTAGAAATACACGAATTTGAATGTACACTTTCAGTTGGCAAGAATTTTAGAAACTTTTCTTTGCAGCTTAACGTTATATATCACTATCCTCTTGAGGGGTGGAATACTTTTTATTATGCCGTCTTTTCCGTTCTCCATAATTCTGGAGTCTATAATTCACAAGAAATTTTTTTAGTACTATTTTTTTATGATGACCAATCGTGGCGGTACACAATTGTAAGCAGGAGAGGTACACGCAAAATAATTGTTTCCTTAAGTGATCAAAAACTATACCAAAAAAATACTTGTGGTGTTAAATTTTTGATCTGAAACTTATTGGGTTAATATAGAAATCATTACTACAATAAGTTTCAGACCAAAAATAAAAGGATATATCAACTTTTAAACTTAAGAAAACATTCTACTCAACTTTGCACACAATTTTAAATGAACTATAAATGAATTAGAAAAATATAAATGAAAAAAATATTATGTCCGAAAAGTAATTTTATTTCTCTCAATACAAAATCGGTTGAGCGTTGTTGACACTAAGCCGCTCGGTTCAAAACATCACATTTTTCTACACTATGTGAGAGAAGGAAAAAACCATGAGAAACAAATATTTCACGAGATATAGGTAGATAGATATTTCACGAGCGATAGGTAAAACGGTGGTAGGTAAACTTACTAAGAAGTTATGCTCATTCATTACGATTGGCCTTAAATAGTCCGTCTTTCTGTCCATAAACACCTTTGCTTTTTTGTTCTTAAGACGAGATAAATCTGTTCTGATCTTGTTTATGCTAAGCACTATATCACCATCTATAATTGTTATTTTTTCAAAGATATGGCTACCTAACTTTTTCTTTAAAAAAAACAGCTACTTTTCTCACTTTTTATACATTCACCCTCAAGGATTAAGGCATAAATTATTCGGTATGGGAAATGTGTGACACCCTGGAAAAAGATTTTAAAGTATTAAGTACGATGTTCGTTCGTCTGGCTGGCTGATGGATGCGGTAACTGTTGAATTTAATTCACTAATTTTTGTCAGATTTGATGCACACTGAGTGTTTTGTCGACTTTCCGAAATTCAGTTTTTCCACTATAATTTCTAACAAGTAATCTCTAGTAGCCCAGGTTGTATTCACTGTTTTGTTTTCTACTTCTCTGTTAAACTTTGGAAAACTCAATAAAACGACCAATTCAACCCGCTTGCCTCGAGCTTCATATCATTCAACTAGCACGCCATACGGGAGGGCTTCTCACATTCAGTGAGCTTACGCGAATACTATATTTACACTCACTCAACGAGAGATACTGTTTAACGACTATTCCGAATGTCACACTTCAAGAAGCGTTTCCCAAATTTGTCGATCACTCAACTACTTGAATTAATCGTCAGACACACCGAGGTGACCGCAAGTGATAGGTGACTGAGTGCCACGTGTACTAACCACCGCGCAACGGTCTTTCAACTAGTCGCACCAAATTCAGTCAAATTCGATACCCATCTTGAATTTGGAAAACAAAATACTGAGAAAAAAATATAATTCCCGACCAAGTTGTTAGAATTGTTGTCATCATTATGCTTGGTGAAATAAGAAAAGAATCGACTGAACAACCCTCTATGACACCCCCGTACAAATCACTCAATTTACCCATGCGTTTCCATATTGATATCTTTGATCCCATTGTTAAATTCAGTATAATTTATAATTCATCAGACGTTTAGTAAACCTTGTTTCGCGGATGGCAATGAAATACACTGTCACGCATCCTAGGATACCATATACTGACCGGTTTGATAAAAAATCAGTGGTTCACTTTCAATTTATAAGCAGATAATTTAAAAACGCATAATTTTTGCTTATTTTATGGAATTCGCTTATAATAAATTGACCACACTTCTTCTGCGCCTCACACTTTTACACCAACGTAAAACAACATTAGACAGGGTGGCGCACGAATCATACCACAAACACAAAAGGGGACTAAAACTGCACCGAAAACATATCCGTTTCAGCACCATTTTAGTTGTAGCAAGATGAAGGAACTGTGCTCATAGCCAGACCGGTTATGGCGGACTCCAACAAAAATTCGCAAACAAATGAATATCCAGAAGCTCCACATTCTGCTGGCCTTCAAGGCCACCTGACCTGACTGCACTAGAGTTTTTTATTAGGTTATGTCAAGCAAGAGCTCTACGAAGCGAAGCAGTTCATTGCGACAATAATTGAGTCTACCAAAAAACTTTCTGATCAGATGCCATTTACAGTCTATCATCTTCAAAACCAATTAGTTATATAAAATTAAATTAAATTTTCTTTACAATATAAAATTAATGAAATTCATTGATTAAACAAAAAGTTATTAGAATTTCTTATTGTAGCACAATTGGTGCGACACAGTGTACAAAAGTTATGCTGGGAGATTTTAATGTCAAAATAAGAAGGGAACATATATTTAGTCGAACCATCGGAAAATTTAACAAATCCCACAATAGGGTGAGATTGATTTGTTTCGCTGCAGATTGGTTATATCCTGATCCCAACATGAAATATCTGACTGACCATACGCATATACAAGATAGCACACATGATTGTACTGGCGACATACATATGTACGTAGGCAAGCACAATACAAATCCAACAAACTCTCGCAGTTTCCGTTTCGTAACCC
Source organism: Philornis downsi (assembly GCA_019455685.1). Classification (NCBI taxonomy): domain Eukaryota; kingdom Metazoa; phylum Arthropoda; class Insecta; order Diptera; family Muscidae; genus Philornis; species Philornis downsi. The sequence goes on along the minus strand of JAHXMU010000101.1, from coordinate 6,022,856 downwards.
AGGGTTCTGCGCCATACAACAAGACGGGTACAACCAACGTCTGGTGCAGTTGAATTTTTCTTTGTCGAGAGAGGGCTTTATCAATTATTCGCTCTCTTAGCTCACAGTAACATATGTTAGCCAGCAATACTCTCCTCTTAATCATTCATTTTGTTTATAGCCAAACCGAGGTAGATGAATTCATCTACCACTCCAAAATTATAGATGTCAACTTTCTCATAGCATCCCAAGCGATTATACCCTTCTTGGCTAATTCCTTATCAATGCTTGAGAAGGCTGCAGTCACATCTCGTAATTTTCAACCACTAATCTATGTCGTCTGCATACGCAATTAATATTAGGCTTTATTAAAAATAGTGCCAGCTGTTTTAATTCCAGCTTTCCTCATAATCATCTTCAATAGCACGAGTATGTGGATCGCACAATAGGTTGTCGTATTATCCAAATCCTGGTTTGGTGTAAAAAAGCACACTAAGATTTTTGCCTATTTTCATTGAAGACTTCGTGTCAGTCAACATCATCCTACAAAGGCATGTAAGCTTCGCGTGAATTCCTAACTCGAATACGACTTCATACAGTTCTTGCCGCATCAGACTGCCGATTTTCGTTTAGTATTCGATGAAAAGATGATAAATGTCGGTCTGTTTTTCTTGGATCTTCTCCGGATTTTGCCGTAGTGTGAATGTCTGGTCAGTTGTTGATTTACCAGGTTTAAAGCCATACTAAAAAGGACCAATCAGGTCAGCTAAAATCGGCTTTAGTATCTCACATAACACCTTATAAGCAATGAGTAAAATGCTAATACTACGATGATCTTTATGCATATACTTGAATTTTTGGACACAGAACATAGTACGCTCAAATTCCAGTCATCGGGCACGCATTCTTCTAGCCAAACCATCACCATATTCATCAGCTCGTTCTTGTCTTAAACAGCTCCGCCGGCTGCATTGTCTGCAGCTTTGTTGCTTTTGAGCCGAAATGCTGTTATTCCGGTCTTATATTGGTTCCGAGCTTTGCAATTTATGCCATCGTCCGTAATTGGGGAGCTTTCTTCACTCGTGCTGCCATCCAGAATTAAAATTTTATAAAAATACTCTCCCCATAATTGCAGCACACTCTGCGTATCTGCGACTGGATGTCTATCAACGTCCTTACAGATGAGGAGTCCTGTTCGATATCATTTACTTCTGCTCTTTTGATAGAATTGTCGAACACAAGTCTATCTCTGTATCCTCATTCTTTCGCTCTTTTTACAACCGCTTTTTCCGCCAAAAAAGTCTGTGTGTCTCTCCTTTCTTCTCCATTAGCGTTTCTTAACGGCACGCATTACAGTTGACAGCAGCGGTTGCACCGAATGCATTATCCTTTTCCTCAGAATCTATACGACATTTGTTGACATTTTTTATATCAGCTGGAATAGAATGCGCTATATGTTGCCATTGTATATAAAAAAAAATCAGGATCAGGGGCGTTTCGTTGTGGTAGTTGAGGAGTTTGGTGGTGTAGGATGCGGCTATCTCGGAAAAATGTAGTTTAGCGATGTCCAGCTCTCTTTGTGCCTGGTTACGTAGTTTGTTCGCTCTGCTCAATCTTGTGCGTACTTTAGATGCATCCAGGTGATGACGCGAGTCTATATGTATACATATTAGCAGCACGGATCACACGCACGTCCACGATACAAAAAACATACTTTTTTTACAATAATACAAATACAATAAATAAATGAAATGCCTTGACTAAAAAAGGAAAATATTGTTATATATGTATATATATTTATACATATACATATCACATATACGAGTATATAAGGTAAATAAGATGTCCACCATTTTTCCTATAGATGGCTTTACTAAACTGTATGTCGCGTGCGAGATCGTATTACGATGAGGTTTTGTACTCAAAAAACTACGGAAACAGTTTTGTAATTGCTTGACTTGGTATTGTTTGAGCGCGAAGGACACCAGGAGAGAGAAATTACCTCCTGCTTTCCAGTTTTTCCTCGATAGAGGCGAAAACATATGCCATGTGGCGAAAAATGTGAATTCTGTAGCAGCTAGTTTCGTCGGTTCCGTTCCGTTAATTTTGATAATTTAATACGATAATGGAAATTGTCAAGTCCGACCTTAATATGAGCAAGAGCTAAATATTCCACAAAAAATATCTTGGAGTCACTTAATACAAAAGTCACTGCATACAAAAAGAAGCTTGATGCATGAGTGCCACATGAGTTAACGTCAAAAAATACTCATGAACTGAGATTGCATCTGCGAATCACTGCTAAACCGTCGTATAATCGGCCTGTTTTTAAGGCGTGACTGGTGATCGTGCCCGAATCGTTGTGATCCTGTGAGCTGCTCCTCTACGGCCAAACTCTTAATGCGGTCATTTCAACAATGACAACTGCCTAGAAGCGATCAGCTTTATCCATAAAAGGAGGATTTTTTCCCATTTGGACTACGCCAGGTTACACACATCGATAGCGACTCTCCAGAAGCTACGTCAGCTTGACTGGGCGATATTTATGCACCAGACGATTTTCACCTATTCCCATGGCGAATGTTTTTGCTGTTAAGAACTTAGCCTCAATAAAAACTTATGAATATCGACTGTCCCAGCGTTTTGGCAATATGGATGAGGATTTTCATGATGAAGGCATATTGAAAATACTTTCATAGTTGCAACAGTTTATTGAACAAAATGGTGATTTTTAACCAAATGGGGCCTTTCTAATTATACTACAGTATTACATTTGTGTAAATATAAACTTCCATTTTATATATTTATATTGGCTAAATTTGCCAATTGTTTGGCATTATTGTGAATATTTTGGCTCCAGCCGTCGTACAATTTTATGTGGGATTTTCACATCGACTTAACAAAATATTGTATAAAGTGTCAAAATGCATTACTTTTGCTATAAAAAGGCTTTTATAAGGGTTTCTTTTTCATTTCTTTTGTTTTACTCTCAAACATTTCCTCGTATCTTCATATTTCCCTGAAGTTAACGATACATATTTATAATAACGTTTTTCCAGATTTTCATATAAGTAGGAGTAGGATTGGGACGGGTCGAAAAAAAACCGCAGAAAATATTACAATATCGGTCCTATTTGAGAAAAAAGCTTCGCTGAGCCTGTAACGCCACCATTGCCACCAGCAAGCGCATAATTGGGTACAGCTTGGTAGAGCTCCTCGATACTTGCTGTGCTGCGATGGAAGGATATTTCTTATGTCTTTTTATGTAACCGTAGCCATCATTATCGGATTGAATGTGAAATCAATAGAGAGAGAAAGAGAAATATGGCACAAGAAATACGAACAGAAAAGTAGGAGAAAAAAATTTTATAAATTTAATATTGTTCAAATAAAATAGAGTAACAACGACGACTACTTCTTGTTTTCAACAATATGGATATCATTTTTTGTCTCCCTTCTGCTTTCAACCCAACTCAGCTCTGCTGAAATAATGAACAGATAAAATTTTATGAGGCATTTATGATTTTTCGTATTTTATGAACAGAAGTGAACCAAAGGAGCGATGAAAGAAAGCATAGCTGAAAACTCCTTAGCTGAAGCTCTGGTAATATCTGAAAACTCAGCGTCATGAGGCAGTCGAGCATCAGCAACTATAGTTACAATCTTGTGCATAATACTCATAAAAGTGTATTGTATGTTTTATTGCAATCGATTTTGTTGGAAAATAAAAAAACCAACGAAATTGATATTCAATTTCATTCACAATGAAACTGATTATTGCCGACGAATGCGATACAACGAAATACACAGTTAATGTGCGGAAACACGATGAACAATTTCTTTTTCGAAAATGAAAATTAATTGGCATTGCTCGAGTTAGAGACAACAATCTATTTCATACATCATTGGCATGTATCGTAGAAATTTCGTTTCTCATAATTTGCTGATTCAAATGTCGTCATGAGATCATGTTTTGTTATTTATTTATGAGATGACTATTCGCTATATTGTGAATTGGGATATCACCAGCTAGAGCACGTCTCCCCAAATGATTTTATACCTTCATCTGAAGAAATGTATATGTATGTACGAGTATGTATCATTTGATGTGCCAAAAATGTAACACTTAGAAGGAGGCGTTTAGAGTACCAAGTATCTTTGTGTTTCATGATTGTGTGTCCATTTGTTTTGTTATCTGGCCGGCTGGTTGGTTTGGTACACATGATATCAGTCGTAAAGCTTCATGAAACTTTATAAAAATTGAAAAATGGTTGTATAGGGTTATCCATTTAATGGTTTCAAAACGGTCTGGCAATTCTGTCAGCTACTAAACACCTGTAACCTGCAGTGTTATTTATTTAGTGAAAGGTTTGCAATTTACGAACCGAAAAACGCATAGAAATAATTAAAACTTACTTTTTATTCAAACGTGCAAAGAATTAGCAAGATTGTAAAGAAATTTGAAGAGACTGAAAGCGTTGCAGACGTTGTCAAGCCTGTCCATCATCACAATGTACGCACTCCGAAAATATCACTTCTGTTAGTGAAAGTGTGCGGATAATCCGAGTAAGCGCTACCATTAATTCAGAGCGTCATAACCGTACGATAACCGACTTTTTTGGACTGCAATTGAAAATTATGAACCGGACGATGTGTGGTTTCAACAAGACGGTGCCATGAGCCACACAATACCACCGATTTTGGTTTGATTGCTTGAGGAGTTTCCAGAAAGTGTAATTTCACGTTTTGGTGACGTCAATTGGCCATAGAGCTTTTTTTTGTAGGGCTACGTCAAAGACTGTGTTTACGCGGACAATTGAAGCATTTGAAAACCAACATTTGTCAAGTCATCGCCAAGATATTGCCCAAATAGTGCGAAAAAGTGATCGAAAACTACCTCAAAAGGATCCATTGCTCCCACTAATGCAGAGGCGGTTATTTAAATGACATTTTATGTAATGGCAAAGCTCAAGCATTATAATAAATTAAAAGTTTCATCGAAATCATATTTTATGTGTATTTTATTTAACTTTACCTTTGAAACCAAAAAATGGACAACCCGTTATTATAAAGTTATATAATATACAGTCAATTGTGGTAGCTACCATACAAATTGATCGTCCTCTGAAATTCCTGATTAGAATATTGTAACAGCCAAAATTTCATATTTCTGATGCTTGATAAAACTTGAGAAGAAGCGACTACACCTCCCATACGAACGACCGATTTAACCCATATATTCCCAGTTCGACATCTCTGAAGAATTTGTGTTGAATTCAGCCAACTTTAGCACTTTAAATGGACAAATTATTTCTGCGAATGAAAATAGGCGACATTGCCACACATTTTCTGGTACTCGTTCAAAGTCGATGGGTGGATACACCAAAATTTACACTATCAATCGATATATACCCGTAATTTCTTTGATAATGAGTTGTAATTTATACTTGTATGCCTGCGGAAAACTTCTTTAAGGTAACATCTATTTTATTTGTTAAATTATGCAAAAAAGCAACCCGACACATTTTACCCTGTTCCTAGGGTTATAAGATTTCAAGTTAAGTAAATGGTTTCAAGCAACGGAAATAGGGTGTTCAGATTAAAGCAAATAAATAAATACAGGGTGTCCGTCGGGAAGGAATACTACTTATACTAATTTCTGATTAAATGAAAGTGAATGGATCTTATATTGATAAATGTTTAATTTAATGTCGATAATTATGTATGGAACACAACATCGGATGAACGTCCGCCTCTGTTAGCCTCACAAACGCGAGCCCTTTTTAGCATATTTTTCATTACATTCTCACACATTTCACGCGGCATTTCATTAACTTCATCACGAATATTTTGTTTGAGTTGCTCAAGCGTTTCTGATTTGTTTGCATAGAAGTCCGGACCAGTCAATTTAGGCGACTGTGGAGGCCAATCAACATCACCATTTCTTGAAATAACTTGTTGTGGAAAGAGGTCTCGCAGTAATTCCATTGTAATCCTGGCTGTAAGGTCTAATGGTTGTCATGGGCGAGCTGTAACATCCTATTGGCATATATACAGCGACGTAAATGGTCTTGTGGAAGAGGCTCTTGTATCAATTGAATTTTAAATGGAAACAAATGCAAATCCTTGTGCAAAATTGTGGCCAAAGTTGTTCTTTGGAGATCAAGCTTAGCACGGCGTCGAATGTAGGTTGATGGATTGTTTTTGACACTTTGTTGAGCAGCAGTAATGTTTTCAGCCGATCTTGCAGTACGTTGTGGTCCATGCTTGGCCCTATCAGCTACAGATCCTCTTTCTTCTAAATCATTCACTACACGATAAATAGCGTGTCTTGTTGGCACGTTGTTTCTCCCAAAAATTTCACATAACATCGTCACAGTAATAGATGATTGTTTTCGATGAAATGTGTTAACGATTAAGACACGTTGTTTTATTGAATATTTTTCCGTAATAAATTTGCCACGTCTCTACTTCACGACTGCCAAATATGAACTGTCAAGACTAATGTTTACCAAAATGGCAGCAAAAAAAAGTAGTATACCTTGCCGACAGACACCCTGTATATGTAACTTTGTACTTCTACTAGTTTCTAGAAATTTTCGCCAACTTTAGTTTCTCCGTATAAATTAAACTAGTTTGCTTTATTTTTATTTCAACCTATTTAGTTGCTTTTATTTATTCATTGATTATTGCGTATTTTAACAGTTGTTTTGTTGCGGACCATAACTTAACTGAATCTAAAAACTTATAATTTCTTAAATCTATCCTAACGCTGCTCGCTCGCTGTCTTGGAATTTCCAACGTTTGCATTTTCCAAGTGCAAGCGTCGGTCTTCACTCGAGCCCGACGTAGCTTGGCGAATTCCACCGCAGACGCTGCTATTGCAGACGCATTGTCAGCAATTCTTCTTGCGGACAATTCGTCGCAAGAATTACGACAATTTGGCAATTTTATGCTTAATCAGTCTTAAAGTGAATCAAGACAGTTTAGTCCATAACTTTCCCCCATTCGTAAGTCTGTCTACATGCAAATAAGAACTCCCAACTGCATATCGTTTACAAGTCTTTTATATACGAGTACAGTTTAGTAATGAAATGAGGCTGTTTGTTTGCTTCCTGTAAATCTAACTACTTTCCACAGGCAGCAAATGTCTCCCACAGAGACTGTCAAAAATGGTTCCTAATAGGAGTCACAATATGTCCATTGACGTGATGAATTTAACATAAAGACGAGAGGATACTTGTGGTTACTCACTTTCCCTTACATCACCGCCAAAATCAGAAACATGTGTATATGATAAATGTATTTCCTTTTCCTAAAGGAAACAAGAAGCACTTTTTCATGTTTTGACATTAATACGTTACCATCAGCCAACCAAAACGCTGGAACTGTCCAAACTTTGCGTGTTGTATTCCATTAAGATTTTTGGTGTGGTTGCGAGCAGAGGAGAAACCCTTGCGAAAAAATTAATTACAATGTTAACGTATTTTTGTTAAACACACTGGGATCATGTTTAATAAGTTTTTGTGTTTGTACTTTCGTTGCGGTGTTGTTGCCACTGCTGTTATTTTTTTGTGTTTCGTAAACTTGCAACATGAAACTTGTTTCTTTAATTTTCTGCCTGAATTTTTTTGGTCTTCTTTGGGACCACTGTGAATAAGAGTATCAGATTTTTATAGATCGAACGATTTCGACCATTGTAATTTCAATGTAATGATGGTTGGCCAAAATGTACTGCAGCAACAGGCCAGGCCGAATGCCAACTGTGGAATGAATGGGTAAAGCTGAACACAAACTTATCCGAAGTATTGTTGCAATGCAACAGAAAATGTTGCATGAAAATGCCATGAAATTTGGAGGCAGGCAACGGCATCACCATTCCAACGCCGTCTCTACACAGTGGGAGAAAATATGTTTTATTTCGCACGGCTTTGTGGACAATCATATAATTAGTGTTGGGCAAAAATATATATTTACGTGCCTTTGTACATGCCAATACATCGAAATTATACAATCACAGTTCGTATGAGAGTATACAAATTTTTAAATTACGTCACCTACTGCCCAAGCTCTCAGACAAACGAATAAAACTAGAATTACGAAATATAAGCAAAATATCCCTCTGTAGCCGCAAATGCCGTCATTGGAAAATTGTTTATGTTTCAAATAGTAATAAAAGTTCCATTAATCTACTGGTTTTCAGGAAAGAGTTTCGTTCGGAATGTTTACAATCGCCTGGTTACCATAACGATTTATTTCGTTTTACCTTCCTTAAATTCCGATCGATTTCAGTAATTCCCAGGATTCTAAATGTCCTTGGTTTCCCTAGTTGTTTACCACTGTTTGATGTTGAGGGAGTAACTTTGTCGTGTTCTTCATCGTTGGCGGCACTTTGATAAAAACATTTTTTTCATTTAGCAAAAATTATAGCGTTTTTCGTAGTTCCACTTTCGGTCGGAATAGAATTCTATGACAAACTTGTGTTTATTGCATTTGGAAACTATTTGAGAAGATAGCTGAAAGGGCGACTGTCATCTCATGTAAATCTTGATAAATTGAATTAAAATCGTGATTTGGCAGCAAAACGTGATGTAGCAAATATTAATGTTGATTCTAATAATTACAATTACTGCAACAAAATTGTTATGAAACAGTAAATACAATATTGGTCCATCAACATCTGACATATTAGCTTAAAAAAAAAACTGAAGACAGGCTAAAGTTGGAATTAAATTATCAGTCGAATTACTACAATACCATATACAGCACGGTTTGTGTCAACGTGTTGAAAATGAGGTATCACACAGTAAAGTTTCCAAAAAGCTTTATATATTCCCATTTCAAAAGGCTCGTATAACTTTTATCACTTTTGCAGAAAGAAGAACTTTATTGATCATATGTAAATCTGGTACAAAATCTATATAAACAACGTCAGTCTAGTAATAACGCTTCTGTTGCATGGTATATACGGAAATTGAGTTGGGAAAACTGCAATATGGGGTGAATTTTAATCTAAGACATCCAGATTCTGAAATAAGCAAAAGAATATTTAAGACACAAATTTATTGTTTCCTGAAATTTCTTTGCAGACAGTTCTTTAACTAGAAATGTCGCAGATAATTTAATGGTATGTTTTTAAAACGTAAACGTAATTAAGTCTTACATTAAACTGATTGAGTCGATTAATTCCTTAATTGATTGATATCCAATCTTCAAAGTGAAAGTTGGCTCTGAAGGGGTTCCAATATGGCACCCTTTTATTCAAATCCAAAGATTCCATTTTGCAACGTTTTGACTACTAGAAAAATAGACATGTACGTATTAGAAATGAGTTTGTTGGACAAATTACGAACGCTGTAAAAATTTGAAAAATCGGTTTATGCATCGGTGTAGACAATAATATATTCATTACAATTTCAGTTTGAATTTAACCACTTTTTGCAGATGCTCTTTCGTTTAATGGCGGTTTCATGTAGCCTCCGTACAAATAGACTATAGAGCGAATCGGTTATTATCGTTCTGTGTTTGATAAAAACTATATGTACATTTCATTCTTTAGTCATTTTTGACTTCAATGTCAAATTCTAGTAGTGACTTTCTGCATCTCGATTCCTAGTCCCCCTAATGTTCATTTTTTCTCGGAATTTAAACATCTTACAATTCTATAAAACTTTTGTTTTTTGTCTTTTATTTATAAAAACAAAAATTAAAAAATACTGATATGTCAAATTCAAATGTTGACATCTGCACTCTTTAAAATTATTAAGTTTTCTCTTCTTCCTCTTAATGTACAAACTGCACAATGAAAATGGTTCTGGTATTCCTTATGCAAATTGGACTATTTCCCAAAATTCAATTTTTCTTCTATAATTTTTAGTAGGCTGCAGGAGCATAGGTTCTTTTTCAATATATTGACTTACAATTTTCTGTAAGCCCTGAGAAAAGTTGACTAAGTAGTCGCTCCCCTTCTGGTACTTTCCATACAAATTATAGGTTTCACCTACATATTCTTAACTTCATATCTTGAGCTGAATTTTCTGATTTATCGAAATTTAATTTTTCCGCTATAATCCCTAATTCTTAGACTGAAGTTATTGAGACATTTGGCAACTGTGATCACATAACGACGCCACACAATCGCACTAAATTTCATATAATTTTGCACGCAACAGGCATTTAGAAAAATCCATTCTGCTGCCCCTCACAGTTTTACACCAATGCAAAATTATATTGGGAGAAGGTTCACAAACGAGTATGTCAATCCACTGCGTCCATAGACAGAGAATGATGGTCGCCCAGGGCGATATTCATTTTCGACTCGTCCTCCACCTCCCCTGAAATATCACCGAAGATCTTCCGCAACATTCAAAATGTTTCACCAACTTCTTTATTGCAACCTTTTTGCAAAATAATATCATACATTGCCAAAACCGGCGAAGTCACTTTTTGCTTGTACAATATCAAGCACAGATGTCTATCACAGTGATACCAACATAGGGGGAAAAATTTTCAAAGATTCGTTATACCTTCATAACTTAAATTGAAATCGGGTCTTATCTTTGATTGACAAAAAATGTGAATACGGTTACGCAGGGTTATCCACTTAGTAGCTTCTAAACTGCCGGTCTAGCAAGGGTGTCAGCTACTAAAAACGTGCCATTGGAAGTGTTATTTATTTTATTTAAACTTACCACAAAAGTGGCGGTTGAAACATAATTCAACAAGACCGTTTTTGGATTTGTTGCATGTGGAGTTTGCTGAAAGCGAACGGATTGCCATTTACGAATATGGAACGAATAGCACCGAACAAAGTGTAAAAATGGTTAAAATTTATTACAAAAATGGTGACTCAAATGTGATTCAACACAACCAATTTGGCTTCATTGCATGAGAAGTTTCCAGAAAGCCTAATTTCATGGTTTGGTGATGTCAATTGGCCACCAAGATCATGCGATTTAACGCCGTTATACTTTTTTTTGCAAAGCTACGTCAAAGACAGCCAAACGTACTGCCAGAAATGTGCGAAAAGAGATCCACTGCCGCAACCAGTGCAGGGGAGGTCATTCAAATGACATTGTATTTCATAATGGCAAATTCCGAACATTTTAATGAAAAAAAGCATCATCGAAATCATAGATTTACGTCTGTTCTACTTAACTTTAACCTATATATTAATTCCCTTTAGCCTATATTATTTAATTCCCCTAATTATGTAGGATATATAATTTGCAATCGCGGTACTTCAAATTTACATAGTAGTAAAGTAATGGGCAGATATTGCCGGCTTAGTTGATTTTAAAAATGTTCCGTTTTACTCATCTATTTGGCCTTAAATGAATGTATAAAGAAGCGTATGCAATTTCAATATAACAGTACCTTTATATATACAATATAACAGTATATATATATACAATATAACAGTACATTAACAATATTATTCATTCATTATTCATTATGTTCAAAAAATATGGTGAATTTTCAAACTTCGCGGGCTACGCACATTCGGATTTCGATTATTATATTTTTTTTGTTGTTACTCTCGTCTCGAAGATATGTTGACGGTTTTATTCATATAGCATATTTAGTTTGTTTGTGAGAGGCATAAATGAGACAAGTGTTTTACGTGTTCCTCGATTCGGTTTTTATCACCTCAATCGTCGTAAAACGCCATCCTTTCATGGGTCTCTTCAATCTATACTTTCACCCAACAAAATTTTGAGTTGGTGCAAAAAATACTCTGTCATTTTCATTCGCAGAACTGCGTCTGAATTGCTTAGAATTTAATGAAATTGAATGAAAGTTGTGTAGATGTAAGTGAAATTATGTAATTTGCATAATAAGGGCGTTGTTACCCGGTAGATTTTTTAAAATATTATGAACCACTGCATTGCAATACAATTGGCAAAAATTAATGTAACTGCAGTCTGCGAATTAGGGATTATAGCGGAAAAATTAAATTTCGATAATTCGACCAATTTGTGTGGAAGGTACTAGAAGGGGTGCGGTAACGCTGTCCGTTTTCGTTTCTAAAACTTAGTTTACTAAACACATAACGTACGCCAAATTTGACTGAATTCAGTAAGAGTGGTAATATGTATGGGAGTTACCAGGGATGACAATTCGAACCATTTTTGTTATGAGACCTTACTCAGCCTATGCCAAATTTGATTAATTTTAGTACAACTATGAAATAAGTATGAATCTAGGATGTATGCGCTAAACTAGTTGTCCCAAGCCATTTGTACAGGAGGTATCAGGAGGGGCGTGGTTGGTTGGTCGATTTTTCAAACTATGTCAAGTATAATAAACAAGTGGGGTGTACAAAAATTTAGTTGCCCTAATCTATGAATGTGGTAAAAACCGAATTTCTAAAATTCGCTCAATTTGTATGGGCGGTATAAGAAGCGTTAAGTTGGTGTGGCGCAATTACAATCTCCGGCAACGATCTGATAAAATATAATGCTGGACTAAATTTTGATGAGTTTAGTACAGATTTGCGACCATCATAAAAAGTCATGAAACACGTGTTTTCAAAAAATACTTAATACTCGTACTTTAGACGCTTACTTATTCTTCCCTTGCATTTATGTCAGTATCAAATAATATATATCTTCATTCATTCTGTTAAAGGTATAAATATTATATATTTCTTTGCCTGAGGCGACATCTTTTCAAATTAGGGTTAGAATGACTTAAGTAAAATGAAGATTATCATCAATATCAGCAAATTTTTTGTACTATCGGTAATATCGCATACGGCTTAGAGGCGGGCCTGCTGCGCCACCGCTTGATATATAAAATATTGTTACGGACAACTCTGCAGTGCGAATTGATGGAGTACTTCCGGAGTCAATTTTCAAAATCCTTAGAAGCATAGTATAAAGTTTAATGATCTATGGACAAATACCGATTATTTCTGTAAAATAATGAAGTACAGCGTACACAACTGGAGTCGGTTACCGTGATATAAATCTCATTATTAATTAGTGCAGTAATTTTTAATTTGTACATCTAATTATTCAGTAGGTTTCAGAGGCATGATCATAAAAACAGTCAAACTCCCGATTATAGATTTATTTCTGTTTTAAGTTATTTTTTTTTTATCAAACACCATTTAGGCTTTCATCTGAAGATACGGATTTTGCAGTATGTTATTAAAAAAATATTGTTATTAAAAAAATTATAATTCTGTAAAAAGTTCTGACTTTTAAAACATGGCATATTGTCTTCCAAAATCATGAAAACTTGTCCTTTCAGTCATCGATTATTTGAGAAAGAAAAACAGATTTGGCAAAGGCTGCATGATAACGATATTGAGCTGTCTTGAATAAACTTCAAGCCAACTACAAGCAAAATCAAAGGGCATCGATTTGGAAATTTGTCGAAATAGTTACGTTTTAAATCATTAAAAAGAATTAGGAATTTTTTAAATGTTGTGAATCCTATTTAGAATCGTGAAACGTATTTTAATTTTAACTTCAACTTTATTAATTCATCCAAAAACACAGTCATTCCACTTATAGTAAAATTACTTATTCTAGAAAATATGAAAAGATTTAAGAAAACACATACGTACATAATGGGTGCGACAAAGACAAGCATATTTACAAAATAGCTTTGCTTAACATAAACTTACTTTTAGACTGTTCTTATTTACATAATAGGAGGGAGAGAGATTACGTGCATGACAGTTGAATATACACTTAGAGAAATTACACTTATATACCGTACATATACTACACCTATTTATTAATAGTAGGTAATCGTTATTTACGATCTCATGCAAGAGAAATGCAGTATGCATTTCATACTGCAAACCGATCCACAAACAAAAATTACTTCTTCCCCCACTGTGGCTTATTATCTCCACCAGCAGCATAAGAAATTACTCCAATGTTATGTCTTGCTTTACTACCCAACAGACATCGAACACTCTACGTACTTTGTACTTGCACCAAATGAGACTGGTATCTGCTGTATGTGACTCTTGACACAAACACGGATGCTTCCTGCATACGTTCGGATGCATGTCTCGTCCGTACGTAAAATCACATAATCTCCGGAGCAGTCTTTAGTTGGTTTAACTTCTAACTGGAGGCTACATTAATTGCATTTGTAAAACGTGATTTGGATATCGGTTTCGTTGTCTTTGGTGGTATTTCTGTTTTTAATTTCGTTTTGCTTGTTTTTTTCTCGGTGTGCCTTTTTTGGTGTATACGGGATGTTACATTTGTGTTTTGGCCAGCTTACATCCGCTGCTTAATTTACCAAATTTAATTTTAGCTTTTTACCTTTTATGATATGTGAATTTCGGCAACAGCATATGTTTATTTCAGTTTGGGGGAAAATCATGTAAAGCTCGATTAACAATGTATGGCAGCTTATAAGTGTTTTCATTGCTGGAGATGCTTAAATAGCGGCATATGTAGATGACGTGCCGTCAGTGGCAAAAAAGTCTTACCCCTGTTTTGCGGTGTTTAAAGTTTCAGCAGTTTCGAAGCCAACATTTGGATAATTTGTTATAATTATTAATTTCAATTGGCGCCTGAAGAAATGTCTCACTCCAAGTTAATAGCATTTCAATTATTTTACAAAAATGAATTATTTTTACTTTTAATTTAAGCAATCCAGATGTACATGACTTGATTTTAATCGTGCTTACTGTAACTCCCTTTTCAGACATATTTTTATATGAATGGATATGATAAATGTTTCAAACATTTGTACCAAATTTTTGAATAAAATTTGTAAAAACGCTACGATATACCATTACAGCAACCGATGATTTAGTGGAAAATATATAAATTTTGGTTAATTGATAAAACAATAGTTAACAAGTAATGACTTCAAATACTGAACATAAATTATAATACATCAATAATTTCTTGTAAGATAATCGTACAAATCGAGTATTGCTGTTGGTTGAAACTGCACTCTCCATTTTTCGGTTTCAAAAGTAAAGTTAAATGAAATACACGTAAAGCTCTGATTCCGATGAAATTCTTATTTCATTATAAAGCTGGAACCTTGCCATTATATACCTAATACAGTGATTTATAAGACCGCCTCTGGATTGGTTGCAGCTGTGGATTCTTTTGAGGTAGTTTTCGACCACTTTTTCACACATTTCGGGTGGTATCTTGAGGAAGGTTGGTTTTCACATGCCCCAACGTTTGGAGATTAACCGAGTAAACGCTGTCTTTGACGTAGCCACACAAAAAAAAAAGTAAATAAAATCTAATGGCGCCAAATCGCATGATCTTGCTGGCCAATTGGTGTCGCGGAAACGTGAAATTACGCTTTCTGGAAACTTCTCATGCAATAAAGCCAAAATTGGTCAAGTTTTGGTTCGTAGCACCGTGTTGTTGAAATCACATATCGTCCAGGTTATAATTTTCAATTGCAAAATACTGCCCAATGACACCTCCAGACCATAATGGGCACCAAACAGTCACTTTTTTCGGATGCAGTGGCTATTCCACAGTCACTTCTGATTTTGCCGAGTCCCATACGAGACAATTTTCCTTTTGACGTAACCAGCAACTGAGAAATGAGCTTCGTCGCTACAAATTTTATTCGATTTAAAGCCCACGTTCTAATCACCACATGTGTAGTTAGTTTACGTTTTTTTCCGCTTTCTTGGGTTATTAAACGGTGCATATTCGTAAATGGCAAACCTTTTACTGAATATATGACACCTTACATAACAGCTGACAGTGTTGGCAGACCAGCGGTTTTGAAACCACTATTTAAATGACACTTTACTGTTTTTTTTATTCACTTAAACCAGTACAGAAAAGTCAGTTAGGTAAACTGACTTAGATATACCTTTACCCAACACCATTTTGTGCTGGTACAACAATGTGGAAAGTGCCAGTATGGACAAGATGATCCGCTAGATTTAAAAAATATTCTTCCATTTCCATTCACAGAATTAATTTTATTAAATGCTTGATGTGTGCTAAATTATATTACATTTATTATAATTATATGTATATGAAAAACTAGCCGACCCGGCAAACTTTGCTTTGCCTTCAAATTTTATTTTTATTGGAAATGTTTCAATGTTAAACAAAATTCTGTTTAAATACCGTTAGCAGGAGCAGAAATAATTGCTTTTTAATTTGTGGTTTGTATAGGAGGTACCACTTCCCATTGTCCAATCCCGCCCATATTTGCAGCAGCACTTAAGATATGTACACCAAACCGATGTACCAAATTTTGTTCAAATACCGTAAACAGGAGCAGAAATATTGGATATTTAATTTATGGTTTGCATGGGAGGTACCACGCTCCATTGTTCAATCCCGCCCATATTTGCAGTAGCACTTAAGATATGTACACCAAATCTACACACCAAATTTTGTTCAAATACCGTAAGCAGGAGCAGAAATAATTGATTTTTAATTTTTTGCTTGTATGGGAGGTACCACGCCCCTTTGTCCGATTGGACCGAATTGTAAATCTAAACCATCCCGGGCACCACCCAGACGCATATACAAAAATTTATGCAAAGGGCCCTTTGATATTTTACAATTAAACGGATAATTATACTAAATTGTGAATTCCCAAAAATATAAATGATTGCACTCCGCGAATTTTAGTTACAATACTTCCATACCGGGTCTGGCTGCTTTACCAATTTTGACAACTTGTTAAAACCATACAAAGTTGAAATAGTTTATATTTCGGCGTAGCTCTGGAAAGGATAACTCTTTCAATATCGTTAAGTAATAACTTGGTAGAACGTTCATCAGAAAGGCTGTACTGTAATTCAAAACCATACATTTTACACCGAAAACCAACTACCCAGATGCTCATTATGGTGTAATTTATTACTGCTACTTTCGATTTCATCTACATGTGAATGATGCAGTTTTCAGAGAAATTACGTTGATTCACATTTTTCCTACGGACCAGTTGCACTGAGTTTCTTCTTATTTGGCGTTTCTTTTGTGACTAAATGTGTAGTTGTAATTTCCTACTATACAAATATCTGGTTTGATTAGACGTTGTAGAGTTTTATAGGTCTTGATCTGTTCGCCGGTGCACTTCTTCGTCCTAACGTTTATTCTTTTGTTAAATGTCGGCCCACAGAGTCGTCATACGATTTCTCATATACGAAGTTTGTTCAAAATGTAAACAGAATTTTAATTTTTCTCAAAATATATTTATTTATTCATCAATTTCAAATTTATCTCCTTCAAAGTAGTCCCCCTAAGATATAATACACTTGTGCCAGCGTTTTCTCCAATCCTCGAATCAGTTCTGATATGGTATGTCCTTGAGCTCTCTCAGCGATTCGGTTTTTATCTCATCAATCGTCACAAAACGCCGGCCTTTCATGGGTATCTTCAATCTTGGGAACAGGAAAAAGTCGCAGGGGCCAAATCTGGTGAATACGGTGGCTGAGGCATGATAACGGTGTTGTTTTTGGCCAAATAATCTGTCACAAGCAAAAATGAGTGAGCAGGTGCATTATCATGATACAAAAGCAATAAACTTTTTTTCCACAATTCCGTACGTTGTTTTTCGTATTGCTTCACGCAAACGGCACATAGCTTCAAGGTAATATTCCTTATTTAGCGTACAACCTTGTGGTAAGAACCCCAGATGCACTAAGCCATGGTAATTAAAAAAACGAGTGAGCAGGACCTTGACACTTGATCGAACTTGGTTTTTTTGGTCTTGCCTCTTCTGGACTCTTCCGTTGGGACGATTGGGCTTTGAATTCGATTTCATAAACATATACCCATGATTCGTCACCAGTTATGATCCTTTTAAGCAACTCTGGATCACCGTTGGCTTCATTCAACAATTCCAGAGCGATGCTTAAGCGACGTTGTTTTTGGTCAAAATTCAGCAATTTTGGAACGAACTTAGCTGCCGCACGCTTCATGCCCAAAATTTCCGAAAAGGTTGCATGGCGTCAGTCAACCGATATACCGACATCCTCAGCAACTTCTCTGAATGTGGCTCGACGATTCTCTGTAACAATTTTCTGTACTTTCTCAACATTTTCATTGGTTGTTGACATGCTGGGGCGTCCAGAGCGAGCGTCGTCATTCACATAATTTCGACCTTTTGTCAAAAGCTTGCAACGCTTGTAAACATTTTTTTGACTCAGAGTACTCTCACCGCATGCCACTGTAAACATTTCAAGTGCTTTTGAGCATTTACTTCCATTTTTTACACAAAATTTGATGCAACTTCTTTGATTCATTTATTTCGATAGCAGAAATTCGCCGAACACTCAAAACACTTGTCTTATTAATGCCTCTCACAAACAAACTAAACATGCTATATGGATAAAACCGTCAGCATATCTTCAATACGAGTGTACCAAAAAAAAAATCGAAAGTCGAATGTACTTAGCCCGAGAAATTTGAAAATTCCCTTTTTTTTTACACACCTCGTAAGTATTATGGGTTTTCTCCTCTTGTGTCCTAACCAAGTATTTAAAGGACTGACGTAGATTACAACGAGCTATGAAAACTGAGGTCATATCGCCGCATTCCTTATAATTCTGGTGTTGAATATGGCTCCAATCTTACCTTATCGTAAGAAGTTTGTTAATCCAACAGTTGTTGCGGTTCATATACAAAGGGACCTAATTTCACGTAAATTTTCGAACAAGTATCTGGTACCCAAAACTACACATTAATTGGAAAACTTATCTTTACTGCTATTTCATTTGCGAAATACAATACTATTAGTATACGCAGTATTACTATAAATTTACCCGAAAAAATGAAGGTATTTGATACGGCAAATATGCAACAACGGGAATGTAACTTTTAAAGTACAAAATATGTTTTGGTAGACATGATAACTGCCATAGACAGATCTTCATGAAACTTCAAAATAGTTGGCACACCGTAATATTTTGCCAGATCATAGCCGGAGATTGACTATATCGGACATTGTCTTCTGGTACCTTCGGTACAACAATCACTTATAACTTGTAACCTCCAACCACTTGAATTTTTGTACAGTACTTTCAACTATAATTCTCAGTAAAATCTGAAAAATCGAAATTATAGAAACGACAGCTTTACCCTATAGGTTCATATCTACTATCTTCTTGCAATAAATTTGGTTATATTTGATCTACGATAAGAGCTTAAGAATATTATGTCCGAATCGGTCAAGGATTCTGCACCATACAACAAGACAAGTAAAACCGACGTCTGGTACAGTTGGATTTTTGTTTGTTGAAAGAGGGCTTTATCATTAAATCGCTTTCCTATCCTCCATGCTGACAACATTCATATTGTTTATAGGGGAATCGAGGTACTTAGATGAATTCATCTACCACTCCAAAATTGTAGTTGATAACATTCACACAGCGTCACAAGTGAACAGACCCTTTGTTCGTTGAAACAAATAATTTTGTTTTTTGCTCTTTTACCACCCGACTTATTTTTGCTTATCCCTTGTCAATACTTAAAAAGACTGCAGTCAATCTCGCAGTATTTTGCTAATAATGTCTATATCGCGAGTAGCATAAAGCTAATGTTAAAGATGGTATCAATCATGTTAACTGCAGCTCCCCAAAATCATCTCAAACAGAATGTTGAAGAGGTCTTACGACAGGCTTTCGCGCTGTCTAAATCCTGGTTTGGTGCAAAAAGAATCGCTAAGATGTTTGCCGATCTTCACTGAAGACTTCATATCGTTCAACGTCATCCTACAAAGTCATATAAGCTTCGTGGGTATTCCAAACTCGGACATGGCATCGTATAAGTTTTGTCCTACCGGGCTGTCGAAGGCAACTTTATAATAGCCGAAAAAATGATAAGTATCGATCTGATTTTCATGGATATTCTTTAATGTTTGCCGTAGTATGGTCAAATGTTGATTTGTCAGCGAGAATCGGCTTTAGTCTCAACAAGACCTTGTAAGCAATGGGTGAAAGACTGATACCGCGATAACTTTTACACGCACTTGCTTTTTGAATACAGGATATTGCATACTTAAATTTAAATCAACGGGCATGCACTCCTTGAGCCAAACCTTATTTAGAAGCTGATGTATGCTACTCATTAGATCATCATTATATTAAACAGTTTTGCGGCAGGACACCACCGCCCAAAGCTTTGTTATTTTTAAGACGAAATACTACTATTTCTGTGTGTCAGTCTGCTCTTCTCCTAATAGCGTTTTCTAACGCCACACCATACAATTGGCTGCAGTGTTGCCCTGTATGCAGTATCTTTTTCTCAAACGCTATGCTACATTATTCATTATATCAGATGTTGTCTGAGCGCGGTTTCTCATGCTCAAGGACGGTTTTTGGTTTTAGTTGGTTTTAGTAGTTGAGAAAGGGGTATCCTGGGATATGCAGCAACTAGCTTTTTTCGTGCAGCTCTGTTCAATCCCGTGCGTACCTTAGTTGTAACCAGGTGGTGATCCTAGTCAGTATTAGCACCAGTGACAATGACACTAGAAGCATGCCTTCGATCTATTACCACATGATCAATCTGATTCCTAGTGTTATGTTGCCTTGTGGATATCTTTACGTATCGGAGGGAACGAGATCAGTCTGAATCCGTTTTCGGAGCTGTTGCTGTGTAGACTGAATTTTCCAATTGTTGGAATAAGAAGATCTTCCCTACCTACTTTGGGACTAAAATCTTCCAGAACCATTGTATTGCAGGGCAGTGGTTATTTGCTTCTTCTGAAGGCTCATAGAATGTGTCTTTGATCTTATCGTATTTTTCCTCCAAATGCAGTTTTGTGCATTAATTCAGGGCATTTGTTGATCAAAACATTTCGATTTACTACGCCCCTTCTGACACATCGCAAACTTTTACACCAATGAAATTTCTATACTGGGTTTTTGTCTAAATGTGAAAAAGTACTACTTTCTACTTCCTTTATATATAGGTACAGATCGGACGGTACATGTTTTTTCGGTCTTGTCCGAATATAAAGTATCACCTGCTCAAAGATGCACATTTTAAGCTTTGGTCCAAATCTTAAAAAAAAATATTCGATAAACCAACGTGTTTTAATCGTTAAAACATTTTACCAAAATCAATGATCGACTACCGTGACGATGAGAAAGTTACATGAATCAACGTGCCAACAAGACGCACTGTTTATCGTGTAGTGAATGATTTCGAAGAAAGAGGGTCTGTAGCTGATAGGGCCAAGAAGCATGGACAGCAACGTAATGCAAGATCAGCTGAAAACATTATTGTTGCTCAAGAAAGTCTTCAAAACAATCCATCAACTTAAATTCGAAGCCGTGCTCAGGAGCTTGGTCTTCAAAGAACAACTTTGGCCACAATTTTGCACAAGGATTTGCATTTGTTTCCATTTAAGATTCAGTTGACACAAGAGCTTCTTCCACAACACAATTTACGCCGCCGTAGATATGTCAACAGGATATTACAGTTCGCCCAAGACAACCATTAGACCTTATTTCTTTGAAACTCAAAACGGCGTAATGGTAACTGTCAATGGGGAGCGATATCGTGATATGATTGAACATTTTTTAACGCCACAACTGCATGGGCTTGATTAACATGTGGTATCAACAAGACGGTGCGAGACCACTTTCCACAACAAGTTATTTCAGGAAATGGTGATGTTGATTAGCCTCCACGGTCGCCTGATTTGAATGCGTCGGACTTCTTTTTATGGGGATATCTGAAGAGCAAGGTTTATGCAAACAAACCAGAAACGCTTGAGCAACTCAAACAAAATATTCGTGATGAAATTAATGAAATGCCGCGTGAAATGTATCAGAATCTAATGAAAAATGTGCTCAAAAGGGCTCGCATTTGTGAGGCAAGCAGAGGCGGACATTTATCTGATATTGTATTCCACACATAATTGCCGACATTAGAAAAAACATTTATCAACATATGATAAATTCTCTTTTATTTGATCACAAATTACAAACAAACAAAGTAGAATACCTTCCCGTCGGACACCCTGTATAATGGGGTAACGGCAAACCCAAATACCTGACTCAAAGCAATGTTTTCTGCTATTTATGTGGTATATTAGTTAATTAACTTTCGGAACAAAATAGTATCCAATTATTAAATCCAAATTATTAAATATTTCTTAACGTTTCCAATAAATCTTAATCAATCAACACGTAATTCATAGATAGTACAAATAGAGTAATCCCCAGAGCCAAGTTTTATTGTGCCAATTTGGTTACAATATTAGACTTTTCACTTGATTGATGACCCTATACGAACTCAATTTGTATTTGCATTATTCAATTCAACCACAGGGAATACGCCAAGCGGGTTCCATAAATTCGCTCCACCTATTGAGCCCCGTTGACAAATACGGTAATGTCGTTTCGCATAGGATTTCTGTCCGCAATTGTCACCTGCCTCTAATAGAATGTATACGTACATATGTAGTTATGTATGTGGCAATGTGTTTATCGCACCATGTCGGACTGACTGGTATGCTTGAAATATTGATATGCCTCCCGCATAGAAAAAAGTCTACAAAAGAAACAACAAAGTTTAATAATATATTCTAAGCACAAAACAACGGCAGAATGTAGAAACAAATGCAGCAATAAGAAGAAACTGCATTAAAATGCGAAGACCCCGAAAAAGAGCTACAAGAGCAAGCGAGCAACCACCTCAGAAATTGATGGCTTCCACACAGTCATAGAGCAGTATTGTCGTGACTGTTGCTGTTGCCAATGTTTGTGGCAGATACAAGATGTTGCTGCTACTAGTTTGGCAAGCAATGCTATTCAACAAACTGTGGAAGGTTTGACGACTTGGCCTGCATAAAGTACATTCGCTTTTGTATTCACACTGCAATCAATACCCGTAGTATCGACCAAGAAACTCTGCCCATCTAATAATATAGCAAAGTGCATTGCTCCTGTGGCAACGTATAGGTATATACATATGTGTAGATTTGAACGTTGACGTACAGCACTGGCTATAATTACGGAACTTCATGTTTGCATGGCTCTGCCAAACAAAATTCAAAATTCATTTTGAAGCGGCTTAATGACTATGATTCCAAAATCTACGAAGCAAATTTATGATGCAACAAGGAAACTCTTTCCGATTGAAAATTAAATTGCAACCAGAATAGACCACATTGCATAAATGGATTTATGCTTCATTTTGCATAAATTTGCATAGAAGATTGCAACTCAATTTAAAAATGAGCTTACATTTTGCATCACTTTTTGTTGATGAGGTTTAATTACACTGACGAACAAATTTGGATACAAACAGCGTTTGTCCTAAGAAATCGAATTTATATTTTAAGGAACTTACCTTTAATTAGGGACGCGTATATATTCTGATACTTCCGGTATATCTACAGAGAAACGATATTTTGATAGTTCTGGTGTGATATACCTATAGAAACATGTTTCGTAGGTAACTTTATAAAATATAACAAAAATTATAAAATTGAAACCAAACCGGGATTAGTGTTAGATTTCAAGACGCTACGTGATGCTACGAAAGTAAAATGAATGTAGGAAAACCGAAAAAATGTATGGTATGATCAATTTTTCAACGGAAGCTCTAGTCTACGAGACAGATGACAGCTAACACTTTTTAAACGGCTTTTGCGTTCGATCGAAAAATAAAAGTTTAACCTCATATAAGTGGAACACGACGCTGTATTCCGTCAGTATTAGTATTTGGGGATCAGCATTAGTTTTGATAATAATCAATCATTTTTGAATTTTCTCTTCGGGATTTCATAGAAACCAAAAATCGAATACAATTTTCTAATTGTCATTTAATTCAGAACTGAGTTGCTCATTGCGTCATTAATATTTTTCAATGCTACTTTAATCAGAAATTTGTTAAAAAGGTAACTCGCTGCTAAAAATTGGAAACCGGATTCGGATTCAACCGATAAGTGAAAGAAAGTTTGTCCATTGAAAACAGGTTTCTGTTCTGTAAAAAAAATTAGGCATATTTTTGCTTAACATCAGATATTCAAGCAAGTTCGTATCTCTTCCTACAAATAGTGAATATATTAAAGTTTGCAAAAAAGTTGTTTGTGTTCGGGATAACTTTGACGTTGACTAAAACATCTTTGCGCCCTCAAATGTTTTCTATTTAAAAAACAGGAAATTAGTGCGGAATATGATGGTTGGAATTTGTCCAAGGTATGAACAAAAATGTATTGTCTGTCAAAAATGTATACCGTAAACATTTGCTGGAATCAAGCAGCAGATGGTGGTCTATTCTTAGGAATTTCGCCAAACCGCCAGTCACTTGCAATAAGATTACCTCGGATTTAGGATTGCCTTTTATTCGCTGAGAGAGAAGTCTGTCATTGAGTCGATTATTTAGTCAATAAAAATATACCTCATACCGAGCAGTACCTTTCTCCTAATTCTCAAGCTGATGTTAATGATTTTACAGACAGCGGTGCCAAAATAGATTAAATCATCCACCAGTTCAAAATTATAGCCTCCCAAATAAGCGAAACAAATTATTCTCTAGTGTTCGTTCAGCACCAGGACCAGCATAAAACTATTCATGAAAATCTTTTCGTCTAGTCAATGCAATTTGTAGTAGATAGGAATCAAATCAATTTAGTTCAATGACGTTCTACCCATCGTGTGATGTGTTATGTTAATTTGTGTGAGTGAATATAAAGGGTAATCTTTTTCTCGTTTTAAAAAGTGAAGTTGAATGAAGCACACATGGAGCTGTGATTTTGATGAAACATTTATTTCACTATAATGGTTGAGCCTGGCTAGTATGTACTAAACACAATGTCATTTGAATGACCGCCTCTGGATTGCTTGCAGCAGCGGATCCTTTTGAGATAGTTTTCGATCACTTTTTCACACATTTCGGACGGTATCTCGGTTATAATTTGACAAATGTTGACAGCATTTGGCTGTCTTTGACGTAGCCTCACAAAAAAACATCTAACGGCGTTAAATCGCATGATCTTGGTGGGTAATTGATGTCGCCAAAACGTGAAATTACGCTTTCTGGAAACTTCTGATGCAATAAAGACAAAATCAGTCGTGTTGCGTATCTCTTGGCACCGTCTTGTCGAAAGCACCTACCGTTCGGTTCATAATTTTCAATTGCAGGAAAAAAAGTTTCTCCAGTGAAATGAAAACCTCCAGACCATAATGTGCTTGTTCTGCTTGTTGACGTAACCCCAAGTGAGAAATGAGCTTAATCGCTGAAGAAAGATTTGTCCGAAAAAGCAGCATTGAAAGGCCGTTGCTGTAGCACCCAATCAGCATATCTACGGCTTTGTGTACGGTCAGCCAGCTTTAATTGTTGAGTGAATTGGACTCTACATGGATGGAGATGCAAATCCAAATGCAATATGCGCCATAGTGAACCGCAAGATAGACACAATTGCTGAGAACGCCGTGGAATCAACAAATTCGGATTTTCCGCCACACTTTCACTAACAGAAGAGATATTTTCGGAAGTCCGTCCTTTGCGATGATGCACAGGCCTGACCACATCTGTAATGACTCCAGTCTCTTGAAATTTCTTTATAATCTTGCCAATTCCTCTCTCAATCGGTCGATTATGACGACCATAATCACCCCGTAATGCGCGAAAAGTGTCCACATTTGTTTCAACACTTTTGTAATAAGTTGCAACTATTTTTACGCGTTGTTTGTTTGTAAATTGCAAACTTTTTACTAAATAAATAACACTTCAGACGACACGTATTTAACAGCAGACGGCCTTGCCAGACCGGCGGTTTTGAAACCATTACATGGATAAGTCTTTGTCTATCATTTGATTTGGAAACTAGTGCAGAGATTTCAGTCAGGTGAACTGACTTAGCTATAGGTATACCTACACCTGATGTATTTTTGTTTCGATGGGGATACAAGAAGGGAATGCTAGGTTTTTATTTAATAATAAAGCGACATATTGAAAATTTGAAACTTCCTGAAATACTCCGTTTAGAAATAGTAGAGTTTTTTGTTGAATTAACCCGTTTGCAGTGGATTATCTTTGATTGATCTTTGGTAAAGGTTTACTATGTGACTGCTGCTTGATCAGTTATGCTGAATTTAATGCTATTGATTGAGATATGTGAATGTGTGTGTTAAATTAGCTAAAATTTATTGGATGGGTTCGGTTACCTGAACAATTTTTTCAAATTATACCAATGCTTGCAATGCCATATATATGACAAAAGTTTGGGTAATTTCAGCTTATGAACTAGTCACTACAGCGCAAAAATTAAAATTCCATTAATCGGTCAATTTGTGTGAAAGGTACCCGAAAGCTACTCATTTTCAGAACTTACTTCATCAAAGGTATAATGTGTGATAAATGTGAATAATTTCGGCACAAATTTTTGAAAGATATGTAGCTAAGAAAAAATAGCTATTTCCAATAAAGAAAAATCCAGTCCTCTGCAACCTGATAATTAAAATTTACAGTGAAAAGATCACATTTTGGAAAATCGGTTAATTCTTATGGAAGGTACCAAATTTGGCATGACAATGATGTCCGCTTTCTTTCTCAGGGCCCGCACTAGCAAATCTGCTGCTATAGCTTAGTACTACTGACTGACTGAAATTTATGCAATTGGATAAAAGATTAAATTGGCCATTTGTATAGAAAATCCCTAAAAGAAGCGGCCTAATGCCGTTCATTTCTACTCTCCGAACTGACTTTATGAAAGTCATGATGTGTCAAATTTGACCGAATTCCATGTAATTGTATGAAAGATACAAAGCTCCTAACGTTTTTGTTAAATCGACTATTTATATGACAGGTACTAGAATGGTGCGAGCCGATACAAAAGAATACAGTGGGTAAAAATGTAATTAGTGCATTCAAGGAATTATAGCTCAATATAGGCCATTTGTAATCCCTGGCTGAGACCTGCAAAATTTTGGGCTGTGCCTTTTAAAAAATGTCATAAAAATTTAAAACAGTCATCTTGTCTGTCCGACTGTCGAACTTTACTCAGTTGAATTAAGATGTCATTAAACACATTTGGTCAGAAAATGTTTGGTAGTTTAAACGCTACTTTTATCCATCTTTCAGGCAAAGCTGAGACCATTCCTTGATGTGGGCATTTCTCGCGCTGAGCTGGGCTCAATCGGAATAATTGAAGTCGATACCAATCCAATGATGATTTCGCTTGATTTCAACAGCTCCTAATAAATAACACCGATCCGTTCCCACCAAATAGAAGCAAAAAATAGTAGAATAGTAAAAGCATGACCGAGCAGCCCCCATGACCCTATTTTCATTGGATTGCTATAATAAATCCATTTTTCATCACCCATTACAATACAATGAAGTAAACCCTTCCTTTTTTTACCGCTGAAGCAGCTGTTCTCAGTCAAAAAAAAAAAACAAAAAAAGAAAACGACGTTTAACATCCCTTGGCTTCAATTCATAAGGAACGCAAGTTCCTTGCTTTTGAATCATTCTCAACGCATGCAATCGCTTGGAAATGGCACGGCAGATAACTCCTAATACTGATGCAATCTCGACCTGCGTTTGACATGGATCCCCATCAAGCAATGCCATCAATTCAGTGTTTTCGAAGGGTTTTTTTTTTACAGTCTTTAAAGCGATTGAACCCATTTTGATACGTTGTTCCACTTAAACCAACATCTCTGAAAACGTTTTGAAGCTCTCGATGAGCTTGTGCTACATCCGACTAGCCATCTATTTTCAAACAGCGCTAATAACTAATCATAAATCAACGAAAATGGAAAAAAATATACTTAAACTGAGCACATCATTAGTGTGTCAATGTGTATACCGAATTTGTATGAAATGTGTTTTTTCCTACTCAGTTTCGGCTCCGCAGCATATTTAGTTTAGGTCCTAGCTCTTAGACTAGTGATTCAATATATTAAAAATTTCACAGAATTTTAATAACAATATTCTATAACATAATATTATATGAAAATTTCTATTGCTGATTAACCGCACCTCACATTTTATGGTGGACAACATAAAAAACGTGTGTTTCCTATTTGCCGGCGAGGACACTTTAAAACCAACAACCCTCTTGAAAATTACGTTGTAACTTAAAAAAAACATCTGCTGTAAAAAATCGTGAAGTTTAATCGATAACCATTAATAATGCTTCTTTATCACAAAATACTCAAAATGTACGAGATAATTTTCACGTGAATTATGGCCGCAGCAATACTGGCAATCTTTGACGAACTCTGCATGTCTGAACATCTGAACATTTACACCGATGAACTGATTTGTTGGTCATTACTCATTATTCACTGTAACTCGTCTGCATCGTCAATTTATTGTTCATTAAATGGCAAAATATAGTATTCACCGAGCAATTATCTTTAAATGCTTAATTATACACGAGCATATATGGGGACGGCGAAAACTCAAATAATATCTACTTTAGCCATAAATCTATGGAATTGTTTTACTCGGTATAACAAATAAAATAATAAAACATTATACGATTTATGACTGGGATCACTTTTAAAACATTTTACTTGCCCTGTGTGCGATTAATAAATTATTATAACAATAAAATCTGTAGGTAATGCAGAGAAATTGACAGCAATTGTAAACTGAAATTGAGTTGATCAACATAGACTACAGAGTACTCAACACCATAAAGTAAGTCAAGTATAATTTTCTACCGAAAGAAACAGAAACAGATCGAAATAGGTCTTCCCTCCGAAGTTTTCATCAGGATAGCTGGTGCATTTCAAAATACTGTAAAATAATTTTGTCAGTTAAAGCGAATGATTGGAGGCCTTAGGGATGAAACAACCTATTCTCAAACTTTAAATAGGTCAGAGACGTAGCTTTCCCTTTATGAATGTTAAGGTTGTGATATAATGTGCCCTATTTTTTACAGTGCACAAATTGACAAATTGTATAATTTGAAATCTTGTGGGCACAAAGTATTTTAATTTAAAAAAGCAATATCGTAATGCGATAAATATGATCGTGCGCTACCTCAGCATTGATAAATATACTCGTATTTTACTAAGGTAATTCAATTAGAAGCCATTTTTCTACCAATGTCTATTTTTATTGTTATCTATTATTGTGTTATATTTTAAAAGCTCAATAAGGTGATTATTTTGGCAAATGGGTTATAAATAGTAATCACAGTATCCGCCACAATATCTCGTTTTGCATGCTAAGTTGCATTTTTCCAGGTATTACTACATATCAAACTTAAGAGCCAACCAAAATGTAAATATCATTTACAATGTCGTTTTGTGTTGTTCCAAAAAATACTCTGATTTAAAGGACTAGAAAATAAGCTAAATTTTAACTTACTGAAAACCTCCGTTTGGGAAATGTGGAACGACGAGCGATTTTGGTTAGATCGGATAATTTGTATTTGCACTACTAAATGCTTAACGCGACTTCAATTTCACTGAATATAGCGCATTTGAACGAAAGATATGAATCTAGGATTACAAAAGTTAAATAAAATAATTTGTGCAATATAATTGACAATAATTTAAGTAACCTTAGACTACAAATTACGGATTACAGTGGAAAATCAAATTTCGATAAACCTGTCACTTCGCACGGAATGCCCCAGAAAGGACGTCACAACGTCGCCCATTTCCGTTCTTTGAATTTAAAATAACCAAACGCTCATTGCTCATTTTTTTAGGAGGTACCGGAAGGCGCCTTTAAATTTAGTCAATTTTCTTCCGGTATTGTAGAGAAATCTAAAGTAATGTAACGAATACAAATCTAGACTACAAGTTAATTAATTAAATTGATTAAAATGTATTATTTTGTTATTAAAATCTATTTATCATTTTTGATAGATTTTTAAAAAATCGGCGATGTGCTCCGTTTTTATTCTGAAATCCTATCTCTGCAAATACTCAATGAGTGCCAAATTGAAATGAAATTTGGTGCATTCAATTGGCAGATATGAAGCCAAGAGTATATGGATGAAATCAATCTTCTGTATGGTAAATATCAAAAGTAGAAGGGTTAATTGGTCCATTGATTCACATTTTATCAGAAATTATGAAGCAATATAACAGACCAAAATTTGGGTTGCTGCAGGTACTGGTGAGGAGTCACAGGGAAATATTTGAATTTCGGAAAATAGACCAATTTTGACCATTTGCAATTCCTTGCTGCGACGGTGGAATATATTGGGCTGTAGCAATGAATTTGGTCAAAAGATACTCGATACTTTAAACGCTTCCTCCTGGCTGTTACATTTCCAAATGATATATACCCTCATTTTTTGCATGAATATATAAACATTCTCATATAAAACCTTTGTCTGATTAAGCTACTGTTGGAATATGCTTGGGGAATGATTGTTTTTTTACCGATCACCAAATTAGTAAATAATACAAATGGCTGGATTGTGAGATATTGGACTAAGAAATTTTAAATATTATAAATTATGGTACTGAAGGATTAATCATTATCAACTTTAGTAACGGTTCCTAATGTTGGTTCTTGTTTTCAGAAGCATTAGATTTTAGCTTTTCAAATTTCTGGTAGATGTAAAAAAACCAAGAATTACGAAACAGCTACTATTGCAGTTAAAAAACCAAACTTTTAACAAAACTACTGATAGCTCCACATCTTAATTCCTAATTTTTGATATGCTCTATACTTCTATCGCATCTGAATCCATATATTAAATGGGTGACGTTACTCACATTTTTTGCAATCGTAATCTAATGTAGCACAGAAAACAATTTCGAGACTAACATAGTTTTAAAATTACGAAATGACCGCTACAAAGATTTTTGTAGGGGAGTAATACCTCGCATTCTTTTGCTAAGACATGTTTCTTTATCCAGTAGCATACTCATATGTATAAAATCTTACATTCAAACCTCTAATACGTATACCCAGTTTTCTCAACGCAATTTACTATATAAGACAATTATATAGCAAATTGTTAATAAACGCTAACATGACGATCGTTCAATTATTTGGCCGCAATATCTGATTTTTCAAAAGAGCAAAGAGGCACCACCCACTTTTTCCTAACACCTAATCCTTTCTGTATCAGTAGGTTATGTACTAAATCTCTTTATGTTTGTAATAGTCCGCAAGATATGGCCGTTTAAAACATTAAGTTGTGTGGGTGGTGCTACGCTTTTTCGTCCAATCAGTTCGATAGACGATGTAAAAATACCTTGAACATTTCATTACAATCGGTTCATTTGTTTAGATACTTATATTTACAAAAATACCAACATTCAATTTTAAATATCACAAGGAGAGTGGCGCTCGAAAATTGGCCATTAAAACTGATGTGATTTTGTCAATTTTATGCAAATATTGTAATTTTCAAGAAAAATATGGTATTGTTCGATGTAGTCACCGTTAGAGTAGATAGCGGTATCGAGTCTGTTGGGGAGGGCTTCGCATGCTGCACGAATGAGGTATTTGTCAAATTCTCGGCGAAGAGCAATCTTTAAGGTGTTACCCGTCTCCCATTTTTGAGTTTGTACTTTGATCTCTAAAATGGACCATACGGGAAAATATGATTTCTACCGAAATGCTTACGTGGCCTAGGTAACAAAGCGTCGTTATTTGTGTGTTGTTCTGTTTATTTGTGTGTTGTAGAACAGTAAACATTTTTTATCATAAAATATCAAATTTTCAAGCTCACCAACAATGTGTAAGTAGTTTGCTCTTGATAGGCGAACAGCCTCCTGTGCATATGTTAATCTGGGCATGCAACGAGCAGGCACACTGACGTTTTTCACCAATTAAACAGCGCTTTGTCTTAAATTACTTTGAATTTTGGCCTTCATATTACGAAGGATTTCTGGCTTTGTTGAGGTTTTTAGACTTTCACCTCCATGCTGTTTTTTGATGGTACCGGTATTGTCATACCGTGCAAATGTCCGGAACACAGACATTCTGTACCGTAATGTCGCATGTAAAATGCATAGCTCATAAATAATGACTGGTTGCGATTTTCAAGTCAAATACAAAGCAATAACACTGTTCCATTTCATTTCGATAACTCTTTCTAACTGCGACGGAAAATGATATGGTTCCCTAGGCTTGTAAACAACATAACAGACTGAAGCTTGTCAAAACATGAGGGCGTTGTCATTAGTTCAGCAGCATGAAGTTGCTCACAACTCGAGCGTTTACCCCTGTATGTAGATAGATAGGTAGATGATAAGTGTGACAAATTTAGCGATATCCTATTTTTTGTCGCTATAATAACTAAGCAACAGTTGCCAGATAATCGCAATTTTACTGATTTGTACTTGAGCAGAACAAAACTCTATTACTTCTATTTATTATGAGTACTACGTTCTGAGCTCCGACATATTCGAAAAGGCGCCAATTGCATAATTTTTTGTTTCAGCGTAAATAGAACTTAAAGAACTCTCTTCGAGCAATGTTTTTTTTTAATTACAAATTAGCTGTGAACCAGTTTTTAATAGTGTTACAAGTTCGTTCCATTTTCGAAATCTATAGTAATATAATAAAATAAATAAAATAATAATCTGCCCCATTGTTCAGTACAGTTATTTGCCCCGACTTATCCAACTTGTTTAAAGCAGTAGAACAGTCTTTGCATTAGCTAATCTTCAAAATAATTAAGCTCAATATAAAATAAGAGAGAGAAAACCAATATCAAAAGCTGGCAATTTACTGATGAAGAAAATAAAGGGATGGTTATGTTATTGGTTTAACAAATTGTTAGCGGATGTTGGGCGTAAGGAGTTTCTAAATAACTCTACTCATTTTTTCATAGAAAATTTTCTGGACTAAATAATGTTCTTTTATATTATAAATTGCGCCCTCTCTTACATTTAAATCGTTGAAACGAATTCCTATTTTAGAGTTGCTGAGATTTAATAACGAAGTTTTATTTGCAATTAATTTGTCTTGGGCTTGTGACGAAATGGATAGCCAAAGGGATAGTAATAATTGGGCCAGTATTTGCTGTAGTAACTTCCTTTTTGACATATAAGCTATTCGAAGATTACTTAAAACTATATTTGCTATTAACTTTTAATGATATTGTGCATAATTTTAATGCGGTCAATTTCTGTGGACTCGCCGATTGCAAAATTGTGCATAGAATCGGAGGTAAAAAAATCCTTCAATAACATGAATAAACTCACAACACACCTGCTGCACAAACGATTAAGCTTTCATATATCAACAACTGCATCAAACACTAAATCCCCAATAGTTGTAACAATTGCTGGATAAATTTTGTACAAACTTAACGAGCTATTATGGTTTAAACTCAACGGCATTACCATAGTCCAGACCTAAAGAAAACGCTAGAGTCAACATTTGATGTGCATTCGCCATTCGCAACCGAAATTGGTATATTTAGGTGGTGCAACCTTACAGAAAGCTTGAAAACATGGTACCAACACCGTTACATAATATTCACTCTCATTTCTGGGGAATATTTCTGAAAAATACTTAATTCCAATTCCCGAAGTATGTCCAAAAAGTTTGTATGCATAATACCCAAAGAAAATGGACGAACTTCTCACAAGTATTACCAAGACCTTCGTTATTATATCGGTTCTGATATTTTATATTACAACTTTAACATTTTTATATTCTTTCCAATTTTGGATTTGACTGAAATCACTTTTTCGTCCATAATTTCGAATCAGTATTCCCGATTCTACAGAAGCATAACCAATCGCAGTGTTTTGCATCATTTCATATAACTTCTGATATTTGGATGGCTGGCCATCTATAAATTGCTTTGTACTCCTAAATATTGTTCTTAGCATAATTGTTCGGAAATTTGCCGAAGCTTTACACATTCCCTAAATCGCAGTTTAGGACTGCAAATGGAAAGGCAAACCACATTATCCTGGTATTGACCACTTTAAAATTTATATTACCTGTCATAGAAAAAGACGGCTTCGACAGTATTTACTCGTTCGCTTACAATTTAGAATCTGTATACTCGATTCAATTAAAATTTAACCAATCGTAATGCTTTGTATAGTTTGATATGACTCGCAGTTTGCAGTTTGCACAAACAAATGAACTTAAACACCAATAAATGCATTGCAGTTATAACCATAAAATGTCTGCCCGAACCTAAAGATACCATGTAAACCGTAATTTCCAGTATCTGTAATGCAAAATGACAGATTTGATCAAATTCATTTATCGCCTATAATTTGAAAGCATACAGTAAAATATACATACCTATACATCTTTTTCTCTGGTTGGATTCCCACATTGAAACCTACAACAATATTTTTTTATCTTATTCGGCTTCGGATATTCTAATGCGATCCTATATGATTTGCCATTACGGAAAATGAAATATTTTAGATCATTCCCTTGAAATAAATACAACGAAACAAATCTGCCAAATTTGTACCAAATACTAGTTAGGGTAAGGTCATCTGCGTGGAACTCATTTTACCTGATGGAAATTTATATACTGAACAGACATTCACCCAGAGGAATGAAGGTATACGCGGTTATCCATTTAGTGGTTTCCAAACCAACGGTCTGGCAAGGTTGTTACCTGGTTAATACCTCTCATCTGAAGTGTAATTTATTTTGTGAAAGATTTACCACAAATTTGGATCGTTTACCAACCGAAGAACGCGTAAAAATAGTTAAAACTTAATACAAAATTGGTGATTAAAATATGGGCACTCTTCGTGCATTACGGAATGATTATGGTTGTCATAATTGACCTAATATGCAAGGAATTACCAAGATTGTAAAAAAAAATTGAGGAGACGGGAGCGTGGTCAAGCCTGTTTATCATTGCTATGTCGAAAATATTGCTTCTGTTAGTGAAAGTTTGACAGATAAATCGAATTTCAATTCAGAGCACTATATTTGTATAATAACCGAATTTTTTTGTCCTGCAATTTAAGATTATGAACTGAGTGATATGTGGTTTCAACAAGACGGTGCCAAAAGCCACACAACACAACCGAATTTAGCTTTACAGCATGAGAAGCTTCCTGAAAACGTAATTTAACGCTTTGGCGACGTCAATAGCCTACAAAGATCATGCAATTTGACGCCGTTAAATGTTTTTTTGTGGAGCTACGTCAAAGACCGTGTTTATGCGGATAATCCCTGAACATTTGAACATTTAAAAAACAACATTCGTCAAGTTATCGTCGATTTACCGACCGAAATATGCGAAAAGGTGGTCGAAAATTACCTCAATCCAGAGACGTTCATTTAAATGACATCGTATTTTGTACATAATGGCAAGTTCCAAACGTCTTAATGAAATAAATGCTTTATCGAAATCATATCTTTATTTGTGTTTTATTTAACTTTACTTTTGAAACCGAAAAACGGATAACCCGGTATATCATTTCTTATAGCTATAATATAGATATAATTTATCAAATAATGCAAAAGGATGGTTTTCAACTGAGGTCCTGAGCCATTCGCTATAACTGTGTGTCGCATATTTATCTATAAACTAACTGTGCTGGCTTTCTTATAGGTATTTGTTAAACAAATTGTTAATGACTATCTCACATACAGCTTCAGTAGAAAC
This sequence comes from Philornis downsi, assembly GCA_019455685.1. Taxonomy (NCBI): domain Eukaryota; kingdom Metazoa; phylum Arthropoda; class Insecta; order Diptera; family Muscidae; genus Philornis; species Philornis downsi. The sequence continues at coordinate 5,987,408 of JAHXMU010000101.1, read as the reverse complement.
ATTTGTTGGTCAAAGGGTTTGTCTACCGGTCATATCAAATGAAACAGCTTTAATTACGGTGCAATTGATTCGTAAAATTGTAAAATGTAAAATGGATTTCATAACAAAAAAGCGGCACAACCCGTAACAAAAGTGAACTTTTGCCAACAATATATTGCTTGAATTCGTAGGAAAAAGGCAAAAGTCTCAGCTGACAACATCGCAACAGCTCTGAGTGATTAGAAAATGATCTAATCACTGGCAATTATAAATGACTACATGCATCGGCTCTGATACTAAAGCATTTAATGTAGTTAAATTGTACTAGACATATATGTGCATTTTCGAGGGAGGATAGGCAAGTAAAATAGAGCGGTAAAGTATTTTTATGCATTCCAGTATGAGTGTAAAGGACTAGAAAGATCGAATATATATGTAGACATCATACTTCGTCATTTCTATGATCTTTTTGAAACATTATTTAGTAACAGAGTGAAGTGTTTTACAGATTAATTGAAAAATATTAATTTAATTAATTAAATGTATTTTACTTATTAGTCGTAAGGAAAAAGTGCTTTAAAAAGCACTAAGATTTTACAGCATTGTTAAAAAATAATGGCGTTGATGTATCTAATAGCAATGACAAAGCCAATATAATTGCTGATGTATTTGAAAGGAACCACGGATCGACCTATGGTATAGGTGGAACTGCATGAACAATGGCTTCTTAGACAAAATATATTAAGTAATGGAAATCAGACAAATGTGGATGAATTCAAAAATTTTACTTTGAAACGACGTAATTAGAAAGCACCGGGTATAGACGGCCTAAAACCGATTGTGCTAAAGAAAATGCTGAATAGTTGTTTTTCTCACAAATATTTGTAATTGGTGCCTTAAGAACGGTTATTTCCAGATTTGTTTAAAAGAGCAAATGTGGGAAATGGGAAAGAAGCTAAATCACAAAAAAGTTACAGGCCAATTAGTATGTTAACCTGTCTTGACAAGAGCAGGCTGGATTTAGAAAAAGAACATTCAACAATACACCAGGTTAAAAGAATTATAAATTTCATCGAGAACAATAAAACAAACAAAAGAAGTGCTGGAATGGTGTTTTAGATGTAGAAAAAGCATTTGATACTGTATGGCATAACGGCCTAGTACACAAATTACAAATTATGGGCTTACCTATATATCTTATATTGTAAAAAGCTTCTTGACAAATAGAAAAATGGTGGTGGATAATATGAAATCTGCGGAAAGATATATTCTTGCTGGAGAGTACCTCAAGGATCTATCCTGTATCATATATTGTATGCTTTGCATACATCGGATTTTAAAATACTGAAGGAATATAACAGTTCATTGTGCTGCTAATGCTTATCGAAAAAAAAAACTTAAAATAATACAAAATAAGAATTTAAAAATTATTTACAATTTACCTACTCGCTACTCAACATTACACCTACATCGAAATTTCAACGAAGACACATTTAGTATGGTTGTACATAATCTCAACAAAAGCTTTGAAGATCGAAACAGATGCTCCAACTATGAATTAATAAGAAACTTATAGATGTAACTATCTTCTAAATCTTCGTTACGATGATGAAAGAAGTTATTATCCCAATTTCCTTACACTTAAAATAGGTTTATTATCTTTCACTACCTTTTTTAGATTTAGACAGCCTACCAAGAACAAATTTGAATTCCGGAAAATCATCCAAATTAAATCATGTTTCGTTCTAAATCAATATTTGTATTGTTGTATACTGTGGTTGTATTTTCATATTCAGCAGTGATATTGTTCACATAGAGTAAAACTCAACTAATGCTATGTAATGATATATACCGTCATTCCTATGGGTAAAGCTGGTTCAGGAGTTGTACAAAAATTGCATTCCGGAAACCAATCTTAAGCTTACACTTCTTGGCCCAATGATTGAAGTCAATGAATGTTTGCAAAGAAACCTGCCAAACATAACAAAGAAAAAAAAAACCATATTATATTATGGTTGCGCTATGCTAAGGTGCACGAAATGGTAGCAAACGCAACTTGAACCTCTTTTTAGCACTCTCATTTTATCCTATTCCTCTAATTTATCAGCACATGTAGTTAGCACTTTTTAGCATTTCTACTCTTCAAGCTCGAAATATCCAGCCGATATATTTGAATTTTTAATTAAAAAAATTGTTACATATTCAATTGATATAAATATGTAGGCTAACGTCTTTTACTTCTGCGAAAATGGAGATTTGGCAGAATATTTGATATTCTATCTTACCAGGGCGGTCCCAAAACTGCCAGACCTAACAAAGAAGACACAAATACGGTGGAGGAAATTTTCTTAATTTTTCCTCTCTCCTTTTAGCTCGATACATTTTTTCCAGCGATATTCAAAAACTTCTATAACCTGTTAATAGTAAAAACTGTCATACTAATTGCCGTTAATTCTTCTACCAAGCCTTTTTTGACGTTTGGAATTAGAAAATAGTCCAAGGGTGCTAAATCTGGCGAATAAGGCGCGTGATGAAGCAAATCGAACTTCAATTCATTATTTTTTTCCATCGCAATAGTGGATGTGTCAACTGGACCATGGCCTAGGCAAAGCAACACTTTCTTTTTCGCCACACGCGACCTTTTTTGCATAATTTCATAACCTAACCGCTGCAATGAATTATCATAATATCAGCGTAGGTGATTTTTTTCATTCTGAAGATAATCAATAAAAAGAATTCCATGCGCATCCCAAAAATCAGACGATATGACTTTGCTGAAATGGAACCGCCTTCGCTTCTTTTATACACGATTCTCCCATTCCAGCCCACTGCTTTAAATTTTTCTTAGTCTCATCCATGGTTATAAATCGAAGCAAAAATTCGGCTTGCGGTAAAACATCTCCAAACACTCCACTGAAACATCTGTTTTTTGCGAAGCTGTTTAAAAGCAAGTACGGCGCCCATCTTGCACAGCTTCTTCATCTTCAAATCTTCCGTCACACTATAATGTATAGCACTTTTTGAAATGTTTATGATTTCAGCAAGCTCACGCACCTTCAGCCGCCGATTATCCAGTACCAATTTGTGGGTTTTCTTAACCATATCTGGTGTGGGCACCTCAAGTGCTCGACCGCTACGGTGTTCGTTTGGGCAGTTCGAACGGCCTCGTTTAGACTCTGCTACCCAATATTTTATAGTCGTACGAAGGAGCAGACCCCCCAAAGTAGAATCTAGGTCGACTTTAATATTGGTAAGATTGAAACCTTTCAAAAGGAAATGTTGAATCAGAGGGTTGTTCGGAAAGTTCGTTCGGTTAATTCGTTAGCTCACCATACGTCACTTCTTATGACGCAGAGTTCCAACATTGTCATAACTTCCTCCCACCCCTTCTGTAAACTGTTACTATTGTTTATATAGCGTTTTAAAAAATGGAAAAAATGAGCGAGAAAAAGGAAGAACAGCTACTGAAGCCAGCCGAAAAATAAAGTATGTTTATGAAGGAAACGGACCAAATGAAAAGCTTGACAATGATTTAAAAGGTTTTCTACGGGCGACATCTCCGTAACGGACGCTCTCAGATCTGGATGACCAAAAGAAATTGTTTCCGAGAAGTTGAGAGATTTAATTATTGTTAATCCCCGTGCAATAGTTAGGAAAATAGCTGAAATAATCAAAAAATCAGTCTCAAACGTTCACAGGGCCATAAAAGAGCTCGGATTTGTGAGCAACCTCTATGTGTGGGTATCTCACTCTCACTATCAGAGCTTGTGTGGGAAGTTTTACCTCACCTACCCTACTCTTCAGACCTCGCTCCGTCCGACTATCACCTATTTCGCAGTTGAGCAACCACTTGAAGAATTTGAATTTCCATAACGGCGAGGAAGTAAAAAATCGAATATGACGTTTTTTTCAGAAAAACAACGTACACAATTTTATGAGAGAGGAATTAAAAAGCTCCCAGAGAGGTGGGAAGAATTTATTAAAAAAGGGGGAGATTAAAATAATTGTATATACAAGTACATTTTTAAATAAATTTGTTTTAAAACCGAATAGTAACCAATTTTTCTCATGTTTACAAATTCACTGAGATCGTTTATATTTAATAGCTCAAATGAAAATACTAAACAATGTGGCTCCTTGAAATTTAAAACATATGTTTTATAAGTTTGCCACTTTTCAACAAAATTAACTTTTTTAAACTATCTATTCTTCAGGTCAACTAGTTTCAGGCAGCCCTCCCTCATAGAATAGAATTGTTGAAAGAGTCGTCCGCACAACTTAACATTTTAAACGGCCGTATTCCACGATCTGCTAAAGGTGCAAATATGCGATTGGCACATACACCACTAATATAAAAAGATACGAGTATACTTCCAAATAAATGTGGGCGGTGCCAGACCCCTTTGCAAAAATTTGTTATGGCGGTCAAAACAACTGACCGATCTTCACAAAAATTTAACAGTAAGTTATTACCAATCATGAAATTGTCATATGGTGCCATACTAGGTGTACATAGCCGACCGCGGCGGGATGGTTAGTACACGAGACTATCATTCGCTGGCTCCCGGGTTCAACCCCGCATACAGCCACCTATCATTATTTGAGCGGTCGTTAAATGGATGTCTCTGATAAATATTTTGAGTAGTCGGTTAATCGAAAAGCCTAGTTAATACTTCTCAATCTGTAAGGCTCGGGATCGTAGATTCCGTTGAGTGAGTCCTAAAATAGAATGCGTGCATGCTGACTGAATGTGAAAAGCTCTCCCATCTCTCATTTATGAGATGCAAGAGAAGTTTTTTTATGCAGATGACATTTGGAATACTTGCCACAGGTATAGAGTGATATATACGTCAGCAGAAACTGGGCGGTGCCCTTTTATTTATGGTTCAAGTTCCTGACATAGAAATGAATTAAACTGTTTTAGATTAAGACCAGGAAATGGGGAGTAATATCGTCCACACAGCTAACGATTTAAACGACCACATCCATGAACTTTTAGATACATATGCTACCGGTATAGAAAGAGATATAACCAAGCAAAAGTTAGCGGTACCGCATTCTGTTTTGAAAATTCGGTATAGCGGGCAAACTGACCATCATCAAAATTTAAGGGGATGTTACTCCCATCACAGAAGTGTCATATGATATGTTATTTTGTGGTTGGAGAAAAAATCAAACGACCATATTTCGTAAACTATTCGAAATAAATATGTGAGATTTGCTCCATATGCTATTGGAATAGAACAACTAAGTAGTAGTTCTTGGCCGAACCAGATTACTTCCGAAAAAGAATGAGCGAGTAGTAGTTACGAGTATATTGTGCAACAATTTAGGTTCTATTTTAGGTAAGAGATTGAGCATTATACGATTACAGAATGTGTTTTTATCCTATGCCACATTACAGGTTCTATTTTAGGTAAGGAATTGAGTATTATACGAGCACAACGGCTCGGCTAACAGTTTACTATTATTTTATTTTTTTAATTAACAACTTTTAGACTTAAAGGCAGAATATATTAGGAGAGCCAATGAACACTGATACACGTTTTATCAAATTTTCGGGATGGGTAAAAAAAGTATTCAGTTTTTGGTGCAGTTTTACTGAATATCTCCATATTACAAGTGTCTCTTTATAATTCCTTCGATTTTGGGAATTGGTATCAGTTCAGAAAGAATTTCCCAACTTCCACAAATTCGATTAATATAATCTGATTCGCATTTGTGCCCAATTACCGGCACTTTTCAAATAACCCTCGTACAGATATAACAACCGACACAAAAACGTCACTAATTTGTATAGCTCTTAAGAGGGACCAATGGTGGGCAGAGGGAGGATGACGTGAAATACAATAAACTGAAATGAAATGAGTGCAATGCAGGTATTATATAGACTCAAACAAAGCCAAACAAAAGACGAACAACTCATTGAGCGAGAGACGAAATGGGACGGTGGGAGCCATGACTTAATGATAGCTAATGGGGCCGACACAATAATGAATCAACCATAATCATTACAGACAGCTTGTCGCCGTTATTTCATCCATGAACAACAGCCAGGGAACGAAACTTTTTGCGACGGTGCCCCATAGCAAGCACAGCAACAACTACAACAATCCCAGCAGTTTATAATTATATTGGAATCAAGAGAAATGAAATAGAAATTAACACACCAACAACACCAACCCACTCAAGCAAGCATTGTGATAACACGAAACAAAAGCCATAACATCGTTTTGCAGGTATTTTACTCGAAATCACGATATGAATTTAATTACTCGCTGTTCTAGAACTTTCAGTTCTTCATATTTTTTCCAGTTATTAATCACATTAAGCGTAATTGGAATAATCGTTGTTTTTACTGGGTATAATTCCATGAATCTAACCAGAAAATTGTGTTAATTTTTAAAATCGATCAACAAATTGCAGGAAAAGAGAATAAATGAAATATTTTTCGAAATTATTTGCTGCTAATTAAAACATTACATGCGATTTGAGGGTCGAATGGAAATTTACTTATTAACTTAGATTGTGGTCAACCAATCTTTTCTGTCATAATTCGTATATAGGAAAAGCTAATAATGCTACGATTTTATGAATTCTTCACACAAATGAGGTATTCCATACACCACCGAATTCATTGTCAAGAATTTTTAGCATTGGCATATGTATGTCACTAAATCTTAATAATCTGTAATCTTAATAATTAATTTCCTGTCTGACATTGTTCGTTTTTTTGACGTCGGAGTTCATTTCCAGAAAACTTGTTTTCAAACTACAGCAAAGAAAAATCTACGCATTTATTACGATCATGCGCAAAAAAACAAATCTGGATCACTCTCAAAAATTTCAGAATTTGACTCTGGCTTCTTGATAAATGAATGTTGCTGCCAAAGTGTTGCTTAAAGTTATTGAAAAGAGTTTCTTTTTAGGTGACAATGATTCAAAGTGATTGAGTAAAAGTACACTTTCCGTTGGCTTTAATATCTTCTGATCACATTGCATCAGATTGGCTTCTACAAAATGGAAGTTTACAAAACAAGACAACAAAATTTCGAAAGTTTAAACCAATGCATTCGAACGATAATTGAGACAATTCTCGCAGTAATCCTTCAAGTAATATTGAATGTTGAATGATGTCGCACTGGCGTTTCCGAATGTGGAGGTTATTTAAATTAAGTTATCTTTAAAAAGCCATCAAAAAGACAATAAAAATAATTAAAGAAAATATAATTTGTGTGTTATTTGAGTTCCTTAGTGTAGCAACTTACATCAGCCACCGTCTACTTTAAACGATGTCTTAACCAAGGCGACAGTTTATCGTACGACCTTGTAGAGTTCTATAGTTAATAACCATGATATCAGTTCTAACAAAATTCATTTGAATTGCTTAATGCATAGGCATAGACCAATTTTGAAGGCTATACTTGCCGGTTACACTTACATATGCACATTTGTTGAGAAGCCAATAATTTTTTTCACGATAGCGATCCATTTTGAAATATCTGAGAAAAGTGCCTGCATCGACATAATTTCTATCAACATGCACCCCATTTACATTTTACTTCCTCTGAATGGGGCTAAAGCCCCGTAATAAAATCACCCACTTAAAAATTCTTTATTATAAAAACATTTTCCAATAGGGCGGTTCAATTTTGATCAGGAATAAAACAAGCTGTGTGTGAGGTGTTAAAGAAATTCTTAATTTATTCGACAGCACCATATACTCGTAAGCCATTATTCATGCGAAATGCCCACCCTGGTCTCGGATAGTGGCACGAAATCGAGAGGCTCAGCTTTCAATAACTTTGCCGCATATATCCGTCTGAATTTGAGAGAAGTTGGCTTTAAAGGCATTGATTGATTGCGGGCTTTTGGCATAGATCCGCGATTTTGAAAATCACAACATGAAAAAGTCTGGCGGATTCAAATCGCTTGGTGGTTAATTTACGTCATCTTCATCCCCTCATTCAAAATGTCTCTTTGGAACCACTTACGTCATCATCGTTCAAAATGGGTCCAAATAAAATTGGTTACCTATGATCTGTAGCTGCCACCGTTAGCGGTGATGGCCGTATTAACATCGCTTTCGAAAAAATACGGATCAATTATGCCGTTGCCTCAAATTAGACATTTTGTATTAAATTTCGTATGGCTATAGCAGAGATGTAGTTGATTTTGAGTTTTAATTTTTTTTTATTTGCCTCAAAGTAGGGAACTGCGGCAAATAGAAAATTTTAAAACAATACAACCTCATTAATTTGTATCCGATTTAAAAAAATTTGCAAAACCGTTTAGAAACCGCAGATTTATTTAAATTTTTTTTTTCAAAACCAACAACTGTGCGTCGCTAAAATAGTCATAGGTGATTGTATTGGAGTTCAAATAGTCATAGGTGATTGTATTGGTGTTCGGACCCACGATCATATGCATAATAGTCGGGGTTCTAACAATCATGCCATGGACGGTCGACAAAGAAGTCAGTACCAAGCTAAGAAATAGATCCGTGAATTTGAGAAACTGTCCCACATTTCGTTCATGGGATACAGGGGAAATTTGTTTTTATGGTGAATATTGTGTTCCATGAGCTTGGCATAATCTTAACGGGATGTGCTGTGTTGGGACCTGGGCAAAACTCATTCCTAAGCCATTCTTGGATATCATATTAATTATACCCTTGAACATAAGATGGCGTTTATGTCATACGATATAAGTAATAAAGCAACGCGTTGAACCTGAAGAGACATTTTGAGACATTTTAAGACCATACCCGTTGCAACAAGTTTTTAATACGGTTGAGTCATGGTCGTCCATTTGGATGAAATGTAATTATAATGTTGTTGAAATTTTCTCAAGCCCTGTTTTGGCAATGAAATTAAGTAAAATTGCCCATCTGGCATATAGTAAAAAAAAACATATATAAATAAAATTATGTTCAAAAATGTTATTTCATTCAAAAGTTGTATGTCTACCGCAATTTTTGCCACATCTTAACGTAGAGCTGTAGCAGAACGAGATCACCATACTAAATCCGCTACATCCGTAAAAATGGAAAATTTGACAACAAAAAAAAAAAAAAAACACGTTTTCATTCATAATTTACCTAGTCCTGCCATATGTTCTGTTACAAATATAAAACGCGATAAAAAAAA
>JAHXMU010000101.1:5900310-5978270 GCA_019455685.1 Philornis downsi | reverse complement strand
GAATTACCAAAAGCTGCTTGGGATTCCGCATATCATAATTCCCCAACCGTGACGTAAAAAAAAATACCACTGGCAAGATTTTTTAGGATTGATTAAGATGTAATTGAGTTATCGTGTGCACCAGCCTTTCGGCCGGCAAACAGACGGAAGTCCACGAAGATTTAACGTGAGTCTCGCCTTGAAGGTCTTACCTACGTTGTGCGACACACTGGGCATATTACAATGCGATTGCCAACGCCCCCTGGGATAGCCAAGTAAAACTTGGGCTATCTAGGAAAAGGGGATGACAATTTTGGTACTTTGGGGGAGGTGAGGCCTATCTTACCACCTCTATTACTCTATGGGTCTGTAGCACCCGGTTGGCAATGCAATTCCACATTCGAGCACAAAGTCCCTACCAGCGATTTTGGTATCAACCACAACACGCGCGATGCTCCCACTAGGGGCCCGAAACCAAATGATCAGGCCGGAACTCAGTCCCGCAGTCTCCGCGCTATCGGATAAACTCATCGGTTGGAACTGCGTAGCAAAGCAAATAGCAAAGCTACTACCAAATTGTGATTTATACACCATACTTCACGGGATTGGTCGAAATCTGCGTACGCCTTAGGGTGCGCTTAAAACAATTGGTCGATCTATCCAAAAACTATGGTAAAAACTATCAGTAAGTTATTCTTCCGCTTCGCTTATTGTGCTTCAAATAAGAGCACTCCTTGGAAAGCGATTTACCACATCTGCATAAGGTGTGAGCACTACTGTTGCACAAATCGAAAGCACGTTGGTTGAGGATATGTGCAATTCAGCTAGTTCATCTGACTGAAATTTCTGTGCTTGTTTTCGTGTCATTAGATAAGGATATAATTATTCAGAAATATAGTTTTTGCAGTTAAAACTTTGTTTCAATGGCGTTTGTTTGCCACCACAACTGCAACTCTTTTTCATTTTGTAAAAATTATTCTCAGTCTCCTCTTCAAAGTAATATCATGCAACATGTGAATACAATTCATGACTCGAAGGTATATTATTAAATGAACGCATTTAATTGCACTCATTGTGGTGGTGTAGAGGAAAAAATATGAATTAAATTAATTGCATAAACGTACAAAACCATATATTTATTTTTAATTTAAACAGTACACATGTGGTCATAAATTTACAAAATGCAAGGAACAAGGATAGTTTAACAATAATGAAACACCAAAACAACTACAATGAAAAATAATTAACATAGTAATAAACTATAACAGAAACGTAAATTGTAATAAACAATAAATACTCAGTCGTTTCGAGTATAAAAAACTAACATTTTATTACTGAATAAATATATAGCTGTGAACATTAATGCACAAATATTTATCAACATCGACAAATATTGCTTTTCTTACTTTTCTCAGAAATCCGCATAAAGATAATGTCTACAACCAAATATACTTAAGACTGCTGATGAAAATTTCCTTAAGAAATTTTGGTTCAAAAAATGTATACTGATATTTTTGGCACATGTAGGTTGTATTTGTGTCCCCTCCATTGCAAGATAGGGTCATACAATTATGATATTACTTTGGTGATGGTTAAAAATCTTATCTCAGACTGTTCAAAAAACAAGTACATATTCTGCCGAAAAGCACTGGGAATTGAGCATTTATAAAACCTACTTATAAGGATTGTCAAAACTGTTTAGGAGATTGTTTAAGGTGCCACAACTGTCCTTTATACGAACGCAATGTATGAGCGCGATCTATCATTTAATTCAAATAATTCAAGTGCATTTTGCGATTTTTACAGTGGATGAATATATGAAACTAAGAATTTATCTCAACAGGAATTTCTTGTACTGAATCGCTGAGATTATTGCTGAGGACATACGCTTTATCAAAAACATGTCATATGCAGAGCCTTCAAGGACAGTCCGGATGTGATGGAAGATTTACATCGCTCTCATCGGCCATCAACGTCTTCAATTGATGTTGACACCAATAAATCGAAGCTCAGCCCCTGAATGACTGAAAACTGCTACAGCTTGCCCTCTCGCTTACCAAAGAAGCACTGAAATTATGGAATTACAATCAAATAATCCAAAAAGAGGGCATTTTGCTATTATGTGCTTTGTAAGCAGATTGGCGAGCTATTGCATAAAAATGTCGAATTTGGCAAATTTATTTATCATGCCATTTGAAGTGTTGTGAAATTAAATATGTAGTTAGTCCTACTTTACAACTTCAAAGTAAGCGTGGAAAAAATGTCAGTCATAAGGAAATCGTGCCTTACTTTTGTGCACCTTGATAGGGGAGAAGTATACGAGAATAATTAAATTTTAATTTGTATGCAATAAAATTGCTCACTGTCTTCAATTCAATCACAATTTTTTGCTGGGGAATGTTGATTGAAAATTATCCTTTAAGTTTGGGAGAATTAGCAGCACATCTTTCTGTGTCTCATGAGTCAATTCGAACCATTTGGTTGGATATAAAACGATTTGCCACTCAACTAGCTCGGATTCAGATATTGCTTCAAAAATAGAGTAAAGGTCGTTGAAAACTTAGTCGAACTATTCGATTCTAATACCACATTCATAAAACGGATTATGACTGGTGATAAGACTTGAGTTTATCAGTTTAATTCGCATGCCAATCAATATGCTTTGGAACGGCACCTTCGAACTCAGAGAAACCCGAAAAAACTATTCAATTAAAAGCCAATGTAATGCTTACTGTTTTCTGTAAATATTGCGGTATTGTGAATTTGAATTTCTGTCAGATGATCATGAGTGTAAATAAAAAACATTATCTGCACGTTAAGCAACATTTAAAGAAAAAAATCGTCAGAAGGGCCAGATTTGTGAAAAGAAAACTCATGGATTTTGCTCCTCGTTAACGCACCATCTCACTAGGCTATCATTGTGGACATATTTAACGGAACATCGGCTGACTTTTTCCCCTTTCCAAAATGCTGAGGACTACTTGAGGCACCGATTATTAGTCAATAGAAGAAATATGAGATAATTTACTTGGAAAATTAAAGTTTTTTCCAGAAAATGCTTTTGGAAAATATTTTCATAATTGGACTATTCGTTGCCATAAGTGTATTATTTCCTAAAAAGGCTACTTTGCAGCGATATAATAAATTTCAATTAACAATAAATTGTGTCCTATTGACCAATTCTTGGTAGTATTTTGTACTTTCACCCGAAGTAATGAAGGACGTATCATTCCATACGACAAAAACTTAACACTTAGTAGGTGGGGTTGAAAGTACCAATCATATTTGAACTAAATGTGTTTCATGACTTTTTTGGTCGATTGTGCAATGTCTGCCTGTTGCCTGACCAGTGAGTTGGTAAACATGATAACTGTCATAAAAATTGGCCTTATCGGCCAGCCTATTCCTTCTGGATTCTTCGAAATTCAAAGCCCAACAGGTTGTACAATCTGAATTATTTTTTCCAATTATTGATAAATTTCGTTCATTTAACCCATATATTATTGTGTTTTAATATCCTACACTACGCTAATCTCAGTCAAATTTGGTGCATAAAAAGGATTTGCTAAAGTAGTGTCTGAGAATGAAAATGGACCGCATTGTTACATTCCTTCTGGTAGCTCCCATACAAACAGACCGCTTTTTTGAAATTCTATGTTTTTCCTATAACTTCTGTCTTGTAGATCGCAGCAGAATACAATTTTATATATATATATTATATTATGGAACCTGGTAAGTTTTGGGGAAATTCCATCAGGTTACCACGCCCCTTCTAGTACGTCCCATGGAAATTACCGGTTTAACCCATATATTCGTAGCTTCATATCTGTAAAGCAGTTGCACTAATTCTGTGAATGAAAATGGATTTTATCAACATGACTTTTTGATGCCTGCCATGCAAGTTGACCGGTTTATTTTAAAATTTTCCCTATAAATGTAATGCTTGGAAAAATGTGGAAAAGTCCGCCTTTTTTCTAAATTAAATTACCTAATTTAACCCATATACTCTTATATTCATATCTTTTATTCCATTGCGCTAAATTTAGTATTGTCCAGTTAATTCAGAATATAACTTGGAGAGAACCTCTCAGTCACGCTCCTTCCCCACGAATACAAAATATTGTGGGAAGAAGGTAAGTAAGTGAATTCGCCTAACTGAAATTTTTGTACTGGTTGACAGAATATACGTATAGGCTCTGCCTTCGTTATAGCCATGCCGATTTAAGCCAATCCGTCTTCAGTATCACCGAGGGGGCAAAATCGCTGGTGACAGAAGGCCAAAATTTTGTACTATAGCGTAGTCATAGAAAGGTCAATAACCAAAAATGCCCTTGTAAGACCGATCTTACTTGCAGAATTACTCGGTTCGAATTGAGCATTCGAGGTGTGCGGACGTGCGAGCGCGTGTTTGATTTTAGCGAATATTGAGAATTGTGTGTTCGTGTGTTTATTGCTAAACGTTTAGTGTGTGCGTGAGATGTTTTCGTCATCTGAGGACGAAAGTGTAAAGCAAGTAGCGGTGAAGCGCAAATGCGTGAGCCCTGCAATGGTGGTGGTTGCTGACGGGGGAAAAACCCCTGTCGTAGGTAAAAAGAAGGGAAAGAAGAAGAAGAAGGGTGAAAAGGATAACGCGCAGGTAGATGCTAAGGCTTCGGTCAGCGAGACCGTTGCTGATGCAGGTGGCGAGGGTCGGGTAGAGCAGGTAGAGGGGAAAAAAGGTCTGGGGAAAACCGCTACCGAGGCAGGTAGCGAAGGTCAAGGGCAACAATTAGGGGACGTGAAGGGTAAGGGTCCGGGGAAAACCGCTACCGAGGCAGGTAGCGGAGCGGTGGTGGCTGATGCTTCATCAATAATTGATGGAGTGAAAGCCATTACCAAGAGGCTGAGGGGAGAGCTTTTTGGGCAGGATGCGGGGTGCACATCGTGGACACTGGTTGAGAATGTGCTCGACCTTGCGGGCGAGTATGAGGGAATGCTGATGAGGCTCGTTGCGGAGAACGAGCGTCTTAGGGGGGAGCTGGTAGGAAGGGCCAGTGTGGCGATTCCTACTGGTGGACGTTCGGTGGTTGCAGTGGCAGAGAAAATCTCGCCTCCTGCAGCAGTAGTTGTGGCTCCTGCGGTCCCTGTGGCCCAGGTGAGTGCAGCTGCTGTGGAGGGTGGTTTTCCCAGCTTGCCGCCACCGAAGCCAGTGGTTGAAACCTGGTCAGTTGTGGTCAGGAGTAGGGGAAAGGAAGCTACCTCCAAGGAGGTGGCTAAGAAGGTTATGGGCGAAGTGGCGCCAAGTTTGAAGGTGCGAGTGCACCAGATGAAGGAGATTAGGGGTGGGGGTGTTATCATACGAACCCCCACTGTTGAGGAGAAGCAGAAGGTGCTGTCCAACAGCAAGTTTGGGGAGGTAGGGTTGGAGGTTGTCTCCAATGAAAAGTTAGGGCCTCGGGTTGTGGTCCAAGGGGTTGATCCGCGTATCTCCGTCCAGGAGTTCATGGACGACTTGTACGCCTTGAACCTCAAGGGCAAAATAACTCGGAGTGAATTTGAGAAGGGCGTTAGGATGATCAGTCGGCCCTGGAAGGCTGATCAGGGTGGGGCAGTAAACGTTGTCCTGGAGGGTCGTGACGTGGTCATGAAATCCCTGCTGGAGGGCGTCCGCTGCTATGTGAAGTGGTTCTCCTTCCCGGTGAGGCCGTACAATGCCATGATTGGATGCTTTAAATGCCTGTCATTTGATCATGGCTTTAAGGAATGTAGGGTGGAGAAAATAGTTTGTAGACGCTGTGGGGGGCAGGGGCACTCCGCCAAGAGCTGCAGCAATGCAGTATCTTGCCGGAACTGCAAGTTTTTGGGTAAGCCTGCGGGACATTATATGATGTCCGAGGCTTGCCCAATATATTGCGCCCGTGTTGCTCGGGTGAATGCAAAACATTAGTATGGAGGGGCGCATTTTGCAATTAAATTGTAGACGTGCGAGGGCGGTTATGAATGACCTGGGGAAGTGCATGGTTGACCGTGATTGTAGTTTTGCGCTCATTCAAGAACCTTGGGCAGTCAATGGCTGCGTAAGGGGGCTACCCGCAGGGATGCGGGTCTTCTCTGATATTGGGTGCAATGCTGCGGTTGTTGTCAACGATGCACGATATGATTGCATAGTGGCGAGTCAGACCGAATGGGGCGTCTGCGTGAGTGCAGAGGGCCCGTTTGGTAGGATACTTCTGGCCAGTCTGTATTGTAGGTTTAGTGCAGACCTTGAGCCTTATCTGGAGTACATGGATGCGGTGCTAATACAGGCGAGTAGCATTCCGATCATCCTTCGCTTGGACTCAAATGCGTCGTCTCCGATGTGGTTCAGTAAGGTATCCGTGCATTCGCATGGATATCGGAATCACTCGCGAGGGCAGATGCTAAGTGAGTGGCTCGTCTCGACGGGCCTTCACGTTGTGAATGAGCCAAGTGAGCTGTACACCTTTGATAACCTCAGGGGCTGCAGTGACATTGACGTGACGCTAGTGAATGGGGTAGCTAGGTCCAGCTTTGACTTCAGTTGGAGTCTGGCTGGTAGCTTGGGAGTGAGTGATCACAACTTGATTGAAGTTGGGATCACTTGTAGGAGTACTGAGGTTGTACATGTAGATGTCCCTCGTTGGCTTACGCGGAATGTTGACTGGAATGCTTATGGGCAGGGCGTACTCGCCCTGGCTGCTGAGCTGCCAGTGAATGTTTTTGCGGAGATGCCTGTTGATCACCAGATTTCATGGCTGACGGGGATTTTGCATAGTGCAAACGACAGTATGTTTAGGAGACGTCAGAGGACGACTGTTAGGAGAGTGAAGTGGTGGTCGAGGGAGCTGACTCTGAAGAGGAGGGAAGTTAGGCGTCTCAGGAGGCAACTCCAGAGAGCAAGACGGACCGAATCGGAGGATTTGCCTAGGTGCAAGGCAGAGTATGCCGAGTGCCTTAGGGGGTACAGAGGCATGATTGTCAGCGTTAAAGAAGGGGAATGGAGACGCTTTGTTGAAAGAAACATAGAGGAGCCATGGGGTCTCCTCTATAAGATATGCCGTGGAACGGGCAAGGATACGCAGTTATCCGCGATCAAGGTGGGTGATACCACTCTGACATCGTGGAATGACTGTGTGGGAGCCCTGATGGATGGATTCTTTCCGAGGGCGGGGGAGCTGAGTTCACCTCTTTTGAGGCTGAATGACGAGGCCCCTGAACTTGAGAGGGCTGAAGTCGATCGGATCATAGGTCTTGTCCGTTCGCGTAGGTCGCCAGGTATGGATGGGATAACTGGAGAAATGGTTAAGGCCATTTGGAAGGTTATTCCATACTATCTGGTGGCTTTGTTCAGGCGTTGTGTGCGTGAGGGCTACTTTCCATGTGAATGGAAGGTGGCCCGTGTCATTGTTCTTTTGAAGTCGCCCGATAAGGTTAGGAGTAATCCTAGATCTTATCGTGGAATCAGTCTTCTTCCAGTACTTGGGAAAGTGCTGGAGAGGATTATGGTTGATCGACTGAGTGAGAAGATCTCTGACGGAGCGTGCGTTTGGCAATTTGGCTTTACCAAAGGCAAATGTGCTGAGGACACCTGGATGCATGTCAGAAATACGGTCAGCGGTTCTGACGCAAAGTACGTCTTGGGTATTTTTGTTGACTTTAGAGGGGCCTTTGACTATTTGGTATGGGGTCCCGTTCTAAATAAGTTAAGGGAGGTGGACTGTCGTGAGATCGGACTATGGGGAAGTTATTTTTCGGACAGGAAAGCTTGTGTGGTGGGTGCGGGTGGGAGGGTCTGGAGGGACGTTGTGCGCGGTTGTCCTCAGGGATCCATCTGTGGTCCATATATATGGAACTTCATGATGGATTCATTACTGAGGCTGCTTGCAGAGGAATGCAGTGTCAGTGCTTACGCCGATGACCTGCTTATCATGGTTGAGGGACAATCCCGGGCTCATATCGAGCAACGGGCCTCAGCTTTGATGAGTATGGTCGCGAGTTGGAGTGAGCAAGTGGGCGTTGCGGTCTCTGCAGACAAGACTGTGGCAATGTTGCTGAAAGGTAACCTTTCTGCCAGCAGACGGCCTACTGTCAGATTCGCTGACAGTAGAATACGTTGCGTGACGGAAGTTAGGTATTTAGGGGTGACTGTGGGGGAGAGGATGACTTTCATTCCTCATGTTAGGGAGTTAGAGAGGAGGCTGACCTGTGCCGTTGGCATGGTGAGGCGCATCCTACGGACGGATTGGGGGCTTTGTAGGCGTGCTGCTCGTATAGTCTACCGGGGCTTATTTGTTGCCTGTGCAACATATGGGTCGTCGGTGTGGTACGAAGCAGTCACGACCTCTGCAGGATATCGTTTGATACAGCCAGCGGGTGATTTTGCTTGCTTGCGTGCCTGTATGTAGAACGGTTTCCACGGATGCTCTGCAGGTTTTGATGGGAGCTGTCCCTCTTGACTTAGAGGTTCTGCGTCGAGCAGTAGACTTCCGGATGAAGAGAGGATGCTCTGTGGCTGGTATAGACCTGGTGAGGGATGTACAGGCCATTGAAAATCTGAGTAGGGCGGAACGCAAGGCAGTTTTGGGAGAATGTGTGACAACCAGATGGCAAGCCAGATGGGATCAGTCGCACAAGGGTAGAGCCACGTATGCTTTTGTGCGGGATGTTTGTTTCGTCAATGGGAGTCCTGACTTTGGTTTTAACCTGAGTCTGGGTTTCATATTGACGGGGCATGGTTCTCTGAACGAGTTTCTGCACAAAAGAGGTCTGGCTGACAGTAGTGCTTGTGACTGTGGGCATCAGACAGAGGATTGGAAGCATGTGTTGTGCGACTGTCCTCTCAATGTGCAATGCATGTGGAGGTGTGTTGGAGCAGCATCCCTCTGTACTCTTATTCTTCTTCTTCTTATTCTTCTTTTCTTCCCTTCCTCTATTCTTCTCCTTCTCTTTTCAGTTTTGTAGGCGTTTGCATTGCGGGAAGGCATGTAGCTGCAAATTGTTGCAGGTGCATGGCTGCGCTTTGTGCAGACGGCTACGGTGGACGACCAGTTCCATGCAAGGTATGATGTAGCGAAACTGGAGCAGCTTTTGTCTGCAAAACCCTGACCAGAGGGTTTTTCATTTTCTGGTAGCACGGGAGACCAGGGGCCCCAGGAACATTTTGTTCTTGCCTGGTCGTGGTGTAGGACCCCTTGTGGGAGCATCGTGCTGGCTGTGGTTGTCCGAACATGCGTTTCTACGGATTATTTCAGGATCTCCTAAAGGTAATGCGAGAACTTGGGAAGCACTGTTCTTCTTCTATCCGAGGTGTCTAGATAGGCCTCACTCCTACCCGGGAGGAAGTTCACTTCATACCAGTGACTTTAAAGATACTTTGGCAGAGAGAGGAAATATGCCCGAGGAAATTTTTCTAAGGGGACCTGTTTCCTATTTCTAAGGTGCTTCGACTAATCCTTCCGGGATTAGTTTGAGTTCCCCAAAGGGGCGCTGGCTGTCGCAAACACGTTCAAGAACAGTCCCATGTGTGGTGGCACACCGTGAGTAAGGCTATCAAAGCGAGACCCACGTTAAACCCGACAATTGTTGTTGCAGAATTACTGAAATTTTTCAAAATTGAAAAAAAAACCAAATCTGGCAATTTCTAAATCACTATTTCCATGCCTCTTCGTATTTCTCTGTGAAGCGATCCCACAGAAATATTTTGTTCAGTATTTCGAAAATATTTACGGAAATAAATCGGTTACGGAAATAAATCGATGTGATCACAGCATGCAAAACATTTTGCTTTCGGATTAAGTCGTTCGAGAGTTGCTTTGGAAACCACTTCCCTTTTTCGTATTCTTGTGCCTTAAGCAACCACTTGGGTTTTAAATGTTATAGTTTCGTAGTTTTCGAACAAATGGCATTAGAATAAATGGTTTTTTAAATGTTCCGTATTATTGTTAAGTACACTCAGCAGGTACTGCTCAGAGAATACTTTAATTTGAATCCTTTAGCAGATAATAAGAGACAATAAACATAATATACGAGGACGGTACCGACTTAATAAAGAAGACAGAAAAAAGTTAGGAACAATTTTTTTTATTATTCAACGTAATCTCACATTTTCAGTTTGCATAAATCTGAAATAAGGTTATTATTTAGAAGCATCAGAAGATTATGTGTGTGTAAGCAAATCTTTTCGCCTGAATCATCTTTTCAAGATTGAAAATAGAAAGCAGTCTGAGGGAGCTCAACCTGGTGAATAAGATGCGTGATGAATTAATTCGAATTTTGGTCATCGCAATAGTGGATGTATGAACTAGAGCATTGTTTTAACGAAACAACACTTTCTTTTTCGCCAAATTCTTTTTCCATAATTTCGTCACCTAAACGCTGCAACAAATTAGCATAACATTCGCCGTTGATGGTTTCTCCTTTTTGAAGATAATCAATAAAAATGATCCCATGCGCATCCCATCCCAGACCACTGTTTTGACTGTTCCTTTGTCTCAGGTGTAACGTAGTGGGCTCACATCTCATTCATGGTTATAAATCGATGTAAAAATTCGGCTTTGTTGCATTGAAACTCCACCAAACTCTACTCTACTCTACTGAAACATCGACGCTGTTTTTGCTCTATCGAAAGCAAGCTCTGCACCCATGTTTCGCACAGCTTTCACATCTACAAATCTTTGGTCAATATACGAATAATGAACAGCACTTTTTGATATGGCTACGCCACGTTCAGAAGACGATCATCCAATAGCTCGCCTGGACGCCTCACTGAGTCGGTCACTACGGAGTTCATCTTGGCAAATTTTACAGTCGTAGGCGAAGGAACAGACTCCCCCGAGTGGAATCTAGCTCGGCTTTTTACAACGAATGCATACTTGCCTTTTACATCACATCCATTCGCCCTTACATTCCGTATATTCTGTAACCCACAGTGCTTAAGAAACTCTAACATTTAGAGTTTCGGTATTTTTTTCACTTTTAATTATTGCCAGAAATTCCGAGAGCCGCGGCATTGGGATCTGTGGTCGGATTAAAAGACGCTAAGGCAATTAGTTTAACTTTCCTTCTTAGCAACTTTGATTTGTTAACAAAACTGCTGTGAAGAAGTCTCAGAATAGAAATGATCTGATACAAATTGAATTTTACAAAATTCGAACCTTCCTCTGTAACTTCAAATTAGAAGCCTGTATTTGCCGAAGAATGTGGTCATTGCATTTGCTTTACAATTTTCTGTGAATCCTGATTAGTAACCCTGATAATCCATAACTCTTCAACTTCATATCTTTCAACTGAATCAAATATCGCACATGTTGTGCGTTCGATAAACTTAGTTTCGAGACTACGAACAGACTGCATTGCCCACTCGGCCTCTCCTGTTTTCCCTAATTTGGAGATTGCCATCCTTGCCATACAGATTGTTTTAATTTAACCCATATTTTCCTAAATGAAATATATGGCTTGCATTCAATTGTACCAAATTCAGGTTAAGTTATCAAGCATCCGGTTTTTGCCAAACTTAATTTAGCGAAAGAAAATTTGCATTGCACCCGGCCTTATGGCACTCCGATTTACGAAAAATCTACATTTTCCTAATAATTTCTAAGCGGAAGACAGTTCAAGAATTTTATAATTTCACTACTTTCGCTCTGATTTAATTCGCCGCATTCCTCAACAAGAACATAGCGATTTATCCTGCCACTACGGATTCCCCGCACACTTTAGCATCAATGCAAGACAACATGTCAATTCACCTGACTGAAATTTCTACATAAAAGCAACATGTTAAACTGTTGCCCACGGATGTTCACATGAGTATTTTTGTTGAAATTATCGTGTATTGTAAAACTGCAAATAAAAATATTTGAAATAACAATACCACTGAGTATATGAAAGAACGTTAATTTGCGAAAATCACTAACAGATATCGGACCGGGTGCCCGTGGGTTAGTTCATGTAAAATATTTAAACAAACACTGTGTGTAAAAATGAGTTCCCTCTTTATGAAACTCTTTTATTATTCCATAACGAATTGCATTTCAGTGTTTATATATAAACTCGCACTTTTAATTGACATATTGATGAATGTCTGGTTTTCGGGATAGGCAAGTTGTACCCTACATCTCTTTGGAGTACAAAGTCATACATTATATGAGCATCAAAATCAAGATTTTAGCTTACCAACGATGGTAACAGATGGTTGATCAGGCTTAATAATAAGCTGACAATATAATTGCTGTCGAGTATAATGTTGCCATTGAATTTTTGATGCCTTGGTTAAGTAGTTTTACTGAGAAGTTAATACGAAAGGCATTGTGGTCTAATGCAAAAAAGAAGAAAAAATTTTAATTTTTGTGTTCTTGGAAATCCAAAATACTCGAAATCTCTAATTAAATAAAGTTCGAACCAGAGACCCATAAAAATTGTATGTTCATTCGAAAACGAAAACAGGACTTCAATGTGCCTTCCTTTTACTCATGCATACGTTTCTGAGCAATAAAAAAAAAATCAGCTTCCGATTTGAGGCTCCGTAGTTGTTGGATTTCTTGTATTCTTTTAAATTGGAGCAACTTCTGTTTTCTCTAAATTTCACATATAATAACTTTAAAAAAGAAGTATTAAAGCCCACGGAATTTAAAATGCAAACAATTTTTATGCCTTCGCTCGGGAGATTGAGGGTATATGTTATCCGATAAGGTAAAAAATGCAACACGCAGAAGGATTAAAGCACAATAAATGGTCACGATAATTACCGTATATCTTTATGGAACTTATTACAACTTTACCTTGCCTAATATTTTCCCAAATTATGTCCTGAATTTGTACATAGGCTATGTCAGACCCCGCTTCTGGTATCTCCCGTACAAATTGGTCGATTTTTCAAAATTCAATCTCCTGCCTTTAATTCCTCATTCGAAGTCTGTAGCAATCCCAAATTTTCTTCTTTCTTCCTCATAATTTCTGGCAAAATGAGAAAACATCTCATACAAGTAACCAATTTTCTTTACATACTCTTGACTTCAATTGGTTGCAGAAAATTTAATCAAATTGATCACATGTTGAGCGCTTGTCGAAGTAGAATCACAAAATGAAAACGGAGCACATTCCCACACCCACTTTGGTACTTCCCACACAAATTGATCGATGTCTCGAAATTCAATTAATTC
Source organism: Philornis downsi (assembly GCA_019455685.1). Taxonomy (NCBI): domain Eukaryota; kingdom Metazoa; phylum Arthropoda; class Insecta; order Diptera; family Muscidae; genus Philornis; species Philornis downsi. The sequence goes on along the minus strand of JAHXMU010000101.1, from coordinate 5,965,134 downwards.
TCTTTAATTTCTAATTAGGTGTAGTAGTCTAGATTTTTATCCATTACTTTAATTTATAATTTTCTACAATATCGAACAAAATTGATAAGTAATCACACCCCTTCTGGTACTAAGCATATAAGTGACCGATTTAACCCATATATTCTTCCTTTCAATTTGTTGTTCTCAATTTGACTGATTTTGTTGTATAACAAATCTGAGTTCCAACTTACCACATCCATTCCGATACCTCTCGCAATTATCCAATTTATCAAAATTTAATTACCCACCGCAAACCAAAATTTGTGGATTGAAGTTGCTTAAATTCTTGATCATTATAATACTGGGTAAAATGTGAAGAAATCGACGGACAAATTACTTTATTTAGCTTATGTATTCCTAGATTCATATCCTTTATTCAAATGCACTATATTCAGTACAGTTGAGCTCGCATTAGGCATAGATATTCCTTCTTCATTTCCCAGACGGTGGACTTCCGAAAGTTTTCAATATACAGGGTGGGCCATAAGAGTGTTTGCGGCTTAAATATTCAATTAAAAAAACTACGAAACACAAAAAAATATATATTTGTATTTGTAAAAAGTAGAAGCATGGGAATTTTTAAGACTTAAAAATAATGTTGTCCAAATGGCTTCCCTCGGCTGCTTGACACTCTTGGAACCGAAGTCGCAAATTTTGGAAAACTCGTTGAAAAGTTGTTCTCGGTATTTTGTTACTTTCCTGAATAATGTTCCTCTTCAACTGCTCTAAATTGGACGGATTCTCGTATTCTCGTAGGCTACCAATTTGAGGTAGCCCCATAGAAAATAATCGCATGGAGAGAGATCGGGGCTACGTGGGGGCCATTCAATATCCCCCCTTTTCGAAATGAGTTTTCCAGGAAAAACATTTTTCAGCAGCTCTATGGATACCCTTGCCATATGACATGTGGCCCTATCCTGTTGAAACCACATCCTCGAGGTATTGCCTTGAAGTTCTTGCAAAGCTGGCACCAAAAAGTCTGCTAGCATGTTGCAATAATTGTTCACTCTAACCGTCGTGAACTGAAACACGAACACGCTCCACAATGTCGGCTGATCTTGCAGAAACTGGGCGACCACGAACCGTAATTGGAACCGTTGAGCCTGTTGTTTCAAACATTCTGATCCATTTTCGTATCACATTGGCGCTTGGAACTTCACTTAAATCGTGTAAACCGTGTTCATGCCGATACAAACGTCGTGCAGTAATCACTGATTTATTGTTTTCGTAATACGTTCGGACACAAAATGCACGCTCCACTCCCGTGTACGGCTCCATGGCGACTAAATTTCCAGGAAGCGGCGTAGCGAACAACATATCCCCCGCCACCCCGCGCTGCGCGTTACCGAGAAATTGAAGATTTAAACCGCCAACACCCTTATGGCCCACCCTGTACTTCCTTTATTGTGCTTTAATTCAGATTATGTCTTACAGCAACACAACAGGACGTTGGTGTAAGGACATGTAAGTCAGTTCATCCGACTGAAATTTATATACTGGTTTCGTATAAAATTAATTTTTCAAATTTTTCTTACAGAACCCTACTGAAAACGGCATCTTGTGATAACAGGACTTAAAGTACCGAAGACAATGTACCACTTTCTCGAACAGATAGATAAAGGTAAAATTATGAAATTTTGAATATGTGTTATTTATGAGTTTGAGCGTGAGCGGAATTGTTCAAAATTCGTAAGGGGGAAAATTTGTTTTGGTAGTAAGATAGGAAAGAAAGATTAATAATGTGGATAAAATAATAAAATTAAATTAAATGGTGGTGTAATGAAATTTGTAATTTTAGAAGGTAAATCAGGTAAAAATAGGATACAAGTAGTACAATAGACAGAAAAAGGAACAGAAATCATGTAATAAGGTTATCGATGGCATAACGTAGTGTATTAGATTAGTATCAGCGCCCAGAACTGACTGATAATGGAAATATTAAAAAAATAGCATACGACGATGTAAAAATAAATTTCCGAAATTTTATTAACCTGCAAATTTTCTACGATGGTTATTTGCTGATAACATTTTGTCAACTAAGATAAAGAGTTAAGCGAAAAAGTTGAACTTTCTCTCAGTTAGTCCAAAAATTACATAACTTCCAAAGCAAAGCTAATCCTTAGAAATAAACCAACACTACAGATGTAATTTTTAGAAAAATATCTAATGTTGCTGCAATACGTGAACAAGGATAAAACGAAGCTACAGTTACAACAGCAACGTAGAGGTTGAGAATTATGAAATAAAATCAATACTGTCCCAATATTTCCAAGAAATACCATGTCCATTAGAGGGACTGTCGTAATAATCAACAATTTCAAAAATTCTTGACACGATTTTCGTCTCCCTCAATGCACTAAAAATTTTTTCTTATCAAATCTTGTTTTCCCACTCTTTCGGATAAGTGTATAACTATAGGTAGTAACCAAATTTCGGCCAGGTGAACAGCCTTGGCGTTGGTGCAAAAGTGTGCGGAATGGCAGCATACTGAATTTCTGGCTTTTTCCTTTTTGTCTTTACTCGAAAAAACGATGATAAATATAATTTCGTACGTCCAAAAACACAACACTCAGAAAAAAGCGATTAACATATCAATTTTACTTTAACCAAACGTGTTTTATGAGCTTTTACGTAATGGGCTAGCAGAGTGGTAGACACGATAACTGCCCTAAGCCTTAATAAATCCTCCCAAAACTTGGCAATGTCTTAGGTTTTGCCAAATCATAGTCGGGGTTTATAAATGGGTTAATTCGCTTCACTACTTGTGGTACCTCCTGTACAAACTGATCGATTATCCAAAATTAAATTTGTATACTGTAATTTATAATTCCTTTACCGATACTGATTTACTGATATGGTTGATTTAACCCATATATTCCTAGATTCAAGCCTTTTTATCTGTCCTATGGGAATGAACATGACCTGGTCGATTTTCCGAAATTTAATCTTTCTTTTGATTCTAAAATATATAATGCAGCAACGTGGTTCCTCGTCCATTGCATTGACTTCAAATGCTTGGTTAAACGTGAGAAAAGGCAATAATATAACCAAGCTGGTGCTGAGTGAGAGATTGATCTAGCCGTTAAGCTAAGCTTTATATTTTCCAGAAGGTGTGGCGAAATCAGGAAAACTTAGTAATAAGATTCAGAGCGGAAGGCGTTGTCGCACGCAATAACTTAAATTTTTCTTAATCGCATTTCGTTAAAATACTTGTTAAAATTTTAAAATATCAACAGGATAGCCACGCCCTCTCATACAAATTACCAAATTTAATTCACATATTACCAGGTTAGTATCTTGTATTCTATTACACCGAATTCGTCAGGTAAGCTTAGTGCTGCGCATGAGAATTGACTACGTTACTGCACCATAGAAATTGGTCGATTGAGCAAAAATCAATGTCAATCTGTAACTTTCTAAGCAAATGATTTCTGTAAGTTATAATTGTCTTGTTTGTCTTGTTATGCCTTCAGATCATTGTTTGGAAAGAGCCCAATGTTTATAACTCCGCTTCTAACTTTCTAACTTCTTACTTTCCCCACACTTTTGCACCAAAGCAGACAGACATTGGGTGAAAGTCAGTCACCTGTGTGATATGTGAGTCAGTTCACCGGTGTGGTATTTTTGCACTGCTTCATGCTGGCAAAATTGATTTTTGCTACATCGGTATACGAGTATTTACATCGAAAATATGTGTTCAACTAAGTAATTTGTGTGGGAGTTATCAGTAGGGCCATATTGTGTGGCTGATTTTTTCAATACAATGGAAAAAAACAGATTATTTCAGTCTGCGCAATAAATATTACAAATGAAACGTCAAAATTCGGTGCATTTTTTATATGTCAATTTCCATGAAAAGTACCAGAAGCGGTGAGCAGTGGACAAGGTTTACAAAACTGTTCGAGAGCCATCTGTGACCATGAATGATGAGAATTACGCTGACAAATATTTAGTTTTCTGTAGCCTACTGATGCGAAACTAGAGATGATAGATTGAATTTTCGTAAATCGGCACCAGAACGGGGTAGTTAATATGGCCTATTTGCAAACCCCGACCACGATATTGCAAAATATTACTCTGCGCGAAGTTTTAAGAAGTTTAATACATATTTATGAAAAATCGATCAGTCAATCGATGGAAACACATTTAGTTAAAAGTTACTTTAATCCTTCGACATGGGTGTTATTTTTTCCGCATAAGGTGTTGTATCTTTATACAGGCATAAAAATAAATCATTATTGAACATTATAAGATTACATTTTCGCTTCTCTTTCGTATGACATTTTACGATTATTTCAGAACTTTTGGGTTGAATATTCTTCGCACTACTATAAATTGCTGTGAACGTGTATTTTTGCCATATTATACATATCCTTGTTGTTTTGTTAAAAAAATGCTTGCCCGCAAACATGAATATGTACTCCTAAATATGACGCTTTGGAAATACGAAGGACAAAATAAGATCAACAGCCTTTCCTCTTGGAAATTGTTTATGACTTAGAATGAAATTGTGTGATAAATTAATATACCAGAATTTGTGTATTATAATTTATGTAAACGGAGCTCATTCCTCCTATTCGTCATCGTATTTTCATATTTTTGTAAAACAGGACAGCCTTAATCCCAATTCCAATTTTCAAAATTGTCAAATTCCAGACGATTTGTTTGTAATCAGACAGAGAAAAAACATGCACTTCACTTGTTCGAATGTGCAAAATTTATTTGCTCATATCAATAATTCTGCTAAACAAATTAATTTTACTGCTTTTGATTTAAATTAACTAAACTTGAAATTCATGTTAAATTTGCATATCGTTGCCGCTGCTGCATAGAAGTCTGTGCCATAGCACTTGTAATTCGCAGCAAACAAACACGAACATGGAGGATAACTTGTTGCCGCTGCGGTCATATTTGCATTCGATGTTGCTGTAGATCGCTTGCATGTCGTTTGTTCACTTGTTTATCTCGAAACGTATTAATTATTTGCGATTCTATAACAAAAAGGTCGGTATCATTAACATTATTTCTTTTGTCTCTACAAATCTGTCACTGCATATCTACTATTTCGCAGTGGCATATAATTTGAATACGATTTGAATAGCTAGTTCCAGCGAGGACAGTGTCTGATTCGGGTACAGCAATCAGTTGAGACATAAATGACCATGGATGGTGTGGAGTTTCTTTTAACAGACTGCAAGTTAAGATTTATGTGACAAAGAGATTAGACGGCGACGAAGCTGAGACAACATAGGAATAGAGTTAAATATAGTCATATGAACATACTTATACGAGGGCAGTCTCAAAACTAGCCGACCTGATGTGAAGATGGTGCCAGTAGTTTAGTGAAAAGTGGCAACCTTATAAAACACACGTTTTAAGTTTCAAGGCGCCACGTTGTTTAGTATTTTTATTTGAGACATCAAAAGTAAAACATGGAAAAAATGTATCACTGTTATGTAATTCAATTTATCCATTTAAAAGGACTCAGTAAAACCAATATTAAAGCCGAGTTAGATTCTACTCTGGGGGAGTCTTTCTTGATTTCAACAGTAAACAGCGTTGTGAAGATGTTTCAGTGTAGTAGAGTAGAATCTGGCGATGTTTCACCACAACAAAGTCGAATTTTTGCATAGGTTTATAACCACGGATGAGACATGGGTTCACCATTTCACACCTAAGGCAAAGGAATAGTCAGAGCAGTGGACTGAAATGGTTTCTATCTGCAGTTAAGGTCATGGCGTCTATTTTTTGAGATGTGCATGGGGTTATTTTTACTTATTATCTTCAGAAAAGAATAACTATCAGTGGCAAATATATGTTAATTTATTGTAGCGTTTAGGTGATGAAATTATGAAAAAAGGCCGCAATTGACGGAAGAGAAAGCGGTGTTTCATTAAGACAATGCTCCACGCAGATCCACTATTGCGATGAGCAAAATTGTTTCATCACGCACATTGTTCGTAAGATTTAGCTCCCTCGGACTATTCTCTATTTCCATACTTGAAAAAATGGGTCAGTGAAAAGGTGGGTGGATGGTCTGCTGTTGATAGCTATTTTAAGGAGTTTGACAGTTCTTATTATAAACAGGATATAAAAGCTATTAAATATTGCTGGAAAATGTGTATCGAGCTGAAGGAGATAATGTTTAAAAATAAAGAAAATTATTCCCAACTTTTGTGTGTCTTATTTGTTAATTCGGCTAGTGTTGGGACCGCCCTCATAGTTACGTAAAAATGGCGTGACAGCGTCGAACAAATAATTATATCTGAATTTCAGTTTCCTGATATAACTAATTGCGACCCACATACAAGTTTTACACCCAAGTTTAGTTTTTCGGAAAATCGAAGCTACAACTTTTATCAGAATTTATTAAAGGACCGCAAGGAAGTTTATATAATATAGGGTTACCCTTTTTCGGTTTCAAAAGTAAAGTTAAATAAAACACACATAAAGCTATGATTTCGATGAAAATGTTGTTTCGTTATAATGGTTGGACCTTGCCATTGTGTACAAAATACAATGTCATTTAAATGACTGCTTCTGGATTGGCCGGCCGATTGACAGCCCCAGCTTCCACTGAACTAATCCAAATTCGATCAAATCAATCTAAATAGTGCTTCAAATAAGTTTCTTAAAATACTTAAATTCCGAATCGATATTTTGTTACAGGTAGGTTGTTGATGGACAATTTTTTTTCATCTCAAGTAAGTTGTGCTATTTTTGCAGCGCATAAAAGTGTAGAATTTTTTTTTGTTAATTTTGTGTTGCAAATGCAATTTTAAGGGCTGAATTGATGAGAGTTTCAAGGAACTTATAGTGAATCGCCTTTATCAAAAACATGTGCGTATGAGTGGTACAGTGTATTCAAAACCGATCGAAATATGGTGGACGATTTATCTTGCTCTGGTCGGCCATTAGTGTCTCCAAACAAAGTTAACATCGATAAAGTGAAAGTGTTGGTGAATGAAAACAGTCATTTAAATTTGAGGGAGATAGGGTACGAAATACATTGCGTCAAAATAATTGCGACCTATTTCCTTAAAAAACACAATTGCGCCTTCTAATTGCCCCAATACATAAAAAAAAAATCACGTCAGGGTTGATCAAATGTTGACTGATTTCTTCAATTATCGCAATGTTGTGCACTCGAAATTCATGCTTGAAGGTCAAGCTATAAATAGGCAATGTTATCTGGGCATTATGGGACGTTTGAGAGAGCAGCATTGTCTAAAGAGGCCAGATTTGTGGAAAGAAAACTATCTTTATGAACGATTTTCAGGCCAAAAACTCAATAAATATCTTCGAACAACCACAGTATTCAACTTTTCAACAGCTTCGGCTGACTTTCTGCTTCCAAAACTCAAATTATGACTACGAAGTAATTGTTTTCGATCGAAAGAAAACTTAAAAAAAATCAAGGCTAGGACCACAATTCTATAAAAGTATTGATTAAATGTGCCTCCATATCGTGCGTCAAAACAATTTGAAAAGTGTGGTTAAAATTTCTGGGATATTTATTTTTTTAGTAATTTTGGTAGTCCCCTCTATTAAGCTTAGTTAGTTGGTATCGAATTTTACATACAAACGTGTCTGCACGCAACCATTTCTCTTACTACAACATCGCTGCAGAGAGGGAGGGGGAATGAAATTCGATTTTGAAAAGTAAAGCCAACGTTGTGAACTTTTCAATAGACTTAAGTGTAACAGTCTGAAGGCTGACTTTCTGCGGTAAAACTTCATATAAAAAAATGATGATGCGAAATTTTAAGATTCATTTTTCCACTCGACTCTTATTGTTTTTGGTTTCCTGTTGACCACAGAATGAGGATTGTTATTATTGTGGGCGTGATTAGAGAAACGTACTAATTAATACCAATTTTCTATAGAAATAATATATTCCTTCCAATAAATACCTAGAAGCGATGATTTGGGAAACCCGCTTAAAGAAATTGTCAAAATTATTTTTATCGTTAAGTTTGCATAACTGTTCTTTAAGCTACGAGTATGAGAAACAAATTTGCTGGGCAGTAATTTTTTATAATTATAAAAATTATACGTTTTTATGTTTTTTAACGCATTTTTTTCGTTTTAGTCTGAACATATTTCTTTTTAATAAATTGTATTCAGAACATGGCAATGAAATAAATAAATGGGACTAGTTAATGATAGATTATTCTGTTTATATCTAATTTACCATATGAAACCTTTTACAAACTCTTAAATTGTGTTTATTTATTTATTATTTTTCCCATTATTGTTAAAATAGTTAACATTTTGTTTCGCCTTGAATCTACGAGATTAAATGGTAAATGTTTCAATTTAGCCCGTTCAATAATAATTGCATATTTAAGATAAGCTGTTGTATTTCCTTCCATTTAGATAAACCTTTTATGACGGAATGCCGCCAAGGTATACTATTGAATTAAAGTTATGGCAGGGATATTTTGACTCTTAAAAAGGCTAGAGTGAACATCACGATTTGTATTGGAGCATTATCCTGCTGGAATATTCATGAATGTTTAAAATATTACGCTCCCAAGTAAAACTGCACTAAATGAAGAAGGTCTACTTAATTTTCCGTATTAATTTTATGCCTTGTGAAGCATATCAAAACTTTTTGTGATAATCGAAGTCAGGACAAACCATAAGAGAAACACGTTGAAAGTTATGAGTGATAAGTTCTTTCTTTAACCTTCGTTGATTGCAATAATAACACAGATTACCATCTGAGCCATCAATCTCGAACTTCTTTTCATCGCTAAATATTATATTTCTCCATTATTTGTCTCAATATATTTTTCTGAGAGATATTTAGAGCGATATTTGGAAGCGCTGATGTTTCTTTGAATCACCATAGTTTTGATTTGCTTCACTTCTCATGCGATGAGCAGGAATTTTTCCACTATGTTTTTATTTCTGCCTACTGCAATCGTAATTTGTCAGTTATGTAGGGTTATCCATTTTTTGGTTTCAAAACCGCTGATCTGGCAAGGTTACCAGCTTCCAAATATCTATCATCTGAAGTGTTATTTATTTATTTATTTACGAATATGGGTCGTTTAACAATCTAAGAACGCGTAAAAATAGTTAAAACTTACTATAAAAGTAATTATTTAAACGTGGACTTTCATTCGAACAAAATTTTCTTCAGCGATGAATCTCATTTCTCACTCGGTGTTTACGTCAACAAGCAAAATTGTGGTATATGGGGCTCGAAGAACACAGAAGTGATTGTGAAAAAGCCATTGCATCTGGTAAAAGTGACTGTTTGGTGCGCTTTATGGTCTAAAGGTGTCACTGGGCCGTGCTTAATCAAAAGTAACGGTGAAGGAACCTCAAAACGATCCAGTGCTGCAACCCATTCTGAGGCTAATTTAAATAACATTATACTTTGTACATAATGGCAAAGTCCAAGTACGAGTATTATAATGAAATAAAAGTTTCATCGATGCTATAACTTTATGTGTGTGATATTTAACTTTAACCGTTTCATGAAATGTCGTTTCAACAATTGTGCCACTATTTTATTAATTAAAAGCTATATGTGGCAATAGTTAGTAGATAATAGAAATTTTAATATGACAGTCCTAACCGTGGATTTGGTTGTTGTAAAATATTAAACAAATACAAATGTTAGGAGAGTAAGGCCATTATGTTATGTGTGAGGAGAGGACGTTTTTGACCCGCCCACTTAGCTGACGATGAACCCTTACGGCTCACAAGTATCACAATTAAGACAAGTAGATCGTATAGGAAGAAACTTGTTCAAGCAAGATGTCTTCTGACAAATTATCCCTTTTAAGAATATTTTCAATATTTTTATCATTTATTCATTAGTTCAAGATACCGGCCCAATTTGATACATTGCGGGAAAAAGACGCCTCTGCTTACGATATTGTGGAACGCAATACATGGTAGTGGGTATGTAAATCTCACCCCGGACAAACTTTGCTCCCGCCCATTTTTGTTATCAGGGAGCTTGCTATACTGTCTTTTGTGGGGAAGAACGAATATTACTCATTCCAAATCTGTTTCAGTATTTTGCTGCAGTTCGTGTCATATTTCAACTGCTAAGCAATTGCTTTTCGTTGTGGCACTTTCACATCCAGTTTGTTGGTATGCTTTAAACTTATTGTACACAGTTGTACTCGTACATCTTATTTTGAAATCTTAAATTATGCTTCAATTCACATCCAGTCGTCAGGATTGTATATTAAATACTTTTCAACATACCTATCCCCGTTACATACATTTCTCAGTTATAATAACGTTTTATGTGAAGACGCAAAAGGAGAAGCTGAGCTAAATCGATTATACCTTAAAGAATCAGATGGGGTTTTCAAGGTAATACTCGTACGTGCGGTAGGTGTTCATGGAGTGTGCGATAAATGTGCATTAAGGTCGCCACTACAGATATTGCTCTACGTTACTCAAGGTCAATGAAAAGTTTCCTTCCACATCGCAGCAATGTGAAAAGTGAAAAAATTACAAGAATTCCACTAAACGACGCCAGAGTAGAGAAGTAACAAAGTCAGTGCAAATATCTGGTGCATGAATGTAGAGCAGTTTTATAGCTGCAGAATATCTAAATAGTACAAACTCGTGTATACGAGACTGAAATTACTTATGTAACATAGGTTATGCGTACATTTAGTACACTTTATTTAAATTTGCCACGGTACGAGATCTTGTTATATACATTCTTTGAAGTGTTAAGCAGTGTTAAGTTTACTTGCATTTACAGAGAGAGGTTTGCACTTGCAGTGTTACCAATTAAAAATGCTACAATTTCAATTCTGAAAACTTTAGTATAGCGTGGATTAATTCAAATTTTAAGAAAAATTTTTTATTGTTCGATGTAGCCATTTTTAGCGCGGGTAATAGCTTCGAGTACAGAAAGGTTTCACACATTGCACTAATGTGGCCTGATAGCGTTTTGTCCCATTCTCGGCCAAGGACAATCTTTAAGACGTTGACCGTCTCAAATTTTGTTACTACTTTACCTTCCAGAATTGGCCATATCATGGAAAAATTTGGGGTATATGTTGGCCATTGTTGTAAAGGAACAAACTTCTTGCAACAAACGACGACCTTTACTTGATTGTGGTGAATCTTGTTGAAATATCCAAAGATTTCTATTGAATTGTGTACGAGCCTAAAGCAACAAAGCATCGCTTAATATTTTCTCACATAAATGTTTTGATTTACCTTTAAGCCCAGCTCAATGAAGACGAATAGTGAGCGGCCCCAACCATCACTGTTGTAGGTTCTTGCTTTCGCAAAGCAATTCGCTGGCCTAAATTGCCTTTTGATTTTCACTCTAATCATACTTGATGTTTTTTTTTTTGCTTAACTATTGCTGAATGTTGAAAATTATTTTCATCAGAAAAGACAAAATTTTGAAGCTCGCCACCAACATGCAAGTGTTTTATCCATTTTGCTCTTGCTAAGCGAAATGCATTTGCGCAGGTGTTGAATTTTGCATTTTTTTATATTAGTAACATCAATTAAAGTTGATTTTTTAATATGTGCCCCATACTATGACCAGACACATTTAAACTGATCGTCGATTGAACTGCGCCTTGTCCTGGGTTACGTTGAATTCTAGTCTAAAAAGTCATAAAACATATTTGGTCAAAAGACATTTGGTACCTTCTAGGTGTCAGATTTTTGCCGTACCAGTTGATGGATACCTTCATCCCTTCCAGTGGAGGTATAACCAGCCTATAGTGGTGGACCTGAAAATAGGGAATAAATACAACGTTCCGAAACGGGTTGACTGATTTTGATGAAATTTTACACAATAGAACTGCTAGTATGAGTTCTAAGATGGGAGCCTCCGGATGCAAAACGAACTGCAAGGAGTCTTGGAAAAAATTATTTCTCATCAATAATAATCAATAATTTACTGTTCAGACTGCTTTGAACATATTTTTTTTTTTTTTTTTTTTCCCCTGATATTTTCAGTTTTTCGATAAAGTGAATTGAGGTCGGTTTTTTTTTATAAAAGACATACTCGTATTTTAGAAAGTGTATGAAATACACATTTTGGAGAATGGCGGAATTTTATCTCAAAGTGTGTAAGGACGGACCACAATTGTTGTTGTTCCTCCCTGTTGTTCTCAGTCAGGGTGGAAATGTAAAATGTAATATTTAGAATATGTTTAACAAATTTTAACTAACACAATCGTAAGGCAGCGGCCACATAATTTCCAATCATTTGACATTCTTGAACAAAAATTCGATTCAATGCTAAATATCTGTAAACGTTTCACTTGCTTCACATTTTAGTGACCACGTATGCTCTAAGTAAATTTCGAAAGTTTAAGCGTCAGCTATTTATAACTGACAAAAAACATGATAATTTACAAAAACTGAAGTTTTCCTAGCGGAAAAGGATTGTGGAGTTGTTTCCGGGAGAGTATTTGTAATGCTTGATCTTTCCTATAGTGTACGAGTACGTCAACTCAAGTGCAAAGCTTGCTCACAATCGATTAAAAATCAAATGCTTAATAGCTATTTGATTACAGGGTAGTTGACGAATATTGTTACTCGAATAAGTTTTTATTAATTCATACTCAACTCATTCATTCAACTGTTTCTTTATTTCTTTCAAAAATTATACAAAAATCAGATTCAGTAGGATCAGGAGACCCTAATTCAGACCTGGCATTTAACAAATTGCACCATCTTGCTGGAACTACGGAAAGTTGAAAGCGACTATATTTCGATGCTAAATAAAGCCTTCAAAGCCAAGCAAAAGTTACGGATTTCTTTTTACTTATATTTTTTACTACTTATACTACATCTTTACTACTTTTCTGTTTTTCATTTTCTAGGAAATGGAAAAGTATAAACAATGAAACCATGTTATCTTCTGTGATATAGTTGTGAAATATCAGTCTTAAAACCTTCTGAATAGTAGGCGTGATAAGGCCGCCGAGTAGAACTTAATGTAATTTTTATTTGTCATATTAAAATATATAGGAAATTTCAAATGAAGACGGCTGACCTCACCCTCGTTATCATATTTATTTGGCACTCCTAAATATTATATTGTTATGACTAAAAGTTGCAAAATGTTTATCATGTCATTTAATATTGTTATGTTTAGAAAATCGATAGAAAAAAATAAGTATTATAGTAAACAGCAGCTCGACCGTTAGCAAGCTTTGATGAGCCGTGCCAACTTATCCGCCATAAACAAATTTGCAGTCATTCAAATTGAATGTATTCTATCCCAAACAAAATATTGCTAAAAAAGAAAATGTTGCTGTCCCCCCATCTTTTGCACTGGAAAGGATTTGCTTTGGATTCGTATTGCACTAACGCTGAATTGCACGAATGGCTTTAAAATAATATAAGTGATGAGCAATGCAAATATAAAGTTAAGAAAAATAAACATCATTAAAATGTATATGAACTATATTCAAGGCCACAAAGGAAAATAGATTAAGTGGAGTTAGGACAAAGTCGAGTTTATTCGTACAGTTAGTATACTTATTTTGCCGCATAATTATGTCCAACTCCCATTCCAAGATTTGATGCAGTTCATAAGTTAAAGCAATTGTTCAAAACAATGATTTTTAAAAAATTATGTATTATCCCTAAAAATACAATTGATGATACGTTAGTTATGTCATTATATCTTGATCCCTCCGGATGCCTTTGACCAAACGCGTTACATCGCTTCTCATGCCGTTTGAGCAATGTTCGTCTGTTTGGCTGGCAGGTAGACACGACAACTGCCTTAAATCATTATGAAGCTTCCCAAAACTGGACGCAGCCTAATATTTTCCCGCACTGCAGTCGGAGATTTTAAATGGGCTGTATCAGTTTACCCCTTCTGGTAACCGAAATTATTTTTTCTGCTGTAACTCTTAATCCGAATGGTGACTGAGACCTATAAATTTTTCTGAAGATTAGAACTAACGTAGAATTATTTATTTTATTTTAGCACTTTAGGAATCCAAATTATAATACTGATTGGATGCGATAATTATGATCTACCATTTCAATACAGAGTTACGTTCCCGCAGCAATATTTAGTGAGATTAAGTAATCATCTATTCTTCATAACAATGTTAAAAACTTATGTAGTGTAATTTGTCATTTTTAAGTCACATAAGCGTTAAAAAATCAAAGTGCTCAACAACTTAGGCTTATTGATATCTGTTATCACTACTTCTAACTTCTACAGGACTCAGCAGTATTCATGCAGATTTCCGCATTGTTAGAAATCTAAAACCACATACAAATTAGATGGTTTGGTAGGTCTACGTCTGGGCCAATTTCTGTTTATTATATTGGTTCATAATGCTAACCGAAATTTGAAAAAAATCGACCAATTAATCACGTCTCTTCGCGCACCTCTCATAAAAATGATCTAAATGGAACGTAATGCCAAACTCCTTCTGACAGCTCTGATTCAAATTCAAACCTTGATCTGGATTTGCTAATTAATATGCTGCAGTAGTGTAGATTTTAGTCCATTGCATTGACGTATAAACTTCCGTAAAACTTGACAAAAATCGACCATTAAGCTCCTTCCTACACCTCTCATACAAATGGTTGATTTAACCCATATATTATTCTCAGCTCAATATGTTTCAAGCAGCTGTATTGAATTCAGTCGAATGGCTTGATAAACTAAGTTCTGAGAATAAACATAGGGTGCATTGCCGCAACCCCGCCGGAACCTCCCATTCAAATTGACTAATTTATCGAAAATTAATTTTGCCCTGTAAACTGTGTCTTGCACTGAATTTGTTTATATTTTTATCAATTGTGTTGGTTTATAATGCTTGGTAAAATTAAAAAAAAAAAAAAAAACTACTGGACAATCACAGTCTGCTTTCAGTGCCTTTTGTGGCACTCCTCACACTTATGCACTAACGCAATACATAAGTCGGTTCCCTTAATTAAAGCCCACTACACCTATGACGTTTGTTTCCGACTGTATATGTATATGTATACTACCCTTGCCGGGACTGAGTTCGCATTGTAATATGCTCAGTGTGGTAAGCACACCGTAGGTAAGGCTTTCACGGCGAGACTCACGTTAAACCCCCGTGGACTCTACGTGTTACTGGTAAGAGGCGAAAGGTTTACTCAGCAATTGAAGAGAAGCCAGAATTATCTCCCGACTTGCTCCCAAAATTGTAGACTTGGCTATCCTAAGGGGACGCTGGCAATCGCATTGCAATATGCCCAGTGTGATTAGCACACCGTAGGTAAGAGAGACACACGGGACTCATATAAAACCACCGTGGATAGTCTGCGATTCCAAGAGATGTAGTATCCAATTTCTATTCATTTTCCTTTGGGAAAGGCCGACTACGCTTGAGGAGTTGTAAGCCAATTTTACTCGCGTCATTTGAAGTGCTTGAACGCACGCCGAAGATTTGAAAATCTAGAATAAAAGAACAGAAAAGAATAAACCATGTTAGAAGCCGTTAAGGCCTTTACGCAAAACATACTCTAAATCAAAGATAAATAACAGAAGCAAAATTGTAACTTTCAGAAGTCCTCCGTTTGCTTTTGTGTATCCTAAGAGGCGCAGCAACACGATCTATATTCATTCGCAATGCTAAGTGCTAGATTTGAGCTCAAATATACTGAATATAGTACAGTTGGATGAAAAATTGGAATCAACGTATATGTTATTTAAATTAGGTACTTTGTGTTGGAGGTAATGGAGAGGGCTTGGCCTATTCCATCTATTTTTCCACATTCTATCTAATATTAGAATGCAACGTAATTGATAAGAAATTATGTAACTTGAAGCCTCGAATAGTTTAAAAAATGTTTCATATGTGGAAAATTTGGTCGAATTTAATACAGCCGATTAGAAAATATGGAGTTAATAACATATGTATGGGTGTTACCAGCAAGAGCCTGGTTACTTGATTGATTTTAATCAGAAATTGTAAAGAAAATCAAAACAATGTAATGGATAAAATATTTCGAAGAAAGGTCAATTTATATGAGAGGTACGAAATTGGGGTGTCAGTGTGTTCTATTGTAATTCTGACATCCTTCTTTTATAAACGGTGAGTGTGTGCCATATTTCAATAAATTTAGTGCAACTTCAAAAAATATAAATCTAAGAATATATGAATCGGTTTTTTGTATAGGAGCTGTCAGAAGGGACGGAGTTAATTGGTCGATTTGTTTTTTTACATTTTACGTGGAATTGTGACACAATATCACCAACAAAAATTTGGGTAGCATCACATTACGAATGCGAAGTTAATATCAGAATCAGTCAATCAGTCAATTTGTATGGAAGGTACTAGGAAGGGTGGGCTACTATAGCCCATTTACAATCCTCATCTACGATCTGGGAAAAACTTGATTGTGCCAAGTTTTGAGAAGTTCCATAAAGACCTACGACATTTATCGTGTTCACCAAACTGCGCCCAGTCAGCGAGACAGACGAATCACGCTAAATCGAATTAAAAATTTACGAAGTGCATTTGGACAAAAGATACTTTAAACGTCTCCTTATCGGTGTTACATATTTGTTGCCGTATCAAATTATATATACCTTCCTTCCTCCGGATGAAGATGTAATAATTCCTCAGCGTGAAGGGATATATGTATGAATTAAATCGGCGATTTATTTATATGGGACGTACCAAAAAGATTTGGCAATGCTGTAAGTTTTCATTTTCAAAATTTACTTCATCAAACGCATGACTGAAATCAGTACAACCACTGGAAAGATATGGAGTATTTAAATTATAGAGTGATTTCGGTCATTGCAACGATCGATCATCACGATTATCGCAAAAGTTAAACCAGGATACTGAATCTTAAAAAATATAACGTTTTACTCATATGACTATATATTCCCCACAGAAAAGAAAATTTATTTTTCATATTCGACTACATCAACTTGATTGTAGTTGCTGTAATCGATGGCGCTCTGTACACAGATTTGCCAAAACATACCCTCCGTGTTGTTGTATAATTTTTTTCTCAAGAATTCCCATAAATTTAAATGTGAAATTTGCAAATAGTTTTCAAGTTCAAATGCTCCAACACTTGTATACTTTGGCATTGACACGCCATCTGCGGCAAAGGAATTCTAGT
Source organism: Philornis downsi (assembly GCA_019455685.1). Classification (NCBI taxonomy): domain Eukaryota; kingdom Metazoa; phylum Arthropoda; class Insecta; order Diptera; family Muscidae; genus Philornis; species Philornis downsi. The sequence continues at coordinate 5,948,016 of JAHXMU010000101.1, read as the reverse complement.
ACAAAGAACTGAAGCAATAGAAAATACAATATAAATCCATTAACTATCCACTTTCCCTTCTACCTATAAGAAACCTAAAAGAATGCTGAACGTACGGTTAACATTTCGTAAATAGAACCACCGCAGTAGTTCAAAACCAAAAGAAATGTCATTGAATTTGCTCAGATTCAAGTTGGACAAGCAAAGTAAAAACCAACACTAAATCCAAAGCACAGTAGGATAAATTGGATGAAGTAAAAATGGAAATACTTTTGAAACTTTTGGAGGGCTGATTCGATTTGATTGATTTCTCTACGAAAACATGGCTGAAACATAGATGAGTTAAACCGATATAATGATTATAGAACTTGTAATTGTTTTTAATTTGCTCTTCTTTTAATAAAATTTTTCAATTACCGTCTACAATTTTTAACTGATTTATGAAAAATGTGTCTCGATTACACCCTCTACACGATTATACAAAAAAAAAAAAATAGTATTATCGACACTTTCACAACACCAGCAGTGTAAATCTAAAATTCGTTATATTTTTTGAGAAACACGGAACTTCATTCTTTTGTAGTGCACCGTATCGAAGCCTAGTAAAGGAACTTTCTGTGTTGCTCAGTCTGCAGATGTGATAATTTATTGTGATACTATTCAATTTTGTCTATGATTAAAAATTTTCAATGCAGCAGTAAATATTTCAAGTTATGGAATAATCAGAACCGTCTTCAACATATACGTAAATCTGGAGACAGGAGAACCGAAATTTTTTAACAATTCTGCTTTTGGAAATTTGTTTCCACGGAAAGGGCAATCCAAAGTCTAACACGTCTAATTGGGCGTATTAACCAGTACATAAATTTCAGTCAGATAAACTAACTTGCGCAAATGTGTGAAGGACGCCAGAACCGATTTAATCACCACTACATTCTTGTCAACACATTTACTGAATTGTAGCATAACAAAAGAAGCTAAATTTCGATATTCTGAAGTACTCAGCTTAGAAATTAGAAAATTATATATATCGACCAACTTGTACGCGCGTCCGCTAATGGAAGATATTAACATAAGAATGGGAATATGAAATATGTGAGTTAAATTAAATAATTTGTATAGGAGCTATCGAAGAAGGCGTGATTATCCGATCGATTTTTTCACATTTTCCCAAGCACTATAACATAATACGCTTGACGAGAATTTAAGTAGCTGCAGCCAAGTAATTAGCGATTGCAGCGGAAAGATTACTGCGGATTAGTAATACATCAATTTGTATAGGAGATACCAGTAGTGATGTGACAATGCCAACTATTTTCATATTTAGAACTTAATATAAGTTAATCGCATGATATTCGCACTATAGAACATGGTGAGCCAAACTTGATCGAGTAAGAACAACAACTGAACCCACTGGGGATCGTGTAAAATTTTGATGCCGTTCCAATTTTGTACCTGTCCAATTACAATATACATTGCCTTGTACACTGCATGCTAATCATCGACGATCTTTATATTTTCACTCCTTGGGATGAAGACATATATAATTTGATACGGCTTACAAAGGTAGCACTTAGAGGGTTTAGTGTCAACATTACCAATTATCCTTTATCAAAATGATTGATTTCATGACTTCTGAAATGCATTGAGCAATGTCTGTCTTTCTGGCTGCTTTATAGACGGGAAATCCAAAAATCCAAAAATGTTTAAAAGACTTCTCAAAACTTGGCACGGCCTAGTATTTCTGCAAATTGCAGCCAAATCTATCAGCCCATCCCTCCACGTACCTTCCATACAAATAAACCAATTTTTTGTAATTGTATTCATTGACTTCAATTCATTGACTAGTGATCAATTTAACATACACATATATTGTTGTATTCATATATTTTATCCAGTTACAGAACATTCAGTAAAATTTGTTACAAGTTAAAGGGTTTTGCCAAAATAAAGCATTAGAGCGGAAATGAACTACATTGGCACATCGCTTCTAGCACTACTTATACAAATTGATCGATTTTCTAAAATTAATTTGTTCCCTATTATCCATAATTCGTAGATTGCAGCAATATTTAAAGGGTGTCCCAACAAGAATGCAAGATTTAAATTTGGCGCCATTCAAAGTGTCATTATTTGACATTTGAACAATTGTTATTGCTTGCTAGTAGAAGGTACGAGGTTAGTAAAAATGGAGCGCTACACGAATGAACAACGCATTCTCATTCTGAAATTGTTTTACCAAAATGGTGAAAGTTTTGCGGCTACAGTTCGCAAATTGCGACCAATTTGGGGTCACAATAATGCTCCAAAAGAGTCAACTGTAAAGAGATTAATGGATAAATTTGCAAAACTGGGTCTGTTAGTGATGTAAGGACAACAACGCGTCTTCGACCAGTTCGATCGACCGAAAATGTCGCAGCTGTACGTGATGATGTCGCTCAAACTCCATCCACCTCGACACCAAGCTCAGCAAATTGGTGTCTCGAAACCCACTATGCAGCGAATTTTGACGAAAGATTTGCATCTTCATGCATACAAAAGTTCAATTGACTCAGGAACTGAAGCCAGCTGACCATGGACAGCGAAGGGAGTTCGTTAATTGGGTATTGGAGAGACAACATGAAAATGCTGATTTTGCCGATAAAATCATCTTCAGTGACGAGGCCCATTTCCATCTTGAAGCTTCGTCAATAGGCAGAATTGTCGTATTTTAATTTTTCAGAATTGGGGTGAGGAAAATCCTTGAGTGATTCACGGAAAGCAAATGCATCCTCAACGTGTCACTGTGTGGTGTGGATTTTGGGCTGGAGGAATCATTTGACCTTTTTTTATGAAAATGAGGCATGTCAAGCGCAAACAGTCAATGGTGTTCGGAATCGTGTAATGATAACCAGTTTTTTTCGTGCCTAGAATTGAAGAAATGAATGTGGAGGGCATGTGGTTTCAACAAGACGGCGCCACATGTCATACAGCCAGAGAAACAATTCAATTGTTGCATCAGTCATTTTCCGGTCGTGTTATTTTGCGTTTCGGAGACCAGAATTGGCCGCCTAGATCGTGCGATTTAACACCATTAAACTGTTTTCTTTGGGATTTTTTGAAGTCGATGGTTTACGCTAATAAGCCGAAGACTCAGGTCTTGAAAGAGGAAATTGGACGCTACATTAATTAAGTACCGCAGCATTTGTGCAAAACGGTTATTGAAAATTTAATTAAAAGATCGCGTGTGTGCCAGCAAAGCCGCGGCGGCCATCTGCCCGATGTGTAGTTCCATACATAACCTCATTCTGTCTACTTTACAATATAATAAAGTTTCACGATTTTTTAAATATCTGTGTTTTATTCAAAATTTAAATCTTGCGATCTTGTTGGAACACGTGATAATTTTGATCATTGTGTTGCTTCGTAATGCTTGGTGAACCTAGGGAACAATCGACTAAATAAGCTCGATACTTCCGGTGCCCATTAACTTAGGAATAAATAGACGGTGTAACTGGTATGTTCTGAGCTTCACATCTTTCGAGCAGTAGTACTGAATTCATTCAATCTGGGTGAATATCATTTGTATAGCGCGATCAATTCTGAAAAATTAAAATGGGAGGCATTGCCACACCCTTCTGGCACCTCCCTTACAAACTGGCCAATTTTCAGAGGTTCAATATTTTCTCTCTAATTTCCAAATAGTTTCTTATCCAATCTATTGGTTAATTATTCTCTGCAAAACTTGAGAAATATCGGACGGGTAACCACGTGTCTATACAAATGATCGATTTTACCATTATTGTCTAAGTTTCATATTTTTCAAAAAGTCGTACTTAAGTCAATCTAACGAGACGGGCGTATTAAAATATAGTTCTTATACGGACAAGTTTTTCTTTCTCTTTTGTGGATATGTTTAAATCAACACTGATTAGATGAAGCGTGTAAAAAAGGACTGATTGATTAAAAGGATTAATAAATAAATTATTTAAAATGTATATTTTCGAAATAAAGCTGACAATTCTCATATCTATAACAAAAAAGGGTAAATTTCTAGTTTGTCTTGAAAAAAAGACCTGGTTTTTCTTCTTATATTTCTTACTTTAGTTCCCAGCAAATGTGTGCATATACTCGTAATGGTAATAAAATTAGATTTCGTGACAGGTTTGAAAAAATCACTGAACATCTCTAAGACATGGATTGGATATCTACAGCTGACTCTGATACATGTTAATAAGCCACACTTTGGCTTACCAAAATCTCGTTTTTCTACTAAGCAAATTTTTCATTCCTCATTCCCAGTAAATGTGTTGATTTTCGTCATAAAGTTAGATTTCGAAGCAGAGTTATAAAAGTTGGTATGGTTTGAATATACGCAATTCGAACTCTAATAATGTGTTAATAATTTCAACTGTGGCAAGCCAACAATGTGCACAAACATCAAATTTGAATGAAACTTAAATTTTTTGGAATCTCATTCCTGATAGCTTGTCCAATAATTTGGATAACCGATGTTGTCAAACTTTATAATCTAGTGTCTTAAATTGGAATATCTCAAAATCTGTAGTTGTACCCGCCTATATTTCAACTTAATCTCATTTCATTTCATTTCATTTCATTTGTTTATTTTAGTCTATGGAATTATATCCTTACAAACCAGCAAATATCTTATATAACTAATTAACAAAAATAAAGTAAATAACTTAACTAATTTAATAAATTACATACTAATTGCCTAAAGACATTATGAGGCAGGCAAAGGTCAATGTTGTTGCAGAATCTATTAAACAAAATCATTGACCTGTTAATGGACTCATTGCAAATATAATTAGACGAATGCATAACAATATTAAAAGTATACATATGACGGAGAGAGCGAGATGGAGCATTAAAGCGTATGAGTGCAAGTAGATCTGGACAATCAATATATCCCGAAACAACGGCATGAAGAAACATAACAGACGCTATGTTCCTTCTGGCCTCCAAAGTTTGCAACGAAATGAATGCACAGCGCCTTTCATAGGACGGTAAAGGAGAAGTAAGGTTAAGTGACGACAAGGCATACCTTAGAAACACTTTCTGTACTTTTTCAATCCGCATAGAATGAATTGATGCAACAGGATTTCAAATAACCGATGCATACTCGAGTTTGGAACGTACAAAAGCAGAGAACAAAACTTTTTTTGTGTAAGGATCAGAGAATTTATACATATTTCTACGAATAAAATAAAACATCGCATAAGCTTTTGGTATAATGTAATCTAGGTGATTTTTGAATGTAAATTTGAAGTCAAAAACTACCCCCAAATCAGAAAATTCAAGAATTTCTTCCAAGATTTCATGATAAATATGATATAATGAATTAATTGTATTTCTACAGCGATGGAATGTCAGTTTAAAACATTTCTTAGTATTGAATGGTAAATCATTAGCTTTAGACCAAATAGCAATCCTATCTAAATCTTCCTGCAACAACGTAACATCATTCAACGTGTAGATTGATTTAAAAATCTTTAGATCATCTGCATACATAAGATATTTCCAATATTCCAAACACATGCCAATATCATTAACAAAAATATTGAACAATAAAGGCTCAAGAATACTACCTTGTGGAACACCAGAGGTAGGAAAATAAGCACTAGAATAATAACCATCAATACAAACAGTACATACCCGATTACCCAAATATGATTTCAACCAATTTAAGACATTGGAGTGGAAACCGAATTTATGAAGCTTAAATAAGAGAATATCATGGCGAACTCTGTCAAAAGCTTTAGAAAAGTCCGTATATATCGTGTCTACTTGATAATCTCTTTGAATAATCTCTTTGAATTTTTATTTAAATCAGTTCTGTCGTTAAAAAACTGCAGATTTATACCCAAGTTAACTTCGAAATTACCCCACTGTACATAGGTTGACAAGAATGAGGTAGCACCGCATCGGATGAGTAATTACTATGGCTGCATAAACATTTCATAACCATTGGCAACCGAAGACGAAACCAACAACAAATGATGGTGTATTCACACGACAGCAGATTTGCGTACTACATAATTCGACTGTGGATGGGCGTGCAAAGGGTTTTTCATTAAGAACTATTGCATTTGAAGGTTTAATTTCATAGGGTTATCAAGGCTGTCAGCTGTTAAATATCTGTCATCTGAAGTGTTTTCTATTTAGTGAGAGGTTTGCCATTTACGAATATAGATTGTTTAACAACCGAAGAACGCATCAAAATAGTCAAAAGTAACAACAACAGTTGGTGATGCCAACGTGGGCTTTCAATCGAACAAAATTATCTTCACCGATCATTTCTCAATTGGTGGTTACGTCAACAAGACAAATTGTGACACGTGGTGCTCGGAGAACACAGAAGTGGTTGTGGAAAAACCACTGCATCCGAAAAAAGTGACATTTGGTGCGCATTATGTACATTTGGTGGCGTTGTGGCGTTTTTGGTGGTTTTTTTTTTTTTTTTGAAAATGACACTGGAGGAAACTCAAAAGGATCCACTGCTGCAGCCAATCCAGATGCGGCCATTTGAATGGTACATAATGGCAAGGTCCAAGCTTTAAAATGAAATAAAAGTTTCATCGAAATCATAGCCTTATGTGTCTTTTATTTAACTTCACTTTTAAAACCAAAAAATGGGTAACCCTGTATTATTCAGTTTATCAAAATAGAGGCGTCAAGTGATTTATTTAACCACGTTCGGAAATTAACAAGAGTTTAATCTTCAAATATGGATTTCCATCGGTATTTCTATACTAATATTGTATTTTTAGCTTTTATGTAAACAGATTACTTCATATATACATATATTTGAAATGTATTTTTGCCTTATATATGGGGATGATGATATATAACAATTGTAACGAGAAAAATGCAAGGCATTAAAGGAAACACGTTAAATTTCATGTTTTTAAAATGGTAATCATTCCATGACTTTCCAATACGATCGAGTCTTGTCCCTCTGGCTGGCTGGCAGGATATGGTGAACACGATAACTCAAGATAGCTTGTTAGGAATATTGTTTTCCCTATCAATAGCCTTGACCCAGTTTTGGCAGAAATTATTTCTTCATTGTAAATGGGCTATAATAATTCGTCCCTTCTGGTGCTCCCCGTACAAATTGACTAGAATTGCAGTTTTTCCCAGTATCTCATACTTCATGGACTTCAGTAACCTACATTCTTGTTGAAAAATATTATATTAATCACAACCGTTCCATACAAATAACAGATTTAACCCACATATTCTCCATGCATTGTCCCGCTCCTTCTGCTAATCCCCACACAAAATGGAATACTTTGCAAGATTTTGAATCAACTCATTTTTGAAACCGAACGTTAAATGCAAGATTTTGGCAAATAAATATTTATAAAATATGTACGTATCACATAACTAAGAGTTGTGTCAACTAGCTTTGCAGTTTTGATTCAAAGAGGAATTCGGAACAAAAAATAAAAAATTTAAATCAGTTTGATTGGACTGTCAGATTCGGAAGAAAAGTACATATAAATTTGATTTGAGTACCGCAAACTGAAACAAAACGAAACTACATTCAGTTTTTATTTCGGTCCGGTGTGGCCTGCTCGTAGTTTCAAAATAAATCAAGTTTTTGTTTACAGTCCTAACTTTCATTGAAACTATATTTGAGATTTGAAGCACCTCTACAGTTTGAATCGAAGTGCTTAAAATTGTGACGTTATGAACAAATTCCAATTTTATATGCCAAAAGCGTTAATTAAATATGCCCAAAGCAGATCAAACATAAATGTACGTATATATTTAAGATTTATAAGAACATTCTGTGCAAAAATTGGGAAAACACCAAAAATACGAGTTTAAATGTATAATTTCGGACAACCATTTAAGCTGGGTTGATTATTTGTTATCCTTACTATTCCTATTTTATTGCATTTTAGTAACAGCGTATTTTTAAGGTTCGAATTTTGGCGTAGGCGTGTATTTTGCTTACTCGATTAAAAGTGTTTTGAATGGAATTATCGAATTCCATCTAACATCAACTACATCTTAACATTATCCCTTCAATGGAACTGGGCCCGTATCTGGCACTACAAATTCCCTATCACGGAATTGGTACGAATGTGCGGAGAAAGAATTTAATTTGCCTTACGCAATAACTTGCAATAGAGTGAATATAGTTCTGACATTAAATTGACGGATAACCAGCCTTCACCCGGAGGTTTGAAGGTATATCTATACATCATTTAATACGGAAGAAAGTGTTACACACACACACAAAATGTTTAAAGTACTACATGTATTTCATGGCATTTAAAGTCAACTAAGACATATCCTTCTGACTGTCTTACTCTGTAGTAGACATGAAAATAATCGACTCACAACTATTATTCAGGGACAATCAGGTGAAATTTGGCATACATCAAGTGCATCCAAATTCAGCGCACTGTAGGCGTTTGCCACAATTAATTCTGACAATAAAACTGAATTGCATTGTCCGTGGCACGATATTTAGTATACACGGCTATCATTTGCATGATCCCGGATCTAATCCCACATACAGTCTTCCGTCAGAATTTGAGCAATTGACAAGTCTGGTAAATGTTTTTTCAAACTGTGACGTTAGGAATTGTTGCTGAACTTGTCTTGTGAGTCTAAAAATAGAATGATTTTAAGCTCATTAAGTATGAGAAGCTGCAACATAACTCATTCATGGAATGTCAGGACATTCGTTTTTAAAAGCAAGTGACCCTTTAAAAACTTCTAAGCAGAAGTCAAGTTATAACTTTGCGTTCTAATCTTGCTTATTTTATAGGACATTAATTCGGGGCAATATTCGATAAATGCTGAGCTATTCACTATGCCAATTCAGGCGCCTGGTCAATTCACCTGATTGAAATTTCTGTACCATTTTTTTTTTCTTAATTTTGAAATTTTTGCACGAAACTATACAAACTTTAGGATTGTAATAGGGCGATGTAAATGACCGCACATTTCGGGCGGTATCTCGGCGATAACGTGACGAATGTTGATTTTCAAATGCTCCGAGTAAACACAGTCTTTGACGTAGCTCCACAAAAAAAATCTAACGGCGTCAAATCGAACGATATTGGTGGCCGCTTGACATCGCTAAAGCGAGAAATTACGGTCGTCTTGTGTGGCTCGTGGCATCGTCCTGTCGAAACCACATATCGTCCAATTTACAACCTTCAATTGCAGGCCAAAAAAAAAAAAAATAGATATCATACGCTCTCTGAATGGAAATTCAGACTTTTACTAAAAGAAGCAATATCTTCACAGGCGTTTCCAGTTTCTTCGAATTTATGTATGTTTTTGCCAATCGTTTGCAAGTCGATTATGAAGAGTATAATCAATCACTGTTTTTGTAGTAAGTTTGAACAATTTTTCGGTTGTATATTTCGGTTCATTACTTGTAAATGGCAAATCTTTCACTGAACAAATAACATTTCAGATGACAAGCATTTAATAGCCTTGCCAGATCGTCTTTTTTGAAATCAATAAATGAACAACCCCTACTCTCCTTATTAACTAATCTCACGACAGATACGTTTGATTCAGAGACAGGACGGCATAATAATTGACAAAAAGTCGCTTGGGTCATATCATATCAGTATTTAACTTTCAACAGCACGGTGTTTCAGCACATTTTAAATAGTACATAAGAACAATTTAGTTGATATAAATCATACGACTGATGTAAATCAAATTTTTTAGCATTCCGCACTGATGATGACAATTTTTCCTTTTAAAAAATAAGGTGCTCCTTTCAGTCTACCCTGCTTATTTACATTGTGAGCATTCAGAACAAGAAATACTTTAGCCATCAAAAAGAGAAAATAAAAATAAGTAAAAGCAATTTCTGTCAGACATATTGGCAGGTGACTACAGATTAAAAAATTCTGTCTCGAAGGGGGACCACGTTTGGATGAAGAAAATTGTTCATTAAATATCACAAAGAATAAAAAACATCAAAAGATCAGAAATAAATGGGACGGACCATATGCATAAAATCGTATAAAGAAGACTAATATCAACTAGCTGTTGTTATAAACTTAATAAATATAGTGCATTAAGTTGTGTTGGGTCTTCTTAGTAACAGTGAGTACTACTAAAGTTATCTTAAATTTGATGATGGGACGGAGTGGAGTGTTCCTGCTTTTTCTGTACTCCTGTCTGAGCAAGGAAATTTCAATCGAATGAACTGACTCACATATACTTTTTGCCTTGGTGCAAAACTGTGAGGGTTGGTACAAGAGGCGTGGTAAATCACTAAGTTCTTATAACAATATGTTAACGTGCAATAAAAAAAAACCAAAATTATTACTTAGTAAAGTCACCCGCTTACAACCTATACAGGGTTGCCCATATTCGACGGACCCATCTGGCAACGCCATAACTTTTGACAGAGATGTCAGATCGCTTAATGACATACCGCGTTTGAAGCGTCAGTCCAAGCAGATTTTTACTATGGAACAATACACGCCACGCGAGCGCTCTGAAATAGTTGAAATTTACATTCAACAGAAGAAGTCAATTGTGAAAACTCAACGTGCTTTTAAAATATTAAAAAATGTGAGAAGTGCGCCTTCTAAGAACACCATTAAGCGTTTATACGAAAAATTTTCGACTGGTGAGGCTCTTTCTAATCCGAAGAGGCCAAATATAAGTCGATCAAGGCGATCGGCCGAGAATATCGCTGCCGTACGAGCCAGTGTTGAGAGGTCCCCAAGAACATCCCAAAAACGCCGTTCTCAGCAGTTGGGCATGGCTCGGTCCACTTTACAACGGATTATTCGCGTTGATTTGCATTTGTTCCCGTACAAAATTCAATTGACGCAAAGATTGTTGCCTGCGGACAAGCGTCGTCGATTGGAATGGGCCCAACGAGTCATCGAAATGGCCGATGATGAAGAGCAATTTTGGAACAAAATTATCATGTCCGATGAAGCCCATTTCACATTGAATGGGACCGTAAATAAGCAAAATTGCCGTATTTACGCCACTGAAAATCCTCAGGAGACTTAAGAATTGCCTCTTCATGACGAAAAAGTCACAGTTTGGTGCGGCGTTAGTGCGAAAACGGTCATTGGGCCGTTTTTCTTCCAAAACGAAAATGGCCATGCTGTTACCATCAACCAGGAGCGTTATCGCGACATGATGACCAATTTTGTGATGCCAATTATTCGTCGAAAGCGTATGAGGCAGTTCTGGTTTCAACAAGACGGCGCTCCACCGCACACAAGTCGCATAACAATCGATTTTCTGAAGAATTTGTTTCCGGGCCGTTTGATGTCGAAAAGTGGTGATTTGGACTGGCCACCGCGTTCGCCCGATTTGACGCCCGCTGACTTCTTCTTGTGGGGACATTTCAAGTCAAAGGTTTACGTTAACAAGCCAAGGACCGTAGAAGAGCTCAAGGACAACATTCGTGAAGAAATAGCCGCTATTCCGGCCAAAATGTTGGCGAAAACGATGGAAAATGCTGCAAAAAGGGCACAATACGCCATCAACGCCAGAGGCGGCCATTTGAGAGATATCATATTCAAAAATTGATGTAGACAAATCTACTTGGAACAAATTAAATGAATAAGATTGCCAACCGCCAAATTTTTATTTTCTTCTTTGATTTTTTTTTAAAAAACATGGGTCCGTCGAATATGGGCAACCCTGTAGATGGACCACTGATTATTTTGAACTCATCAACTTGTATTGTAAGTGTGGTACTCTAACAGGCCCCCATTCACAGAACCAAATTTGCTAAATGCCTTATGCGTGCTTCATTACACTGAGTTCATTTCAAGTAAGTGAAAGATGTGGATCTACGAACATATTAAATTAGATTATTTGTGTGGAGGTTATCAGAGGACAATGCAATTGCCTACTAATTACTTACTTACTACTAATTAGAAATTACAGAGAAAAACTTTAATTTGGAAATTCAATTAATTCGTATGGAAGATCCAGAATGCATGTAGCATTCCGCCCCCCATTTCCATTCTCATATCATTCTCTAACGAACGATGGACGTCTACCAAACTTGACCAAATTTAGCGCAACTAAACAAAAGATATGAACCGAAAATATGGAATAATTCGGGGAGATACCTGAAAGGCCGTTTTTAAAAATTTTCAGATGTCGCCATGCCTTCGAAAGCAAGACAATAGACAAATATATAAGTCACTACAGTCTTCGAGTTATAAGCTACAGAGAAAAAACTTAATTCTGGAAAAACGGTCAATTTCTATGGTAGATCCCGATATAGCCCATTATAAAGTTCTCGACTACAATGTGGCGAAATAGAAGTTCCACAAACATTTATGGCAATTATCATCATGACGCCGCTCAATCGACTTAAAAATTAACAAAACACCAATATTCAAAGTACGCTTTGTACTTTAAATGCCTCCTTCTGTTTATTAGTTTTTCCAATATAAAATGGTACATATATTGATTAAAATAATATATTACAAAGGATAATTAAAGAAAGTATGAAGCGATTAAGTCAATATGAATGACTGATATCGTTTAAAACTCTCAGCCAGCTATATTTCGAGATCAGCAATAAAAAAAAAACAGTTTCTTTATATTGCAATGGAGAAACTGAATTTGAGTTACTGATTACGTTACGCACCGAAGCATGAAGCGAAAATTTGTTTCAAGTATGAGTCAATACCAAACTACCAATTTTATTTTAAATCACAAACATAAAACGGAAACGAAACTGAAAATCACAAAATCACAACTGTAACTGAACGTTTGTCGAAGTTCCTGGTTATGCCTAAGCCTCGTTATTGTGAAAACTAATCTTAAATGATAGATTATTACAAGCAGAGGTCATTCGATTGCAATAGTGTCCTCTGTGCTTCGGCTTTGGATTCAGATATGTGGAAATATCAATCTTAAAAATGTCAGTGTGTCTTTTTTGCCAATGAGGCGACATTTGGTTAACTAATGGTTAACTAAGGGTTAAGAATAATCTTGAAATACTTGGTTTCCTTAATTCATAGTTTGTATTAAATATTCAGTATTAATTATTTGGTATTGCGAGAACCGAAATGAAACGTCCAAACTGTCGGTAACAGATCGGTCGGTTTAGTCAATTCAGTTTAATCATTTGTCGGATCTAACTGGAGCGATTTTATTTAACTCACTTTTCATACTATAATATACACTGCCGCTCACTTGAATAGCGGCCCACTCTAATTATTTAACAATAGTGGCTACTATTTAAAGTACGCTTCGCATAACGGTTCTGTTTTTACTTATTTGTTTCTCCTACTCCCACACATTATCTATAAAATATGTCAAGCCATGGAAGTGTCCGTTACTTTAATTCAGTCTTTTCTTATAAATAAATGAAAAATGTGTTCTTCGTTTTTGGCCCATTTGAATAGCACCCCTCACGTGCTAAATAGTTTAAGTGTGAAAGTATTTTGCAGTTCATCATAATTGTGTATAAACATACAACAATAGTTATACAACAATATAACAATCGAATGGGCCGAGCTAAATCCTTGAGTGTCGAGGAAACATCCAAAATTAACACCTACAAGAAGTGTGGACATTCTATTAATCAAATAGCTAAAAACTAATAGAAGTCGCAAAGTTATATCGACATATTTACGTGACACCGAAGGCTATGGAAATAACATGAAAAGTCGAACAGCAAGTGCTATTACAGCCGCTAACAACAGGGCTATACAGAGATATGCCCCAAATTCACACAACTCCGCTGCCAAAATCAAGGAAAAAGCTGGCGTGAGTGCAAGTGTATCAACGGTAAAAAAAGTTATTTTCAAAGCAGCACTCTTGCAACGCTTGAAAAGAAACCACCGCTAGGCAATCTCCGTAAGGAACGTAGCCTTAATTTTTGTCGCACGACTATTACGTGGAGTAGAGAGTGGAATAGAATTACATTTTCCGACGAAAAGAAAAATTAATTTAGAGAGTTCTGATGGACATAATTACTACTTCCACGATCTTCGAAAAGGGGAACACCTTCTCAATAGAGTACGCAGCCGGGAGGGTGGAGTTATGCTATGAGGGGCGATTTCTTAATATGGCACAATAGAACTCCAGTTTCTCTCTGCAAAAATGAATGAGACTTCATACAAAGCCGTGCTAGAAAAAGCTTTTCCTGAAGTTAAAAACGTTTTCGTAGACTTGGAATGGAAATTCCAGCATGACAACGCGCCAATCCACACAGCAAGAGTCGTCGAATCATGGATTGAAAGCCAAAATATTGAGGTTATGAACTGGCCGCCTTATTACTGTCAAGACTTAAACATTATTGAAAACGTCTGGGCATGGCTAGTACGCAAGGTGTACGAATCAGGCAAGCAATATTCAAGCAAAAATGAACTCATTTATGGAATTAATGTATTTTAATATTAATGCATCGTGTATTTCGCTAGACTGAATCAAAAAACTGTATGATTCTTTACCGAACAGAACATATAAATGTATTCTCAACCAGGGCGGAAGCACTCACTACTAAATTTTACTTCAAATATTTATTTTTAAATTAGATGTAAGCAAAAATATCACCTTAAATTTAGAATTAATGTTTTTGTGTATAATCTAATTTTTGTAGGAGGGGCTTTTCAAATGAACCAAAAACTGAAATTGAATTTCTGACTTTCTTCGTGTCTAATGTTTTAGTACTTAATTCATTAAAATGAAAGAAAATTTACATTAAAGGATTACAGCAAATACGAGAAATATGATTTATAAAAGCACAACCAGTTCGTTATAGTTATTGTTTTGGAAAAAAACGAGCTTAGAAAAATATCTAAAGGTGGTGCTATTCAAGTGAGCGGCACTGTATAGCATAAGTATAGGTAAATAAGTAGTTCATTTTTTTGAATAAAGCTTAGTTCATTTTTGGGATTGTATGGAGCGGGAGCGGAACGAATATAATTTCCCTGAGCTCAGTGGAAATTTAGCATCCGGAGAAGTAAAATTTCAAATGTTTGGTACTTAATTGCATATTTGACATTGGTTTGATGCTAATGTAGCATCAAACACAAATTATCATTCTTACTTACTTCACTTGGTAGTGTGAATAAAACCAGTATATGGTGGCACACGAATGGTGCTACAAACACAAAACGGGGACCAATGGCGACCGCTATTTAAAGATGTTGAAGGAGTGTTTTTACACAGAACTGCGCCGAAGACGTATTCTCTTACACAGCATTTGGTTCCAGTAAGATTTGACAACGGTACGCATATATATGACGGAGCTGCAACGAAAATTTCCAAGCAAATTACTATCCAGAAACTCCACTTTTCGCTGGCCTCAAGGTCATTTGACTTGACTGCACTATACATTTTTTTATGGGATTAGGTCATGCAAGATGTGTACAAAGCGAAATCATGGAATTTGACTGAATGAAAGCAGTCCATTAAGACAATAATACAGGCGATCCCGCAATGAATAATTTTCTGATCAGGTGTCTCATATGCGTAAATGAGCATGAAGGTAATTTAGGGTCCATCATCTTTAAAACCATACATAAAATATATACAGTTCGACACGTAAGCGTCTTCACAAAGGAAATTTTTTATATTTTTTTACTTTAAAGCTTAAAAAACAGGATTTGGTTGAGTTTTCAATATTTTTTTTTATTACAGCTTGTTACTTAATCTATTATCTTTATAAATAAATTAATGAAAATTCAAAACTTATTCGTATGGCTTAGAAAAATAAAAACAGCAAAAAATGAATTAAGTTCAAGTGACACGAAAGTGTTTGCACAAAAGTAAATAAAGTTAAATGAAGCTATTTTTAAGCAGTTTAAACTCAAAATTAGTATTTGGTGTATCCACCGTTGGCCCGAATAATCTCTTCCAATCTTCTATTCATCGAGTTGATAAGCTTTTGAACATATTCAATCGGTGTTTCCTTTCATTCCTCCAAAATAAACATTTTGAGATCCGTTTTAACCATTATTTCAAATTTCGTGAGTTAGATATGTTCGATTTTCGCATTTTTTCTGTTATGTTGGTACACATGTCTGATATATATGTTGACAATATCAGCCAATTTGTTTTTGACAGATAAAAAGGTTAGTCGAGTTTTGGTGTGCTCTTCGATTTTTTACTATTCGAAAAAAATGGGTCAAAGAAACTGTATTAAGTTTCGTGTAAAAAATGAAATTAAATGTGCAAAAACATTTGAAATGTTGAGTCTACTATGAGCAAAGCACCAGTTCAATCGTGGTGTAACCGATTTAAGGAAGGCCGAGAAGATGTCAATGACGACGCTCGTCCTGGTCGCCCGAGCACGTCGACAAGCGATGAAAACATTGAAGGAGTAAAGAAAATGATTTTGGATAATCGTCGAATCACTATTAGAGAGGTTGCTGATGAGTTGGCATATCGTTCGGCTCATGCCAATCGACTTTTACGGACGTTTTTTTGGGCATGAAACGTGCGGCAGGGAAGATTGTTCCAAAATTGCTAAATTTTGAGCAAAAACAACGTCGCATGGACATCGCTCAGGAGCTGTTGAACGTCGTCAACGACGATCCAGATTTCCTCAAAAAGGTCATAACTGGTGACGAATCATGGGCGTATGGCTATGACATTAAAACCAAAGCCCAATCATCCCAATGGAAGCGTCCGGAATAGCCAAGACCAAAAAAACACGTCGAGTTGTGTCAAATGAGAAGATTTTGCTCACTGTTTTCTTCGATTGCAATGGCGTGGTGTATCATGAATCCTTGTCACAAGGTTGTACGGTCTATAAGGAATACTACCTTCGCGCCGTTTGCGCGAAGCAATTCGTCAAAAATGCACAGAATTGTGTAAAAAAAACATTGTGCGTGAGTTTTTGGCCAAAAACAAAACCGCAATATTCACCGGACGTGTCCCCCACTGACTTCTTTCTCTTCCCAAACCTGAAAACACCAATGAAAGGAAAGCGTTTTGCTACGATTGAGGGGATAAAAGAAAAATCGAAACAGGAGCTCTTGGCGATAGCAAAAAGTGTGTTTCAGAGATGTTTCGAGGGTTGGAAAAAACGCTGGCATAAGTGTATTATATCTGAGGGGGATTACTTTGAAGGGGACAGGATAGTTATTGATGAATAAATAATTACTTTTTAAAAAAAAAGTTAAAATAACGGTTATTTTTTGATCGGTTATTTTAATCGTACAATGTCAACAGATTGTGTGGCATCCATTGTGTTCTCAAAAAGCACAAGTCGCGCACCCCTTTGCTTGAGATGCACCCCCAAACCATCACCGAAAGTTTTCCAAACTTTACTGTTGGTACATATTATGTTTTTTCGTTCAAGTGCTTTTAATTTTTCGGACCATAATCCGCTCTGCCCAATCATTTAACGCGAGAGGTCGTCCAATTGCAGACTTCGTATGTAGTCTTCCCTCATTTTCTTCCCGACTTAAAATATTGCAAACGGTTCTCTTAGAAATTGCGAACATTTCTGCGACCTCCGAAACCGTTTTCCCGATGGAATGGTTACAATAAACCAACTGAATCAAATCAAATTATAAATGTTTTCCAGGCATTTTTAATTTTCTCAAGTCTGTGTCTAATCTGTAACAACTCAAACGACAAATGATGAAATTAGTTAAAACATTGCATCAGCCTCAAATCTGTGTAAGCAAATTGCCAAAAATAACAAAATAACAAAAAATAAAATAACGCGAGAAGTAAGTAAGTAGATAAGCGCAAACACTTTCTATTATTTAATTCATTTTTTCTTTGTTGTTGTTTCTTTTAGCCATATGAATAAGTTTTGAAAAAAAAAATATTGAAATCTCAACCAAAGCCTATTTTTGTTAGCCTTAAAGTAAAAAAATATAAAAAAATTTCCTTTGTGAAAATACTTTCGTGTCAAACTGTATGTAAAATAGAATTAATTATTCTATGCAAAAAAAGAAAAAAAAAACACATCGATTACATTGAAAAGGGTTTTCGAATTTCGTATTGCAGAACAATTAGCGCGCAACCCTATATGATACAATATATTTTCCAAAAGCCATCAGCGGCCCTTTTCAGAAACATCGGTCTCCAAATCAATGTCGGTGATAGCTGAACAAATTTTCTATATAAGATTTCCCATGTCAAGAGAATCATTTTATATATTTAAAAAACTGGTTCTAGTCAGTTGGATGAACTTCTAAATGTCTTCAGCCTAGGGTTTTTACTGGAATTAAGATTTTTTTCCAGTTTGGATATTAAAGCAATGATACGAACCTATACAGAAATTTCGGTAAGATGGACTGGCTCACATACAGTTCCACTCAATGTTCTTTTGCTTTGCTGCAAAAGTGCATGCAGTGCCAGAAGGGGAGTGATAAATCGCTAAGTTCTTTTCAACCAACGCTATGATTGAAACCGCAATAAAAGAAGTTAATTTATAACTTACTGAATCTTCGTATTACAACAGGTAATTGCTTTAACTTGCTTATAACTACCTGTATTTGTATAACGAAGCGTATAATACATAAACCATTGAGTTTCGATTAATTAGTATCTAAGGTGCTGTAAGGGTATCGGCAAATCAGACCATTTTCATTAGCAGGTCTGAGTTTCACCTGATACTTGTTTAACTATACAAAATTTGGTACAATGGAATTAGCGATATAAATCTAAGAAAACATTGTTCAAATTAGGTAATTTGAATGGGCGGTACCAAAAAAGAGCGATAACCCCGCTCAGATTTTTTTTATTGCGTGCTGCTAAATTCACCCATACTTAGTACATGTTAAAAGTTTGGTGAAGTACAGTCACACTCTGATACCTCTCATGCAAATTAGTAGATTTTTCGGAATTCAATCTTTCCGCTACAGTTTCTAATTAGTAAGATGCAGTACCCAGCTATTTGACAATGTATCGTCGCATCTTCTATTACCTGCCATTCGAATGATCGATTTATTCTGCATATTATCTATTTCGCGTCTCTCAGGAAGTTGTATTAAATTCAGTCAACTTTTGCAAGCACTACGCGCTTGATAAATTTAGTTCGGAGGATGAAAATGGATAGCATCACATACCTTTCGTTCGATTTTGGGAAAATCTGTTATCCTTTTTAATTTCTAAGTGAAAGATTTCGGTAAATTGTAATATGGCTTCGTGTATTGTGCGTTCATTCGAACCATATTTGATATGATCTTGGCTATTTGCAACTACGCTTCTACCTCCCATACGCGCTTGCTTCAGTGCAAACTGATCTCGCGTAATGTATATGGATGTTGGTTTACCTGGCTGGTATTTTCTTAGATACAAGCCTCTCTGCGTGGATTGAAGGTTTAATTTCAATGTTGAAAGATTTTGATTACTGCCGTTGAATTTGTGTACTAAAGGGTGTCCCAACAAGAACGCAAGATTTAAATTTTAATAAAACACAGATATTTAAAAAGAAGTCGTGAAACTTTATTACATCGTAAAGTAGAGAGAATGAGGTTATGTATGGAACAACACATCGGGCAGATGGCCGCCGCGCCTTCCTGGCACACACGCGGTCTTTTAATGAAATTTTCAACGATCGTTTTGCCGCGGTATTTCATTAATGCAGAGTCCAATTCCCTCTTTTAAGACTTGAGTCGTCGTCGACTTATTCGCGTAAACCATCGACTTCAAAAAACCCCCACAACAAAAAGTCTAATGGTGTTAAATCGCACGATCTAGGCGGCCAATTCTGGTCTCCAAAAACGCGAAATAACACAAAAGGTCCAATAAAAAAAAAGGTCCAATGACTCCTCCAGCCCAAAATCCACACCATACAGTGACACGTTGAATATGTATTTGTTTCTCGTGAATCACTCGAGGATTTTCCTCACACCAAATGCGACAATTCTGTCTATTGACGAAGCCACCAAGATGGCTTCAATACCCAGTTAACGAACTCTCTTCGCTGTCCATGGTCAGCTGGCTTCAGTTCCTGAGTCAATTGAACTTTCTATGCATGAAGATGCAAATCTTTCGTCAAAATTCGCGGCATAGTGGATTTGGAGACACCAATTTGCTGAGCTTGGTATCGAATAGAGGTGGATAGAGTTTGATCGACATCATCACGTACAGCCGCGACATTTTCGGTCCATCGACTTGGTCGAAGGCGCGTTGTTGTCTTTACATCACTAACAGACCCAGTTTTGGCAAATTTATCCATTAATCTCTTTAGAGTTGACTGTTTTGGAGCATTATTGTAACCCCAAATTGATCGCAATTTGCGAACTGTAGCTGCAAAACTTTCACCATTTTTGTAAAACAATTTCACAATGAGAATGCGTTGTTCACTCGTGTAGCGCTCCATTTTTACTTACCTCGTACCTTCTAATAGCAAACAATAACAATTGTTCAAATGTCAAACAATGACACTTCGAATCACTTGAGCAGTACGGTTGATACCTACCTACCTACCTACAATGCCAAAAAATTTAAATCTTGCGTTCTTGTTGGGACACATGTTAGTTGTTCATTCCACCACATACTCCCAGTCATCGCCATCTGCCCACTATGTTAAAGTTGACGTTAGAAGTGCCTATCAAGAACGCAATCCAAGTAAATTGTCAATATCATAAAATTAAAAATGAATGCTGTTGTAGTGTATTTTCCAAATCGGCCGTAATCTTTTTCGACTTTGGTGTGAGCACTATAGGAAATTGAGAATGTTGCAAGATTTCGTTGCCTTTGAAGGTATTTTAACAAGGTATTTTAACATAAATTGTACTCGACCAAGAAGTCATACACCTCCAAATCTAGCCTTATGCGTGTCAATTTTTAATGACGGATTTTTACGTGAAAATTTATAGGTGAGGGGTCTATGATCGCTCTTAACCATAGACCTATGGTCGGAAATATTCTATAGCCCAATGGGTTGAAGTTAATTCCTGGTCTATTATTGATTTATTGCCTTCACCCTTTGTAAATGACCTGGTTGCGTTGAAAATTGGTAGCTGAATACCATCATATTCCTAACTAAGTACTGTTCCCCAAGCGTGTTTACTGGCATTCGTTGTTATGCAGAACCTTTTTGAAAAATCAGGCTGTTGAAATATATTTGCCGCAATGGTTCTCCAAAGTTTGGTATAAATCTTCTGTAATAATTACAAAATGATATAAAGCGTTTAGCTTCATCACCGGTTTTTTGGTGTTGGATAATCTTCTATAATTGAAAACTTGCTGTCAACGGGTGAAATACTTTTATCTGTACATATACAATTGTGTCCTAGGAATGTTACTTTACGACAAAAGAATGTACATTTACCTGAATGTAATTTAAGATCATATTTTCTGCAAAACCTGAATACATCCCTCAGATTTCGTAGCATATGCTCGCGAGAGCAACTAATTACTACTAAATCGTCCATATATACGAAAGGTTGACTTGGAGATAGTCCTGAAAAAGCCAAGGACATCATTCGTTGAAACGAATTCGGGGCTATTTGTATACCATACGGTAGCCTATTGGATCTAAATGACCCCTTTTCTGTTGAAAAAGATGTAATGTCTCTCGAACTCTTTTCCAACTCTATCCGGTGAAATCGTAAAACCAGATTCAGGCATGAAAATTATTTTGATCAAGAATGTTATCAATACGAGTCAGTGGAAATATGTCTGCTATAAGTTTTTTTGTTAACTCCTCTGTAATCCAATACTAGTCTCCATCCTTTCTCTGTTAATTTCAATATTTAATTGATTATTCTTTGTACTTATTTTACAAAAACATTTAATTAATTTGCTTTCATTTGTAACACAGTACAACAGCCAATCTGGGGGCTGAGAAATTCCAAGTCAGGGTGATGGTACTAGGTCAGTATAGTAAAATCCTCAAACGGTTTCGCGTTCGTATGTGTCAGTTTTTTTTATGACCTTTTACATTTTTTTTCTTATCTTGATGTTTTTTCGCTTAGTTGTAAAACTTTGGCAAAAACGTAGTTTGACATAACTCGAGAACGACTAGTTCGATTTTGCTGAAACAAATTGAGAAAAATTAAGAATTACATTTCCTTTAATCTATTCATACACTGTTTCTCTACCAAATCAACATTTTTTCAATTATAAATAAATTTATGAAGAAAATTTTGTCAAAAATTTTTTTTTTAATCATATAAATCCCAAACGGGAAAAAGTGTCAAGTCTTATAAATTTTACGTAAGGCCACATAACCTAGATTTTACTATACTGACCTATAGAAATCGATTAACGCATTCTGCTTTTATTTACAATTAAGTGAAGGTATCCCATTTTGACAAGAATATTGATATTTGTTTTTATTCAAAAAAGTGTCATTTATCGCGTTTTTTAATAAATTTTCCCCAATAACTCCATACTTCTGGCCATAAACTACTAAAAAATAAAGTAAACATTTTTATAATTTTTTATTTCTATTTTACTTATTTATTTTTATTTATTTTAATAAATATTGCCTAGACTTTTTCGATGGTGGTTGTTCGGGACTATTGCCATCGCATTCATCGCTGTCATCAGTTTCTGAACCATACATAATGTCAATGTGTGACTCCACTGCTGGCCCTTCTGCACCTCCTGAAAATTCTTTATCATCAGGATCATCCTTGTCTTGCCACACAAGCTTACTCCACCAGCAAATTTCTTCTACTTCTATTGCACTCGGCGACTTTTTGCCTCTATATCTGTAAGTTTTTGTTTTATTAAAATGAGTTTGAAAAAATAAAAAATCAGTATTACCTCATTTCAAATGGCATAGCAACTTGATGATAGCGTTCGCCTTGTTCATCAGATTCGGTTGCCAATTGTTTGCTGAAGTAGTCCAGATGATGATGTAAATAATGGATTTTCAAGGAAATGTGGACACCAATTTCCGAGAACGATCTTAACATCCTTGCGACAGAAACATCGTAGTTGGTAGAACGATGCTTTCCTTCTATTACTTCTTTGATTGCCTGCCATGCATCCAATTCAGCGTCAATCAAAATATTGTTGAATGCGTCACTTTTAATCAGCTTTCGTATATCTGGACCATTTAGTACGCCTGATTGGAAAAAATGAATTTGTAAAGATGGGAAATCATGGGAAATGAATGTGATATTATAACTTACCTTCTTTAATTTTACTTTCGCTGAATCTCGGGTAAATTAGTTTCAAACACAAGAAAACTTCATCTCTTTTGGCGATAGTTTTGATGAAATTCTTAACAATTCCAAGTTTAATATGCAGTGGAGGCAGCAATATCTTCTCCTTCGGTACTAGAGGCTCACGAATAATATTGGCCGTTTGTAACCTGCTGTGCTCTCTGAGTTTCCATCCGTGGCATGCATATTGGTCACCGGAAAATCGTGTGTCCCAATCGCACAAAAAGCACATATATTTTATATAGCCGCTTTGAAGACCGCAAAGCATAGCTACAACTTTTAAATCGCAGCATATGCGCCACCTATGTTTGGCGTAGTTAACCATTTTCAAAATATTTTCCAGTGCATCATGTTTCTTTCGTTTCTGTACTATAGGCGATTGGAACTGAAGGTTTTTTATTGGTCTTATGCAGTAAAACTGCCTTCAAGCTGAGTTTTGAACTGTCAATAAATAATCTCCAGTCATCTGCTTCATATTTTATTTCCATTGCGTCCATCAATTTTCCTACATCCGGGCAATATGCAGAAGTTTTTCCATAATTCACAAGGAATAAACTTTGGAGTGTTGCCTGACGACTTCGATAAGCTGTGACTTTCACACAGGGTGCCAACAAATTGTTTGATTTCAAAAACAAAGCCAGCTCTTCCGATTTATGTTGTGTTAATTCCAATTTGGCAACAATTGAATCAAGCTTATTTTGATTTATTAAAATTGGCTCATGGGATACTGATGGCTCATATGGGGGATCATCACGTAAATCATATGTCGGAGCAGTCATAGAAGATAAAATGTCTGGGCTAGAAGCTTTTGGCACAGGAATGTCGTCCGAATGAGGCAATGGTGTTGCGGCACTTGCAACACCAACGTAATTATACGATTTTCTTATCCTTTTTGCGGCTCCTTTATTCGCACATGCATAGCAATTCAATGGATTGTGACCTTCGCCAGGATTAGTTCAAGTCATTGGGATACCGAATGGCATACTTTCACGTCTTCTATTTTTCCAATCCATTAGACGGTTGTAGCAGCTTTTACACACTATATTTGGCACCCAATTTTTGTTCACTATAACATTTTGGTTGAAGTACATCTCGTATATTTGAACAAAATCAGTACTGAAATTTCCCCTTTTTTTATGTGTTGAGACATATTGACCGCAGCAGTAGCAAAAGCTATTTATATCTGGCTTGCACAGTTCCATATTCTATGACAAAATGAATGACAAAAATCGAACAATGAACACCTATTTATACTACGTATTTTTCAATATTTTACTGACGTTCTAAAACATGACCACACATGAATGTGGGTGCAATTTGTGTAAAAAAATCATGCAGGTAGCCAACAGAAAAAACCCAAATAATTACAAAAGTGCACTTTCCTTTTTTCCTTTTAATTGTCCGCGCACATTTATGACCGTTTTTCAGTTTTTTACAGCAACCATAAAAATCAAATAACCTTTTGTTTATTACTTTTTTTTTTAATTCTGAGAATCATAAAAAAAATCATCAATGTTTTTTCCAAGGAATTTTGAACATATCTCGAGCAAATTTTTGAAATTCATACCTTTACTTAATTTTGAATAAAAGCAGAACGCGTTAATCGATTTCTATGATCTATGTCGCATTTTGTTTATAGGTTATGTGGCCTTACGTAAAAGTTATAAGACTTGACACTTTTTTCCGTTTGGGATTTGTATGATTAAAAAAAAAAAAATTTTTGACAAAATTTTCTTCATAAATTTATTTATAATTGCAAAAATGTTGATTTGGTAGAGAAACAGTATATAAATGGATTAAAGGAAATGTAATTCTTCATTTTTCTCAATTTGTTTCAACAAAATCGAACTAGTCGTTCTCGAGTTATGTCAAACTACGTTTTTGCCAAAGTTTTACAACTAAGCGAAAAAACATCAAGATAAGGAAAAAATGTAAAAGGTCATAAAAAAAACTGACACATACGAACGCGAAACCGTTTGAGGATTTTACTATACTGACCTAGTACCATCACCCTGACTTGGAATTTCTCACCCCCCAGACAAAAACCCCAAAAATGTTCCACAGTGTAATTTATAATTTTATATTTATAGTCATAATTTTAAATATAACTTATAAAAATTTATTATTAAATTAAAACTTTTTATAAGGTTAACAATTGATTAATATATAGGAATGGTGGTTGATAAAAATAATTAGTTTTAGCTTATATTTAACCCCATTTTTATTTCTTATGTATGGTATTTCTTATGTATGGTACCATATTTTCATCATTCATTATTCATTAGGACACTACACTATGTTTTGAAAAGCGGCATTTTCTTAGACATATCCGCCAAACATCTGATGAAGTTTGTATCTCCAGTTCGTTAATTAATTAATATAAGTTGGCTTATGTACCCTCTTATATATAAATTACTAATGTTTACTGAGGCAACAAAGGATTTAATGAAATACAAGGAGTGTATAAAAAGGTCACGTCAGCATTGAACAAAACATCACTGGTCAAAGCACATGATTTATGTACTACTGAACCGTTTCAGTTGTCCACTGCACTCGGATGGAATGATTTCATTACAGCAAATTTATTTACGTACGAATAATGATTCGATTCCATTTCAAAAGTAGGTAATTTCTTGTTGGCCAAATCAACAAATTTCAACATTACATTCGTTTTTCAGCTCAAACGATAGGGGATGGAAACGCACCATAAAATCTGAACGAAAATTCAATGCAAAAATCAAAATATACATTCATCTGGTTGTAAATTAATATGAAATAGACTTTTTTTGCTGACCAGTTTAACGGTTATGGGGTATTAAAAAAAAAAATAAAAGAAACATTAATTTCCGTCAAAGCGAAATTAATGATTCTTCTCGTTCAACAATGAATGCGGTATTGTATTATATAAACAAGTGGGTGATTTTCCCGGGCCACTTCCAGTTTTGGACCGAAATCAAATGAATGAAATACGATTTGTTTGTATTTATGCCATGAACAAATACTTTTAATTTAATTAATTGCGGATGATGGCTCTTTATTTCCCTCAACCATCAGAAAAGCTGGCGCCTATATTTTTCCTAAATGAAGCATATATATGTATATATATAAATTACATTATCGATGGAAATATCCAATACTTCCTTCAATATTCGCGAAAGCATGAACTTTTTGAATAGAAAAGGATTTATGTTTGTTTTTAATTTTCCCAATGGATAATAAATTGAAATTCAAGCGTATAAATCAACATTTAGTAAGTTAGTTAATTGGTTTCTTTAATTATAAATTTACCAACTTATCAATTTATTAAGTAAAAAAGAGGGATGTTCTCTTTCCAGCTTAAGCACAGGTAAACTTCCATATAACATAAAACAAAATGAAAAATATATACGAGGACAAAACATTTGTTTGCACAGTGTGGTACACCTTTAGGCACTAATTTTCCGAATAATGTTAACGTCACGTTGATGAAATGTTCTGCAACACTGTTGCTACACCGTTAGTAATAACCAAGATGACGCTATCATTTCATTGATTCAATGAGTTCCGTAATACGACGCAACATATACGCGATATGGTATCCTTTACGAATCGCATTAAACATTTAAAACCACCAAATTGACAGCGAAAAATCTTCAGTGATGCCTAAACCATTTCATTTGATCCACTTCGTCGTACTTTAAATAAATTAATGATGACTGTCTAAGATCGGTTTTATCGCTTCCAAAGCAATGGTTTTCGCCGGAATTCAATCATATTTATCTGATTTGGGATAAAGAAAGACCCACTTATAAATGGTTCACATTGATCCATGGCTAAATACAGCCTCTGTACAAATGAACCACATAAGTTTGATTTTGCTAATTTCATTCGATCTTGTCATAGTTTTCATTGAAAATGTGACGAGTGCCAGGAAAATCGTAAAAAATGTATAAATATAAAATGGGTGCTACATTGAATTTGGTGGAACTGAATAAAAGATATAGATCTAGAACTATATGGAAGCCACCATAGTGGGTCTGCTTTTCCGGTCGATTTTTACCAAGCATTGTTGAGGAACATAATTGAAAAAAATTTAAACAGTATACGAAGCAAAACCAGATCTCCATAAATCGGCCAATTTGTGCAGGAGGTACCTATAGGGGTATAGTTATGCGATCCATTTTCGTTTTCAGAACGTAGTTCACCAAGCAGACGTCTGCTTAAAAGAGATGAATCTTGAAACATATGGAATAAATCAGTCATTTGTATAGAAGGTGCCAGAAAAAACGATTGTCCGATTTTTCTCACATTTCACAGACACATAACACATTTTATAAGCTAACAAAATAGACAATAACCAATGTTACAGCACTGCGGAGAAAAGACTGAAATTTGGAAAATGGCCTATTCGTATGGGAGGTATTAGAAAGAGCGCGGCAATGCTGTCCACTTACCTATTCCATATTTACTTCACCAAATACATCATTTGTGCCAGATTTGACTGAATTCAGTACAACCGGTTGAAAAATAGACAGCTGAAAATATGTGGGCAAAACCGTTTTTTTCTTTCAAATTCTGCTGACTGCTATAAACTAGCACAGCGGGCGAAAGGGTTAGGTGGAGGCTACAGGGAACAAATTGAACTAAGGAAAATCGGTCAATTTGTATGGGAAGCACCACAAGGTGCGCGCCGATATAACCCATTTGCAGCCACCGGCTACGATCCGGCAAAATATTAGGTTAAGCAAAGTTTCAATAAGTTTCAAGATTTGCGGCAATTATCGTATATACTAGCCAGCCAGTCCCCAGCTGAATGGCATTAAAACTCTATTAATTTATTTTATTTTAATTTCCTTGGGAAATCCTTTGGAGACCAATTTGTGCTGCCCATGTGTGACATATGGTTTAAATATAATATTTATTCCTTATTGATCTGTAGTTGCAAGTATCATATATATCAGGTGTGGTGAAAGGAAATCTATAATTTTTACCAACAGATCGTTTTAGTAACATTCATCTCATGTCTTATAAGTGCGATCAGGCTACGCAAGATGGTACTAGAAACATAAGATTTCATATTCACAAAGCTACTCCGAAAATGTTTTGATTGCTTGACTCAGTATTATTTAAGAACGCGACAAGGATGGACACTAGCGAAGTGAAAGTAGACCATATTCTACAGTTTTTCTTCGATAAGGAGACTGGTTCTATGATGACTTTTCGCTGGAAAATTCCATATAAAAAATAGTTGTGAAATTTTAAGCTAACTTTTTTACATCAGGGAGTATTGTTTTTTTAACGTCCGCAACGTCAACTTTTTTTGTTGGTTTACACACTGGAACTCGGAATAACTTAAATTTTTGCGTCGTAATGTAATCGATAAAACATTTGTAAACTCGTGAAGTGAAATAGTAATAAGAAAGACACAACTTTAAAACTTTTCAAATATGTTATCGAATATATTACGACGTAAAAACATAAGTTTTTCAAATTTCAACAGGATAAAACTTGAAATGTCGTTAAATTTTTTCACGGGCAAAGAATGTGTCGTGAAATTTTGTCATCGTGGAACATAGTGCTTAGCTTAAAGACGAAAACTCAATCCGGATGGCTTATTTAAGGCCCTTATACTGTAATAGCCAATCACGCGCAATATTGGTTTCGTCGATTGCGCTGCGGTAATTTTCATGCCACAGATGCGCCACACTTTGGAATGTCAATTGTCGAAAATGTTGATAATATAATGCAAATTTTAAAATTTCTGCCACGTCATGTAAACACTATTTTGATTGCCCAGAAGCTAAGTTTTACACAAAATACCGTTAAGAACCACTTGAATAAAGCGGTATACAGAAGAAAGCTCGATGTATGGAAGCAGCATCAGTTCATACAAGAAAAAACTTCATACACCGATTATCCGTCCGCAAATCGCTGCTAAATCGCGACAAAATCGACCCATATTCGATGCGGATGTTGAATGGTGATGAAAAATGCATCATTTAAAACAAAGTCGAATGAAAATTGCTACTGTGTCATCGCGAGGAGCCAATAAAACCGTTGATAAAGCCAGGATTGATATTAAGAAAAATTTTGCTGTAAGTTTGGCCGAGAAACTGCTATTATGAGCTTTTTCTTACAGTCAAATTCTTCATTCAGACTTGTGCTATCACCAATGGAACCGTCTGAAGGAGGCAATCATTTCGATTTGGACAATTAAATAAAGTTTTTTTGAAAAAAAAAAATGAAAAGTAGTCATATATTTTACGCAGTAGTTCATGCTTTCCTGACTCTACAAATCATATATGCTAAATGTAATTCATTTATAATGAAAAAATTTTAATCATTCATTAATTTTCTTAGATGGTCGACGCTTTGATGAAGCGACTTACATAGACAGGGTTATTTATTTAATGGCTTCAAAATCGCCGATCTGGCACGCGTGACAGCTGTCATCTGAAGTGATATTCATTTAGCCATTTACGAATATGGATCGTTTAACACCCGAAGAAAGCGTTAAAATAGATGAAACTTACTACAAAAGTGGGGATTCAAACGTGGGTTTTCAATCGAACAAAATTTCCTTCAGCATTGAAGCTCATTTTTCACTCGGTGATTGTGTCAACAAGCAATATTGTCGTATATGCGGTTCGGGGAACCCAGAAGTGATTGCGGAAAAGCCATTGAATCTGGAAAAGCCATTGATCCGGAGTTGTCACTGGGCTGTGTTTCATATGTTCAGAGTCATAACCGACTTTCTTAGCCTATAATTAAAGATTATGAACTGGACGATATGTGATTGTGATATATGAAGTTTCCAGAAAGCGTAATTTCACGTTTTGATTACGCCAATTGGCCACCAAGATCATGCAATTTGCCACCGTTGGACCTTTTTTGTAGGGCTACATCAAAAACCGTGTTTATGCAGATAATCCCAAACGTTGTATTTCGTACATAATGGCAAGCATTATAAGGAAATAATGGTTTCATTGAAAGCATAGATTTATGCGTGTTTTATTCAACCTTATTTTTGAAGCCAAAATATGGATAACCCAGTATTTATTCCAATTAGTGTAATTATAGGCAAATATGGAACTTTAAATGCTTTCTTCGGGTGTTACATTCTTGGCCGCATCAAATGATATATACCTTCATTCCTTTGAGCAAAGATATAAAAATTGTCCCGTTTGAACCATTATCGATTAGTATTGTTGGTGATAAAACTTACAAATATGTAAATCTATTAAGACTAGTATAATCGACTCAATTACGTTGGCCGATGTTGTCCATTTGGAATAGCTTTAATCTTTTGACTACTAAAACATGTTCCAGATTTTATTGAAATCGGTTTCGTAATCGCAATCGATTATACGCAATGCATACAGACGAAAATGCCTGAAGCTGTACGCCTATCTGTCTCCCCGTTATTGTTGGGAATTACCAACCTCAACAATTAATGCACCCTGTACCGAAGGTGGTATGTGGTGTTCATTGAGGTTTAATTCACATTTTTATTCTATACAATAGAATATTCACATTCAGTCTCAGACTGTGAAGATATATATAACGCCTTTGCTTTTATAAATTTATTTATTTATTTTGCATTGGCTACTTTTTTTGGTACTTTTCGTGAAAACAATGCTTTTGCAAACAACTTAACAACCTATTTTTTTCAACGGACTATGAACTTCTGTGGAAATAAATAAGGAATGAAATTAATGAATGCCCTTAGGATCGCCATATCCTGTTTAATCATCTAAGGAAGTGATTACGACGCGACTTTTAATATTGTATGTTGCCGTTGAAACCTTTGCACACAAATTTCAAAAGCTTCCCATCAATTATTCCACCAGGAGGATGTAACATTAACCCAACACATGGTGCCGCGGTAAAGAAGGATAAGAAGAAACGAAGATGGACATATTTCCCTCTGCGCGAATCATTAATCGTTATTGTATCTGGTAGGGAATCCGTTGTCATAAAATATCGTTCCATTAAGACCAAACGAACAATTGAGCACCAGATACAGCTACTGCTGCTTATGTTGCCGCTGCCGTTGTCATTCACGGGAATTCGTTCTGTTTTTTATCGCATCAAATTTAATTGTGAACTCATTTCGCTATTAATTAAATTAATTGACAATTTATTTTTCTGCAGTTTGTTGTCGTTTCTTTTTCCTATTGACAACAATAAATGAAATGATATGTTCTGCCATTCCCCACTCGCTCTTTGCCTATTTGCGGCATTTATAAGCGAGAAAACAAAAAAAACAAGAAGAAAAGTCGACCGCGGCAAGCAAATAGAACAAATTGGGTTCCATGGAATTGGTATGGTTTGTATGGGAAATTCAATTCATGCACACAATGAATACTGGTTCCCGTATGTGAAATGTATCTTATTGCAGCAATTAACTACTTGTAATGCCTGTACTTTTTTACGATCATTAAAAAAATTGTATATCTGGAAGTAAAACGAAAGACATGTCATTCCGTGTAAATGAGTGATGCATGTTCATGTCGGCGCACCGTGGTTTCACCAGCGGCAATACTGTATGCAAAATGAATGGATGTTATATTGAAACTGATTGATTTTATAGAAAAGTGAATCCAGCTTAATGTGGTCCCTGTTCTTGGGTATATTAATGGTTTCAACTGTCGCAACTGTTAATCAGCTCCCTTTCGAAATACGATTTCCGTATAAGAAATACCTTTTAATGAAAAATTACATGTCATAAATGTATAATGAGTACAAAGCCCATTTCTGCTTTAAGTGATGGTGATAAAAAAAAATCTCCAATTGCAGAGAAAATTTCTAATTTCAACTTTGCACCTGCCGTGAAAAAAATAAATAAAAACGTGTATTAACCACTAAAGTGCATAATTATGGAATTTTTTTCTTCAAAAATATCATCGTCCAAGTGTAAATAGTAGCGTTACCGCTACTTATTTAAGCGAGCATTAAAATTTTTCGCTCCCCCCAAGAAAACCAGGAAAAGTTTCATAAACTCGTGACGGGACGCATTGGTCGTGTGTGACGTTGATCCGTAATGTTGAGGCCATGTTCTTTGGTTATAGACAGGAAACTTTTGCAGTGCGGCAAACCAGAATTTGTCTAAAATCTCTACACAATGACCTAAAGTCAGTGTAATTGCACTTCCCCTTTCATCTTCAAAAGGTAAAAAGTAATGGCCATATGGTGACTTTAAATACTAGAAGGGGTCCTTGTGCTTGCTTTTCGGATTCTTTGCACTCCAGTTATGGTAATCTATGAGATGCCTTTTTATATTTTAATTAATATTAATATTTTAGTAAACATTGCAAGGAGCTCAATTGCCTACTTTTCGTAGTCAAGCTTCTGGCTGGCATCCTGGAACTTTTATTCCAGCACCTGAGGCTTTAATTTGTTCAAAATGTGCTTCCAAACTAAACGATTCGACGAATTTCTATGAGGCAGGCTACCAATTGTCATACCCTCTCGCCATTCGGTTTTGTTGTATTCACGTGAGATGAACAATTATAAACTCTTTTTTGAGACACCCTGTATCCACACATTCGATTGTATATCCCCCAGTCGATGTACGGACTCATCGCCCAGACAGGCAGGTCTGTTAAAAACGACCTTCTTTTATACAATGTAAATCGATTTTGTCAACAAAACACAAAATATTTTATTATTCATTTAAATGTCAAAGTATGACCCATAATAAATTTACGCCAACGAATAATCCAATCATCAACATTTCTTTCAAACACAGTTTCCGGAAAAGGCTTCAGTTCTCACCGCGAATTCCCTTTTATATCTTCTATCGACTGAAAACATGAACTTTAAAGCGATAACTTGAGTTCTGAGAAGAGAAAGTGAATGCCGTTGGTGTTCGCTGATAATTGTTGAGACGAATTTGCTTTTTTTCTAACCTTCTGACAGCAATTCCGAGCGCATGACAACGACCTAGTTAAAGAAAACAGTCAATATTACCTTGAATTACGATCGACTTTGATGTATTTTTTTCGGATTTGGTTCAGTTGGAAGGTATTTCGAAGATGGTAACTCGTAAATCTATACCTCATCACCAGTTTGCGAATGTTGCATTCAATTCAATTTGGTTTTTGAAAAAAATTAATTTCTTTCGGAAGCAATTGTAGAACATGGTGCGGGTTGATTCGTAAGAGACAAAACTTTCTGTGTCGACAATATCTAATAAATTACATGATGATTTCCATTTCCTTCACTTCATTTATGTAAACTTTGGTTAAAAATGTTGATACCCAATCAAAGTAAGGCAAATCTTCCACCACATCTCGATCTCTGTTGCACTGTACCACTCATATACACGCGTTCTTTATAAAGTCGATTTAATGTAAGCCTTCTGTAACATTTTCAGCTGTTCGAAATACAAAATTCCATAAATATAAAATTTGAGCCAATTTCTTTATCCGATATTTTTATTGCGCTCAAATATGAGCAATTGTCGAAGTTAGCGACAAAAGTCAACTTAACCCCTGTTTCCAACGAACCCTTAACTTGTTAAAAAAAATACTGAAAATTCCCATTATTCGTAATGTGGATTCAGTCCTTGCATGAACATGTTTTTTTTCTATTGTGCCTATTTCGTTCCTCCGAGACACCTCCAATATCCCGTATAGAGGACGTTGCACCGACTCAGTTCAGTCTTTGCACGAAAATTTGTTTCTCTATTGGGCCTACTTCGCTCACCCGTGCCACCTGTAAGATCCTGTATAGAGGACGTTGTAACGACTCATCGTCCCATAGGTATGATCAGGAATACCTTACCATCATGCACTGGACATTCCTTCCATTGGAAGTACTCCAAAATAAAAAAAAAAAACATTTTCATTAGCGAAAATTTGTGCTGATTCTATTTTTCCAGCAGAAGCCCTTCCAACCTACAGATTAGTATACTAATTTCGCGGCATAAACTTTGAATATTACGTTATTAAGTTAAAAATCCAGATATTGGCACCCAACATATTGATATTCAGTTTTCCTAAATTTAACCAGTTGTCGGTGTCGTTAAATTATTACGGTCAATCTTTAAAAAATCTTCATTTCGTAATGTTATAAATTCAAAAAATATACTATTTTTGAAAAATGTATCCGAAAATGCTATTCTACAACTACATAACTGTACTACATAAATAGTGAAGAATGGTCGCCCCCTATTGCGAATCAATGTTAAAGTCATAGGTGTTTCAGCTTGTGCTGATTGGTATGATAAGTTTTTGCTGGGTTGGTCCGATCTTTGGCTGAATGCTGGGTACTTAAAACGTTTTACAAGTTTAGATAGTTCTTCCCAGTAAAATCAATTAATAGTAGACAAAAGCTCTGAAAAAGTGGATACTGTCGCTGGACGAGCTATTTTTTCCAACATGGTCGATTCTGCCCAAATATAGAAATCTGGAATTAATAACTTTCATGAGAGTATTGTGCGAGAGACAAAAACGTCTTTGCTAAGCGACAACGATCAATACAACGTCTTTGAGGATGGTAGACAAGCGAAATCTCCAACAAAATAAAATCATATGATGTAATTTCCGAATTCTAAATTAAATACTATAAAGTACAAACGTCGTCAAATGTATCTGATATCACCTATGATGTGACCCAAACCTTGCTTGCATATGTCGAAGAAAACATAGACCTAATACAGAAATACTCGTATGAGTCGGGTGAACTGGCTTACTTTCACTCAACCTCTTCTTGCGTTGACGTAAAAGTAAAAATAGTGGCAGATGGGGTTGCCATACCCAACAAGTTTCTTATTAAATTAAAGCATAATAAAAGAGGCCAAACTACAACTTAATGAAGACCTCCGTCTGGAAATTATAGATAGACAAATTTTTAGATTCTGTGGAAATTATCAGAAAGGGCGAGTTTATGCGGTCGATATTTTCAACTGCATTAAGACTACCTGAGAATGCGTGGATTACCGGTCCATTTTCTCAAATCTTATGAAATATTGTAATGCAAAAATAGCGGTTACAGCTAGAAAATAATATTTGCGTAAACAGACTAATACTAAAATGGGTGTGGCGATGGCCCCTAGTATTCTTAGAACACAGTTCACGAAGAGTATGATGTGTGCCAAATTTGACTGAACATGGGTCAAATCGACCATTTCTATGAGGTCGTTACCTGTGCTGTAAGATTTGTAGCCAAATGTGACGATTTCAAAGCAGAAATTTTAGAATGGTGATTGGCGACTGGCGATTTTAATGGCATTTTTTAAGTAATTGGTGATATTTTCAAACATTTTTTTTTTTAATTTTCCGAACATTATGGAAAAATTTTCATTCTTATTTTCCGAATACTAATCGCGCAGTTGGTTTGAACCCAGATTAATATGTCATGCAATCGTACATGTAAAAAATATTGTCTAGAATAAGGTTTGTAGTGGTAAATGTTCCAGAACATACATACGTACAAAGAAGCACAAAACGGTAATTGATAAATGGACTACAAAATGGAAATTTTCGAATCTGAAGTGAGTAATAAAATCGATGGTAATAATGGGTCAACCTGTAATGCGGCAGTTAAAAAGGTACGGTTCCATAAGGCGCAGTGGCAACAGGAAGCCTGGGCAAAAGGAATATCTTTTTCAAATTATCTAAATGATTTTAACCTTTGCTTCATGTCTTCATTAAGAAAGTCTCTATTTCAGCAATTAACAATGTTTCAAATGCACCGTGTGAAAAATTTTGATATAGTTATGTTTTAAACTGACACAATGATGTGTCAATATTATTTCAAATATGAGTTTTTTATAAACATCTTTTATTAACCAAATTGTTATAAACATTGTTATTACAGAACTTTATAAAAAATACATCAATGCTGCAAATAACATTTGTAAAAATATATAATTTGTGTTTTTTATGGCTAAAGTAAAAGGGCTTCATATTTTGCCATTTTTTGGGGTATTTTGGGTTTGAAGGTAAAAACTAAAAAAAAACTAAACTAAAAAAGTGGCAGGTATTACAAGAGGATGCGCTTTGTTTTCTTTCCAAGACTATTCTGACAAATGGTCAACGTATACCTAATATCAGAAATGTTGGTGGAACTAAGTAAAAAGCAGGACCTAAAAGTTCATGGGTGGCATTTTGTTTAAATTCTAACAAGCACAATAAACCAATACAAAAATCAAAAATATAGTTTGGTAGAGTCTACAATTGACGAGTTACGAGGATAAACTGAATTTCGAAAAACCGGCAAATTTCCATGGGCTGTCAACTATTGTTATGCTGTGTGAAGCTTTAAAGAGTTTATTAAAGAGCTGGGGCAGTTATCGCTTCTACTAGCCAGGCAACTAACCACCCAGCCAGACAAAGGGACATCTCTCTTAAATTCAGAAAACATATTTGTTCAAAAGATACTTCGAACTTTATACGCTTCCTTATGGGTGTCACATTTTTGCTGTACCAAATTATATACAGGTATACAGGTATA
Source organism: Philornis downsi (assembly GCA_019455685.1). Lineage (NCBI taxonomy): Eukaryota > Metazoa > Arthropoda > Insecta > Diptera > Muscidae > Philornis > Philornis downsi. The sequence goes on along the minus strand of JAHXMU010000101.1, from coordinate 5,911,519 downwards.
GAAAATATAATGCGTTACAGAAGATTAGATACTTTCTAGGAATCAGAAGAAGAAATTCATTTCTGCCTGTTGAGTGGACATCTGCTGAATGTGATAGTATGAGTAATTCCGTATCGACCCTAACAAAAATTTCTGGTAGTAATATTTTTCCAAGTAGTACTTTGAAATAGGTAAAACACCCGACAGATAGAATAGATTAAAAACATACCTTTCTCACAATTAATTTTATGTGGGTATGCTAGATTTGCATACAGATTGTCAAGGCGTAATATCGGTTAACTTAATTCGATATACCCCACTGATACTTCAGATTCTTTTAGAATTTGATCAGTCACAATATTCTGAAATGTGTTTATAAAGAGAGACATGAGGTAGTTTGCCACATTGTTTCCTTTACCCTCGACACATATGACCGAAAAAATAGTATATTGCATTTTGTCGTAACTTTCAGAGTGTCTGCATGAATTTGCAAAGATTTTCGAATAATATAAAACAGGAACCGTCATCGGAACGAACTTAAATTCGAAAACAGCCTTGATTGGTTTCAGTTTCTAGAATATAAATCAAAAATATTCTGATTTCCATAACCGAATCAGATTGTTTGAATTTTGTTTCTGTTTCATACATCCAAAAATGAATTACGAAAATTTCCAATTTGATTCTTACATCTGTAGCGAAATTGGAAACAATTTTAATTCTGAAAGAAACAGATAAAATTTGTAAGTAGCAATGAAAATTTCTGGGTACCAGGTACCGTAAATTTAGATAAAAAATTATTTGAAGCATTTTTACATTTCGGCGATTAGCGCCAGGCTTTTTCCACTAAGAAGAAACGAAACTTCATTTTGTTTCACACTAACAAACGAAACTGCATAAAACCACATTTTCATTTCAGGTCATAAAATCAAAATATCTGTTTAACTATGCTTCAACAGGGAAACATAATCAATTTAGATTTCTAGTTTAATTTCAGTTAAAAATCGATTCAATGTATGAGGTTAGTTTTTGCTTCCAATATGAATCCGAAACAAATTTGTAAGGTATTTTAAATAAGTTTACGATATTAAACCCGAAAAGAAACTGAACTGCCGTGAAGGTTTCTGATACGCAATGTTTCGGAAAATATTGTCAATGGAAACAGTTTGAGACTTGGAGGTAATGTATTCTTAATGCTTTTTTTTTTTTTTGTTATTTCCTCTTCTAGTTCAGCATGTTTTAGGTGTGTGACAAATTGTACTCATAACTAAAAGGTAATGTAATCCAAATTTAAATCAAATTTACGTGCAACGAATTTGATTTATCTTAAAAATATCTGACGTCTTCAAACATATACCACAGAAACCAATATTTTTTTAATAAAAACCACACATAAAAAGGGTATTTACGTGTCTTAAAAAATTTCTGACAAAGACGTGGCAATTTGAATTTTATGAAACTCAAATGGACATTTTGCATAAATATATAATTAAAAAATGAAAATTTCTAATCATAAGAGTAAATTATTTATTCACAATTATAAATTGTCACGACATAAAATGATAAATATATTTTTGAAACATATTTGATATTTGTTATGTTATAAATGGGTATTTTTAAAATGTTTAGCGATTGTGAAATATTTTGTATACATTTTTATATATTCTTTTTACCAAGTTAAACTTTAAATTTCCGTTGTTTATGGCTTTATACCTAAAAGTAACTCAAATGCAAAATAAATTCTCATTTAAATTGAATGTCAAATGTCAACATAATGTCGATCGTAAAATGATGGGTTTCAAATTTGTCTGATATAAATAATTTACTACAAACGTGTATAGATATTAACTGTGATTTATTTACAACAAATACCAAATGGAATCCAAATGTAAAGTGTTAACAGATGACAGATGAAATGAATTCGCTTGGTATGTATTATTTATTCCAAGCCTGAAAATATTTGTGGATTTTGTTTTTTTTTATGTAGACCTTCCGTGACCGGTTCTTAAAACGTAAGCAAGTTATGACAATGACACACCATTTTTCAACTACCGGATTCCGTTGTTGAATTATTAAAGTTGAATAACGGTCCGAAGAAATTGCTTAATATTAAGATCTTGTCTGTCTAAATTTGTCTAATATTAGCTTATATTTAAAACACTGCATAGAAATTTCAGTCAGGAATAGCGGCCTGTAAATACCCAGACCTATAAATATCATATAAATTTCAAAATTTAAAGGATTTGTTTTGTAATTTGTGCGTTAAGGCAACAATCCGAAAATGGCAAAAGGATGGACAAATGAAAGGACATGGTTTCAGTGTATGATTTCATAAGGTTTGTCAACAAATTTTCAAGATTTTAGTTCAGGTAAGCTGACCTACAAACAACTTTACTCAATGCCCCTATAATATCCAATGTATTTAAGATAAGACTATCGTGTTCTTGAAATGATATGACAAACTATTTTCAATTTCAAGGTACAAATAAGTGGGAAATAGATTTTTATCCACCAGTAAGAATTGAAAAAGTCAGAATGGTGGTGATTACTTCACCTAATTTTAGTTTTAAGCTAGAGCACATAATGAAATTACCGCGTGAAAAAAATGTAGTGAATTCGCAAAGACGTTTCAAAGTTTATCATAAAAGCGTTACAGTCATTTGTAAGGGGGATAACCAAAGCGAAGGGTTAACCGCTCCTTTGAACCATACTAGATCACCTCATTAAATTTTACGTTAATTGGACATATCGAAATTATAAGTCAACCAGTAACTCTGGCTATTTTGTATTGGAGGTACCAGAAAGGAAGCTTCCTTTGCCCAATTGCGGTAATTTAGCGGATATTTATATATTACAAACGTAATGACAAAATATTCAAGATTGAAGATCTTTTGTGTGATTGGTACTCTAAGGTATTAAAAGGTATTAAAGTTTTGCTAAACGATATACATCATTATGACGGTAAAAGTTTTAGATGAATCGAGATGTCAAACCATTGGAGCTGCCGGGATAGAGTATAGGCAGTAATTTATGCGTTTTATTTTTTTAACGTATTAAAAAATTGATGTGATCAACCACATGGGTGAGATCATAAAAGCAATATCAATAGAAATTTGATTTTGCTGTTGAACACTATCAGTCCATACATAAACGCCAGATTTTATTTTACTAAAAGGAAGGTTCGAATTAATAGTTCGAGGTCATTTAGAGCCTAGAAAATGTTGTTATGTACGATATAATGTTATTATCTTCCAAAGCTATCTAGTTTTTTATTACTTCCAAAAAATTTTGCTTCTTCAGGCCTTTTTATGTATGAAACTGTTTTGCCGTTTCATAAGACCTTTTTTGAAACTGTTTACTATTCCAGAAAATTATGTTTTCCTTACTTCAAATGTTCAACTTGGAATGTTGTAAAAAAGAATTATAAGACCCATATCCGTCCTTTCACAACTTTAAATTACATTTATGAGTTGTGATGCTAATTATACTATTTCTGTTCTATAACTGCATTTCTAGAATGTTCCAATTTTGTTATGTACTATTGGGTACCTTTACATATTAAGATGACGAAAATAATATTTACTTCACTTATGCATATCATTATTTGAAATTATAAAAATGTTGCACAACCAATCAGGTTGACTTATGTCTGTCTATCTTTACCAGACGTCCCTCTGATGCTCTGATGCGAAAGTTGGCAGAGTGCCGCTTCTAATTAATTTAGTATACTTAAATGATTAAATTAGGTACGAGGCTGTTCCCAAAATGTCATTAATTTGCTTGCGGATAGAACCGTCTTCGTCTTCTTTGGACACGATTTTCCCCTTCCAGTCCACTGCTTTGTCTGTTCGTTTGTCTCAGGTGTGAAATGGTGGACCCATGTCTCATCCATGGTTGTAAATCAACGGAAAAATTAGGATTTGTTGCGGTGACACATCGCCAAACACTCAACTGAAGCATCTTCATGACACTGTTTTTGCTCTATTGAAAGCAAAAGCAGCACCCATCTTGCGTGACAACTTTTTTGTTTTCAAATCTTCGGTCAAGAACTTTCAGCCGAGATCATCCGGACACGGTTACGAACGTGTCTGACGTGGATACATCAATTGGTCGACTATGGTGTTCGTCTTGGCAGCTCATACGGTCTCGTTTAAACTCTGCTACCCAAAATAGTTTACAGTCGTAAACGAAGGAGCAAACTCCCCTAGAGTAGAATCTAGCTCGGCTTTAATATTGGTTGGACTGAGACCTGCTAATCAAATCAATGCCAATTCATATTATAGAGAAAAGATTGCTAAATAAAAATTACGGACAAAAAGATTTAGTTTCGGAAGATCGAGAAATTTTTATGGAGGTAGTAGAGGGAGCTTGGCTATGCTGTCCATATTCTTTCACAGACGCCTTTGACGTGTGCCAAATTTGACTGAATTTTGTGCAACCGGATAATAGAACCTAAGATTATATGGGTTAAAATGGTCATTTGTGTGGCGGGGCCAGAAGAGATAGATGACATCCATTTTCATTCTCAAATCTACATTAAGTGCCGGTTGAAAGATAAGAAGTAAGAATATTTGGGTAGAATCGGCCATGTGTGTTTGAGATACCAAAAGGGACGCGGCTAATAGAAAAATCTTATAAAGTTTTGCCAAACATTACAAAGCGATACGATGGACAAAAGTTTAGCTTAGTGCAATGTGAGAGTTGTATGTAAAATATGAATTTCGAAAATTCCTTTATAGGAGGTACCAGAAGGTATGGGCTGATATTGTCTATTTACAATTCTCGTCTAAAACTAAGTAAATATTCGATTGTGCAAAGTATTAGGAAGTTTCATATGTATTTAGTATAGTTGTTGTGTCTATCAGCCAGACAGACGGATGTGCATATTTTCATTTCTTTGCGTTTACGTAAAAAACTAAGTTGCTTGTGAAACAAAATATATACGGGTTGAGTGGATGCTCTACACTGAGATTTTGCCAGACCTCTTTTCCGAATAGCATTTGTAAATTACCTTTCATACGTGCACTTTATGGTTCAAAATTATGAAATTCTATTAGAAAAAATTTACCACAGACGGGCTATATCACAAATCGAATATAAACCCACATTTTATACGTGGGACAAAAGTAAATCCTGGGAGTACCTATTTATACCCACCACCATAAGTGTGTGTCATTTGCAAAGGATTTCTCTCTGTTTGCAACAATAAAAAATACTTGAAAATTTTTGAAAACCATAACGCCCTTAATTATGGTAAAAATTTGTCAGCCCTTCCACTATTTCGGGACTCTTTTCAAACCAAGATAGAGGTGGAACTGATTTAGCGAAAGTACCCAACATTTGTCAACAAGATAGGAACAATAGGGGAAAGTTAGACCCTACACGATTTCTGGAAAAATACCAACTCAATTACCAATTATTCGTTAGTTAATGGTAATAAATGGTAGGATCCTTTGAATATTAAAAAATATTATCACAACGTTTATTGTATAATTACTTAAGAAGCTGCCCGTTGGACTGAAGAAGGCTAAGAGATTCGAATTTTCACATGAAAAGTAGATAGGTCATGCATGAGAAGCGGGAGTTTGCGATATGTTATGTTATGCATCTATTATGTCTAATTGGTAGACTAACTTCTTTTTATCACGCTAGATAAAATTGGTTCGATTAACTGAATTTGTCCGTACTAATTGGGTTCATGCACAAATTAACGAACGGAAAGGATTTGGCAAATTACAATCTGAGACCGCCATCAGATTGCTTTGTCACACTCCTTTTTATTATCTCCTAACCAAATTTTGGTTTTCTTAAATGTAATTTTTTCTGCTTGTTATAACTTGAAAAATCACAACATAAATAGCGAATTGTTAAATACTATCAAGCCTGCGATTATGAGACAGTAGACGGACATTGTTCTCTTAACAAAACTACCTGTTGGTACCTGTTAGAGATGACTAAAGCGCTACTGGATCCTCCAATTATACCTTCACCGGAAGGAATACAGATACATATATATTATTATACATTAGAACTATTTTTGGATTCCTATCATGGGGTCCCCAGCGCATGCATTGCTGAGATGTATGTCATCGTGTTAAATCTATTATGCCGTTACTAAGTCGATTTTATTGTATTTTTATCAGACTCAATTTATCTCTATTGTACAGATCGTCCGGTATATATGCAGATTCGTATAAATATATATGTACATATGTAGAGGAGCGCAAATGTTTTACGCTTATACACAAGCGAAAAAACAAACTTGAGAGAATAAAAAACGAACCGAAGAGCTTAGCAACCGTCTGAAGTTCAACTCTCACAAGAGTTAAGAAATAAAAAAAAATAAATAAATAAATGAATGCTGTGAAACATATGATCAATATATAGGGTCTTCCTTTTTTAATGCAATATTTTACAGGCTTCTATACATTTTCACAATTTCATTCACTACATTTATCACTTAGAAATTAAGAATAAAAATCTGCTTAACATTTATCTTTTTTTCTGGCTTTAAAGCATTCTAGAGAACAGTCTTATGATGATAAGAAAACTATCAAAGTAGTTGAAAATAATTGGTGCATAAGATTTTTGCTACTTGCGATTAATATTATTGTAAGACGCACAAACGAGAGACCCTTTCCCGTTGGCGCAGCTGCAACACAATTTCTTGTCTGTGGTCATTTCCTTGACTTTTTGTTGCTTGACAACGAAGCGACATGAAAATATATATTTTGTGATTTTACTTGAATCATTTTGCGAATCTCAACGATTATTTCGCAATTCTCTTATTTTGTAACGAAGATAATGGCTTGGATGATTAAATAGCAACCGTTGAATAAATAAATGACTCAAAAACTTGCAGAAAAAAATGCAAAGACAACAAATCTGCTAATAATTAGTCAAAATATGAAGACAATTTAAAGCAGTGCATTGCAATTTAACAGAATCTACAAAGTAAGCCCTTGGGGCATCAAAAAAAGATAAAGGACTATAATTCAACTTTAACTAACATTAACTGTAAATGACGTGCGAACTTAAAACACTGGTCAACATATATGGAAATATCCTGTGACAATGAGTTTGGCACGATGACTAAAGTTTCTAATAAACATGCAATGTGCCAGGCACTGTGCCATACAATTTCCAAAAACTAGCATGTTCACCTTATGCAGTGTTAGAAAGATGCTTTAAAGAAAATTATTTGATTGTTTATTATTATTATTATTATTATTATTATTATTATTATTATTATTATTATTCCCACGCCTCTATCCCCCCAGATACCGCGCGAGCTGGGGTCCATTTATAGCTGAACATGACGGTGGACTCGGCCACAAGTCACTTCAGCACTGTTGTGTCCATTATTAATATTTATAATTTTTTTTTTTTTCGTCACATTCTCGTCACATCTTGTCACATTTCATCATTATTCACATTCACACATTACCCCAGGAATGTTCTCATTATCCTGCATGTATCAAGCACAACCGATTTACACATTTCGTGCAAGTGCCCAGATAGTCCCAACTCACTCACATGCTGAGATACGGAATTCACCACTATTCCAGTGCTTGAGATCACTATCGGTATAATCTCCACCCGTCGCAGATGCTCCCGTTGTTTAATCTCAAACGCCAGATCCGTATATTTCGAAATTTTCTCCGCAATTGTGCGATTAACATTTTCGGAAAGTGGCACTGCGACATCAAAAATATACGCCACCTTTCCGCGCTTGTTTATCCAAACGATATCCGGTCTATTGGCGATAACAGTCCTATCCGTTGAAATTGTACGATCCCAGTACAATTTATATTCCGTACTCAACAGAACCTCCTCAGGGTGATACATATAATGAGGAACCCTTTCCTCCACAAAACCACTTCTAATTGCAAGAATTTGATGAATTACTCTTGCCACATTGTTATGCCTCCTTAGATATGCAGTACTGGCCATTATGGAGCAGCCATTAATTATATGGTCTGTAGTTTCCGGAGCCTGGCCACATCTTCGGCATCTGTTATCAACATCCTCATGTAGAATAACTCGTCGATAATGTCTAGAGTGGATTATTCCATCCTGTATTGCCATTAAGAAAGCCTCTGTTTCCGGAAACAGTTGTCCATACTGAAAACAGATTGTAGACGCATCTCTGTCCACATTGTCCACTTCCAATTGGTGTGGAAATTTGCCATGTATAGCCTTGCGTTTCCATTGCTCCACAATATCGGCATCACTGCTTATACTCTCTAGAGGATTGTATTGCGGTGTAGAAAGTTTGAGCGCTGTGTGGTTTTCGTCCAAATTAACCAAAACAGAATATTGTTCGATCTCCGCTGCATTCATATAAAAGAATTCCCGCAGTTTGTGGACCTGTCCACCCAACATTTGCCGCAACATTACCCTTTCAACGGCAGCCTGGGGATGATGCTGTCCAAAACTTGTCAGGATTGTTCGGATTTTCCTTTGCAGGGAATCTAAATCTGTATCACACCACACTATCACTCCAAATGAATGCAATAAGATTGGGATGGCATAGGTATTGATAGCCTTAACCATGTTCCTAGCATTCAATTTGGTTCTACATAGTCTCCGTATTCTAACTTCACACTGCGTTCTCAAGCTGTCCCTTATTACTGCGTGATGTATTCCTCTCATTTCCTCCACACCCAAGTATTTGTAAGACTGATCGGAATCCAGCATCTGAATTACGCCCTCATTCAGTGAAAATCCGTCTGAATGTATTACCTGGCCTCTTAACATCTCTATTGACTTACATTTATCGAACCCAAATTGCATGGAAATATCATTGCTAAACTTTTCCACAATATACAGTAGGTTCGATAGGTGGTACCTTGATCGTGCGAACAACTTCAAATCATCCATATACAATAGATGGGTGATTGCAGACTGTCTTTATTGGTGCTTTATCCGATATCCATTAGGGGAGTTATTCAATGCTCTGCTGAGAGGTGTTAGACTCAGACGAAACCACAGCGGGCTGAATGCATCTCCCTGAAAGTACAAATGCCATTAAGGATAATATGTGTCCTCCACGAAGGCATTGTTCTCTCAAAAAATGCAACTATTCTTCGGTCCACTTCGTTATTCTCCAGAGTTCGTATCAAATAAGTATGGGGTACACTATCAAAGGCCTTCTTGTAATCAATGTACGCCACACTTAAATTTCTTTGATGACAAATCGAATTTCTTGTTACAATTGCATCTATTGTGACCAACTCCTTGCAGCCTCTAGAGTTCTTAGCACATCATCTTTGCTCCAACGGCAACAAGTTACTCTCAGCACAATGGCTGTAGATTTTCTCTGATATTATTCCGGTGAGCAATTTATATATAGTTGGTAAGCAGGTAATAGGACGGTAGTTCCGAGGGTCCGTAGTATCACCACTCTTATATACAAGGAACGTTTTTCCCATTGTAAGAAAACTTGGCATTGACGTTCCCCCATTTAAGAATTCATTAAAAATTGATACCAAATGTGGATGAACACATGTAAAATGCTTCAACCAGAAGTTCTGAATACCATCTACTCCTGGCGCCTTCCAATTCCTAGCCTTACTTAACGTTGCTCCTAGATCCGATTCCGAGATTGTACTACCTCGCATTTCCCTCGTGTGCAATGATTCTGTCCATATTGGATTTTCGTGGAAAGTTGCAGGTGTTTCCCATAATCCTCCCCAGAATTGTTCTATTTCCGATTGAACAGGTGTCTGAGGGATTCCCAACTCTACACTGTTTCTTTTCTCCAGCTCACGATAGAATTTCCGCTGGTTAAATACGAAGAGAATGTTATCTATTCTCCTTTTCCTGCTTGTGAGGTACCTTTTCAATCTGCTACTGACAGCCTGTAGAATCTGAGTGCGACGGTCGATAATATCATCTAGCATACCAGATGTAATCGTCCCAATATTCTCAGATCCTATAATACGTCTTACCATTCGAATCAGGTGTTGTGAACGAATCCCCCGTTGGTATTGGGTGAGCCTTCCAATTTCAGCTCTCAATTTAGATTTTTTCCCTTCCAGACGTCTTTGCCATGCCGGCTTGTCATTCCCCCTTTGGTTGCCACTAGCATCCGATCTGATACTTACACCACACATTTTGGAAACAGTTATGGCGGCACAGTATATTGCACTGTGAACATCTTCGAAGGTTGGATGTTCCCCAAGGAGCGTACTTAAGATGCTATTTAAGTACTCCAAGCTTTTACCAACCTTCTTATTGTACCGGATCTTAGGTATTTGTGGTCTACAAAGCGGGTCCAACGTTCCATATTCCAGCTTACTTTCCTCAAAGGCTTCCACAACAGTTTGAAAATGAACCTCATCCCAAAGGGTTGGGGATTGTCTTGATTCAATCCCCCGGCCATCGTTGTTTTCCAACTGTAGATAAATTTCCCTCCGGGTCCCCAACGATTCTCTATTTTGGTCAACTTGAACGCTATCAGTATTAGAAGTCGAATCCAACCCTATGTTATCCCCATTGTCCACTGATAATCTCGGCAAGCTCACACGGTTAGACGACCTTATTTCCTCCTGAATTGCCCTTAGTATTTCCGACATTTCAACCTGAGATATCATACGGTTGATCATGATAGCCCTGACCCTGGAGGCTATATTCTGTTTGTTAAGACGGTTTCGTAAATGAGGAATACTGTGTAACAAAGTACATATACTGTCTGTTACGATAACCTAGCATGTTAGTGCCACATCTAGTGGCTTTGTAATGGCAGCGCATAACGTCCTTATTCATTTCATTAGTCCATCGTATGCGCTGTCTGGGTAAGCCCGCTTTTGTGGTCGAAGACAAAGAATTCCTCGAAACAGTCGGAGCAGATTCGGGTGACGTCCTGTCGTTATGAATCTGCAGACTACGGTTTGTTCGGGTTGTCCCGGTGGGCAACGTCTGCATAATTGCACCACCACTACCGGCTCGCATGCTGCTCCCTCCAGCGGTAGCTCCAGAGTTCGCCCGGGCGCCCCCGGTTGGCGACAGTTGTACAATTCTATTTCGCAATACTCGCTCCATTTATTGGGTTGGTTTACAGTTTTCCTTCTGTTTTGGATTGCTCTTAGTTTCATTGCTCATCTTGGCCCTTACCGGCATGGGTGTCCCTAACGATACTTACAGTATCACCGGTATCGCCCCAAGAATCATTGCAATTACTAGGCCCCCCCCACCCCATCAAGGTGGCAATCCCCGGGGGGGTTATTAT